>VZRX01002784.1:345860-435902 GCA_013398075.1 Notiomystis cincta | reverse complement strand
TGCCGCGCCGCGGAGGAGGAGGAGCGCAGCCGCCTCAGCGGGAACCTGTTGCGCGGGAGAAGGTCTCTTCTGCGGCCCCGGGGCTACGGGGTTTGCCCAGTTTTGCGCCGCGTCCCGCAGCTCCCGAACGGTTTTGCCTTTGTTGGTTGGTTTGTTTGGGTTTTTTCCCACCCCTTTCTGTAATATGCTCCACGCGTCGAGGAAACCCCAGGCGTTTTGCTGCTCTGCCGGGAGCCGAGCGCAAACAGCAGCCGCCGGCTGTTGTTAAGGCGTTTGTATCCAAGATCAGTCCCGTGGCCGCCCGGGTGCGTTGTCGGTGCGGTTTGAGGCGTGGAGCGCGGAGAGTTTGTGGATCGCACAACGGGGAGTGCCGTCCGTGGCCTCGGGGGCGCTGGATCTCAGTGTCTTTGGGATCAGGCTGCCGGGGGGATGCTGTGTATAGATTTTCCTGTAATCTCCTTGCACTTTGTAATTTGCTCTTTATTTTTTTCCTTAATGTGATAAACTGGAGGAAGGTGCAGGTAATGACCAGGCAAACTTTTTAAAGCAATTCTCATTGAAACTGAAAATGGGCAAGAAGCTGGTTTCACATGAAGGCTGAGGACCTCCTAGTGCCTCACAGCACATGCTTGATATAGGCAGAAGTCACTGCTGGCTGTTCCATAGCAATGACCAGAGGGACTGCTGTGTAAAGGACTGACTTTTGTCTTTATGGCCCATTCAGTCTTGCCTCTTCTTGCTGAAATTGTCAACAAAGGTCCCATTGATAAAGACGGGACTTCTAATAATGCTGCGAAGCCAGCTGAAACTGGGAAGGTATTGAAACTGGCATACTGTTTCCATGTGTGCATAGGAAGAACGTGTGTGATCAAAGAGATTATAGTCTGATTAAAAGAAGACAGAAAGCAGTGTAGTGGGTCACCCTGGACAAAAGATAACAGATGCACTGTAATCTATTACACCAAGAGTCCACAACAGAAGCAAGGACTAAACTGAGAAATACCTCCTACCCTATGTTAGAACTACAGAGTTCTCTTTTTATTGAGGTACTTCCTTCTCCATGACTAATGTTATTTTTCAACCTCACTTGAAATCCTGATGTCATCTTAGCTACATCTATAAGGGCTCTGCAGACCTGGCCATTTTCAGTGGAATGCAAGATATTTTTGCAAGAAATCACAAATTCCAAAAGCTTCTCTATTATTGTTTGTGGTGTTTCTTTGCCTCTCATAACTCTCCTCAAGCTCCCCATGGAGGAGGAGGGATAAGTTAAAAAAAATGCCTTCCGTGCTCCTTGGCATGAGTTCTGAGCAAAGGTCTGTGTATCCGTAGGCTGTTATGAATGGTTCCCCTTTTTTTATGTGTAGCTGTCTGGATAACGTGGCTCTAAGCAGCAGACTCAGCCCCTAGAAGCCCTGGACACGTGAGCACAGTCCCTCTCTGTGGTGCCACAGGCCCTTAAGAAACTTGTCTCCTGTGCTAATGCCACACCATTAGGAGCAGCAGTCTCGGGAGAGTCCAGCTCTGCGGCAGCTGCTCCTGCAGACAGCCTCCTGGGTAAACTGGGACACTGCCAAGCAAGGAGTAGCAGGCCTTCACAAATTCTTCTGGTTTGGGATTAAGAGAAGGGGAACTAAATGTGAGAAGTGGTCTCATTTCTGTAATTGTAGCAAACAAATGTGCCTGTTTCAGCTGTGCAGAACAAAGGGTTCCCACAGTTAGTTTGCCTGAGTTCCACCACACCACTAACACAGCTTTCCAGGCCATGCACATTTGCCACTTAGCTCATTAAACTAAAACCCTAAAGGATACCTCTCTGCTTTTCTGCTGGGCCACTCTAAATTTGAACCTTAGGTCTGTTTCTTGTGTTTTTATTAACCAGGATCTCAACTCCATGGTCCTGGTTGACCCAGTCTCTCCTGCCTTGCATCCCCAGTGTGTTCCCACTTCTGAAGTGAGAGATTGGGAGTATTTTCATGGGAACAGAGAGGGAGGGGAATGGCCACTTTTGATTCTCTTTTGGTCTTTTTAAAAAGAAATAAACAAAACTTTCCTGAAATGTAACATTTCTGTGGGATTTCTCTGCCAATCGCTCCCTCCTGTTATTCTAACTACTTTCCTTCTTTGTCAGCATTCCCAAGATGTGCAAAGCTGCATGATACTAAACCCATATAAACCATATAAACCCATATAAACCCATATAAACCCATATAAACCCAAACCCATATAACTCTGAAATGCTTTATGGAAATAAGTTCTTCCATTAGGCTCCTCACAGTGTATAAGTTGACCAGTTCTGCAGTCCAGATTTTGTATTTTGTTGCTGGTGTGAAGTGAGCTTACTTTGCCTTTTTAAAATACAACAAAATGAAAACAACTTTAAATATCTAGGTTAGCATCTCACTGCTAGTTTGAAAACCCTAAATTTTAATAGGGATCAGAATATTAGGAAGCCAGTGTAATACAGTACCAGTTGTACTGATGCAGCCCTTTTGGAAAGATGAATAGAGAAACTATGTTGAATTATTTTTTTCATGGGCATTCAAAACAGTGCTTGTTAGAAATTGCCTTATCTTTGGAGGGAAGCCTGACACTGGTACTTCCTGGAAAAAGCCATGTGTTGGCTGTGCTCCAAACAAAGTGACTTCCTAGGAAAGAAAGAGCTATACTTCCTATCTTTTTTTTTTTTTTTTTCCTTCAGGCATATGAGAACTCTTGCTTCATAGGACTTAAAATTTTACCAGTTTAATAGATTGTTGAGCTGCTTGTCTATTCTGGGGATTTTTTTTCCCTTTAAAGGCACAGTGAGTCTGTGAAATACTTACTTTTTTAGAAAGGCTTACTGTACCATTGGTTCAGTAGGCTAAAATCTAGAATAGCCTCAGTGTGATTACTTCCAAGTTTTTTGGTTTAGGAATATTACCTTAACAGTAGTAATGCATAAAATAGCATCAGAGTTGCTGTCTTTGCCATAGAGGAGTTTATTTTGCATTTTGCTTTAAAGTAGCAGTTAAAGGATTATCTTTATATGGTGTAGATATTGGTTGTGGGTGATTTCTGTGGTCTACCTAAATATTTATGTTAAGAACTTTCTCAGAGGAATCAAAAAGGGAGGATACACAGTATCAAATTCAATTTTAATAACAGCTCTCTTTTCCATATTGCCTTAATTTGCTTACTTTCAAGTTTTAACCTGTTAGATTCAGGAATGCCCTACTGGCTGTCATGCTACTTGCATTTTGGTGTCACCTTCTTTTCATCATGATATCCATGCACAAAATTTTAAGTAATTTCTGTCTTCCCATGGAACCATTTGTTATTCTCTGGGCTGGGGTAACCAAGAGCAAATCAGATAGGTTTCAGTCCAAAACTCTGTTTCACTGACTGGCTGTAGGTATGTCACCCTCATACATTTGAGAGCCAAACCTGTAAGCATAGGTTTCCTGTGCCATTTAGGCTCCTGGGGAATTTTAGCCCATCTGCTTTGGCAGAAAGCACCACAGGTCCTGTGTCATATATGCCAGCCACATGTAGGTGTTTCAGATAACAACATTCTCCTCATGTGGTTGTGTGAGCTTACCCTCAGGCAATCAAATGCCATCCAGAGAGTCTTCTACAGGACTTTTTCTGTCCTGAAGAGTGAGTGAATGTTTGTGTGTGTATATGCAAATATATGTATGGAAAAATGTTTTTTGAATGTGATTATAAGGCTGAGAGCAAGCCTGGAGTATTCAGTGCACGGGGAACAGATTTATAACAAGTGAATGCAAGCAGTGTGCATATAGAAGTAACTGTGTTAACACGCCACTGCATGAGGCAAATAAACCTCTGCTGCATGGCATTTACAAGAGCCAAGCCTAAAATGCAAAATGAGTGATAGATCAAAGATTCTGAATGTGTTGGCCACTGGAGGTAGAGTTGCTTTCCTGTCCATACCTCTCTGCTCTTTGGGCTGCGACTGTTCTGTGTGGTCTGCTGTGCTGCTCCAGCTTGTCATGTGACAGCTTCCCTGTATCTGTTTCCAGTGAGTCACTGTGCTTGCTCAGCAGCATGTGCACTTCTGCTGCCACTTCAGTGCACTGCATTACCTTCCATGGATGACCAGGTTGAGTTTTGAAGCTTTGCAAGCCAGTGCCTGTTTAACTTCATATACTTCCAAAGAGCCTGTAAATCTTCTTATTGCTGATAATTTAAGAAAGACTCCAATATTTCAGAGACCTTAGGACGTCTGCTCCTCCTCAGAGACTCTGCAGTTCTATGCACTCTCCCTTCCTTGCCTTATTTAAATCTTGCAATTTGTTTGCTGGTACGTTTGCAAAATGAGAACAGTGAGTTGAGTTTCCCTGAGGTGGAACTAAATGCCAGGCCAGTTCTGGACAAGAGTGTTGTAAGAGAGAGGATTGCTACCACCTCAGGTCTCCTCTTTCGAGTGACACCTGCTGGTCAGGCCCTGCAGCCCCTGAGCTTCACTGTCCTGGTTTGTTACTGAATCAGCCTGACTTGGGAGACACCAGCTGAAGCTTGGGTCTGTGTGGCAGTGAAACCAGGCAGTCTCAGTTGGGTTTTGTTGTAGAGAATTACCCCTTTTTGGGGGTTACTGTGTAAGTGTGCATAAACAAAAATATTTAATTCTATATATCTTTGTAAATATGGGCTTTACAAACTTAGTCATGGTAGCATGTGTTCATTTTGGGGATGGGTGACAAGTCAGGGACATAAAATATTTGGTGTTTTCTACAGACATCTGTGGTCTGAATCACTTGCTGTTTGATCTCTGAATAAGAAACACAAATTATAGATGTCCTTTGAGCATGCAGAAATAACAAAGACTTCTGCTGTGAATTGCCCACAAGATACGATTTTTTCAAATGTTGACCATAATAGACATTACAGATCACACATACAAGTGGAGTTTATTCTTTCCTTACTGGAATAATCTGCCTCATTCTTTGTTCAAATGTTTGCTCAGCTTAATCTCAAGTCTTAATCATTTGTATCTTAAGCCAAGAAGAAATCTAAGAGTAAGCATGAAATCATGCCTTTTTTTCAAGGTCATTTTCCATCTCCTTTATTTCAGAGAGAAAAGTTCTCATTCCTTTCCCCTTCTTTTCCTACCAGTGACTCACTCTTGGAATTGAAAACCAGTGAAATCCAGTATAAAGGAGTAAAGTACTTTGAGGGATACGTATAATGCTCAGTGTACAAGCAGCAAACTCACAAGCTGATTACTCACAACTGCCTTAAGTTGGTGCAGAATTTTGCAACTTCATTTGCAATCTGCTTGTACAGAAAGGATTCCAGGTCCCTGCCAACATCACAGCAATTGCTGTTCCTAGCCCCTGTGACCTATCATGATGCCAGTGTATGGATGGCTCAGCACAGTACCTTCCATGGGTTGCTTTGCCTCTATAGAATCAGAAAGAACTCTCTGCAGAGCAAAGATCCGTCCCACTACAGCTGACTTTACAAAACCATCACAGTCTTTTTATCTGCTACAGGTTTTGCATGAGCACCCTCTTCATCTGAATGCATTAGAAAAATATTTCCTGCCTTGGGTTTGCCTGCTAATTTGAATAATGTTTATTGTCCAGTGCTTACCAACATCTTCAGATAGAGCTGACAGGCAACAAGGCACGAAGTTGCTTTATTTAGAATTGCTTTTGTGTCTTTTGTACTTCATGCATATATACATATGGAGTATATGGCAGACCCTTAATGTGTTGCTTGGTTACTGATGTATTAATCCCAGTAAATTGATCTACTGACAGCAAGATGTGGTATCCCAACATTTCCTGCTTCCTTGATTCTGGATTCCTGCTTCATGGGGTTCCCCATCTTCCAGTTTGCACCTTATTTCTTCTTTGAATTTATCTTGTTCCTGCCTTTGTTTCTTGCTGTGTCTTGCCAACCGATTAAAAAGCCCTCCTAGTGCCTTTTCCTATGGTCAGCTTTCCACGCGATATTATCTTCGTGGGCGAGCAAATGATTCTCTTTAAGCCTTTGTTTCTTCACTCTGAAAATCCTTTTTGTGACACTTCAGCATTTTTAGCATCCATCTTTATATTTGCCCTCCTATTTTGCTTCTCCTTCACCTCCCAGCATGAATTACATGCAGCGCTTCAGTGTCAGTCTCTTGAGTGTCACCATTAGAGGTAAAATCACTTCCTTGCTGCTGATAACCACTTTAGGCAATTGTGTGTACTGCAGTCATGTCATCTTGTTTTTCTAAGAATTCTGGTGGATCTGCCTTCAATTTACATGTCATTTTTGAGCCCTGGATCTGCTGAAGCTCTTTCGGTGCAGTTCTCATTGTTTGGACATGGTCACTGTTTCTTGCACTTAGACATCCGTTCAACCTCTGTCAGTATGATAAAACAACATTATTTCAACAAGCCCAGTTCAGTAGGTGACTTAGATTATTTTATGTTGTGGGTGTAGATTTGATTTAATGTCCTTCACCATCAGGGCAAATAATCTGTTGAGTTCTATTTTGTGTCAGACAGGCCCTCAGATACAGGCCCTCAGATACAAACAAGAGTAACATAGCTCAATCAATAAAGCAACATATCTTAAAAGAGGAAAATCAGGGCCCTCTGTATATAGGCTTTTTTATTTTAATAATATACAGAGTATGAGATGTCATGGTTGTGTAACTATTAGGAATGGGAAACTATAAAAGACCTTTTGAATATTTTAATTATGGTCTTTCTCTTTTTTGCTTGAGTGTGTACAAATCTGGAAGATACTGAGTATAATTCTATAATACTGAGTAGATTCCTATTATTAGCATGTAGACTTTATGCAAAACTGGATTGGAACTGATCAGTAAAGTACCAGAAGAGCTGTGTAAATCTGAACTCCAGTGTTTTAAGTGTGGTATAGTGGCATACTTAATGGTTTCTCTAAGTTCTTTCTCTTTGATGAACAGAATTGTAAAATTTCTTTTTGAATAAGATTAATGGCATTTTGAGTATGCTGATATATGCACTAGATTAAAAATGTTATAAACTGTTATTATTGCCAATCTTTTACTCTTGTTTTTTAACTGTTACTAATGAAGCTGGAGCTGAAAGCTGTAAGATTTTAAAAGGTTACTTGTACATGTTCGGGTAACATTTGCAATGCCAGCACCCTTCTCTACTGTTGGTGCTTTTTTCCCATTGGAGTTACTAAAAGTGCACCTTCTTTTTTTTGTCTCTGGAACACAAGGGCTGAGGGGAGGCTGTAATTACAGTAAGTGATACAGCGAGGGGTTCCCGCTGTGAGCGATGTTGCAGATTCGGCTGTGCATGACTCACTGACTGTCATTCCAGACTCCTCAGTAAATCTGCTTGGCCAGGGAAAGCAAAATTCCCTGCTCATAAGCTTTGAGCACTTGCAGTGTGCCAACAGGCTGTTTTGTGAGAGCTGCTGGTTTTGCAATGAACCCGCCTCTGCCTTGGAGTCGTGGTTTCAAAATAATTGTGTTCAGGCAGGGAATTAAAACACTTACAGCCAAATAAATAGGGAAAAAAAAAGAGTGGAGGGAGGTTGTTTATTTGTATTTCTACATGTAAAAAATAGACTTGGTTGATTCCTTAAGTACAATTTCAACCATCATTTTCTAAGGTATATTTTTGATAATATCCTGAGCAGGATATGGGATGAGCACCTCTGCACTCCCAAAAATGTTGAAGTTATGAACTTATTCTTTGGTTATTGTTTTGGACTCTTGTATTACAGCAGAATAAAAGCATGCACAGAAATAGTTATGTATCTGGTCATGTTTTCATGTGAGGGTTAGCTGCTCAATATTTCCTCTTGTTCTGTGACTGTTCCCTGCCCTTCCCGATGCATCATCCCAATCTTGTTAGGCTAGAAATGATTTCTTGATAGTTTCAGGTGTTTTATCTATCATCTTTCTACAACAGCCTTCTTTCCTAGGGAGACTTCTTAGGCCAAAACATGGCAATAAAAATGTGTTAGAATGTTTCCTCCACAAGGCCTCCAGTATGCTTGGGGAACTTAAAACGGTTTAGGGTGAAGTATTTGTGGTAAAGTATTTGAGGGGGAGCAAGTTTGAATGTTTTTAGCATACCTAGAATAGTGGTTGAAGGTACACCATACATGAGAAAGCCATAAAGTAATAATAGCATTGTCTTCAACAAATAAATAATTACCTTGTCATGCATACTCAGTGCCAAACTGCAGCAGAACAGTTAGCATGTTTTGCTTGATTTAGTATCAGCACAAATCTTCAATTTATCACTCCTCCAACTCCTTTTTCTTCCAGTCCAGCAGTCCCTAAACCACCCTGACAGCTTTTATTCTGACTTTGGGAAGTCAGATATTTTGAATTCATATCTCTATTTGAAAAACAGGAAAATAATTAGGATTATGTGTGAGAATTGTTTGATCAATGCTTAGCAATATGTGCTTAATGAGGTACATTGATGAATTTTTAATGTTTTTAATCAGTTGATCGTTTTTAGCTAATTTGTATGTAATTGTCAGGACAATGGTGGGACTCAAGGGCACTGATGAAGTATCATCTCTATCAGAAATTCTCTACCTTTCATAAAATACAACAGCAAGGTCCAGGGGTGTACTGTATCTTGAGGTAACAGGGGGCTTTGCCCCTGGATTAAGAAAGTGTGAGGTTAGATTTTAGCTGCAGAAATAGGCTTTCAGATGCCTAAGAATTCATGTAATAATTGTGGTTATAGCTGTAGTTATGAGTCTGTGATTCCAGATACAAAGCAAGATGCTTGGAACAATAACCAGAAGCTTCAGCTGCTGAACAGAGAGGAAGCCCTGTCAGTGCTGTCACACACACAGAGCTGTGGCTCAGTGGCCAGTCACAGCAGGACACCAGAGCTATGGTTACCACAGGCCAGTGCAAGATGATTTCTTTCTCAGCAGTTGCTAAGAGGGTGAGAGGTGTTACAGATCCAAGTACAGCTTCTGGAGCCTCTCAGCCTGCTTGCCTTTGCCACAGCTAGACAAGGGAACGCTGATAATGGTGTTATCATTGTGGGAGTGGTCACCAGCTTCATTATAACTCCATCCAGAGAGTGGGCTTTAATGTCCTGCTAAACTCATTTAAACAGGGTGGCTTGCCTGTGTTATTTTCTCCTGAGAAGCCTGTATTTCAGGTAGACTTGAGGAATGTCTTCATTTTCTGTTGAAAAGAGATAATATTTGATGAAACCTCCTCTTTCCTCTCAGTGTGTCTCCTAAGGCTTGTTCTGAATGTGCAGAAGTTTTGATGTGCAGTGATGGTGCATGCAGGTCATGGTCATACTAGGCTGAGATAAATGGATGCTGAAAAGAGTGGGGAACATCACTGAAAGCAGAGTTTCTTTCCATCTCTCACTTACACCTTCCTAATATTTTTATTACCCTGACATTGGCATTTCTGAGTTGACTGAAGTAGGTTGAGCTGGGTTAACAAAAAATTCAACTGAAAGCAATATTTTTTGCAAGTGTTGTTTTTGGGCAGATTACTTCCTTAACCTAACTCAGCAAGTTACTGCATCAGTGATGGTGTTGTCACAAGGGGGTCTGAGGGAAACTCACAGGAAATGGGGGTTTGGCAGAATCCTCTGGCAGTAGCCTTCATCTGTGCCAGCTTAGTGTGATCACTGTGGGGCTGTGATTTGACAAGTGAAGTCATTTTTATGAGTCCTAGTAGTGGCTATGGCTGCATCCTGCAAGAGGCTCATCTGAAATCATTTAGCTCCATTGGCTCAGTTTTGCTGAAGAGATATTTGATGGCTTAACTTTGTACTGGCAGGTTTTTAGTCAGTTCAGGTACAGCTTGTCCTTTAACAACCTTTCTAAAGCTGGAGTAAGCTTCATCTCCAGCTCATTTAGTCCTGACTCATGCTGCTCAGTGATTCAGTCATGTGCACAGCCTCTACCTGCCAGAGGCAGGCTGTGATGTGGGAAGAGATCCTTGGAATCCAGGTGCGCTGCACTGCAGGGAGCACCTGTGCTCCTTGTGCAGAGCTGCTGATAACCCCTGGTTGTCTGCACGTGTCACCGTGCAGCCTGACTCTCCTAAAGAAACAAAAGCTCAGCTTGGATTCCCACAGACTTTAAAGAAGTAAATGAAAGTGCAGTTTCTAAATTATGGTTGGTCATCCACTGATAAGCTCTTAAAAGCTTGCTGATCTGTGCTTTGTTTAAACACACCTTTCTTTGCTCTGAACTTTGCACTAAAGAGATTGCATTGGTTTCTTAGTGCCCAAAGTACTGCATGAAAACAGTATTGGGAATGAGAAGTATAATCAGAATAGCCTCCCTGATTTCCTATAGGAAACACAACTTTTCCTTTCAGTAATATTTTCTGGTTTGAGAGTAAACAAGACTAAGATATCAGATATCCAGGACATTTTACATAAGTAATTGATAATATTATGTGCAAAGGAAAATATCCAAGCATCTGTCCAGTGCCTGTCTTCCCCTTTCTGAAAAGGGTATTTATTTACACTGTGATGCTTGTTCTCCTTTGAGGTGAAAGCTAAGAAAGGGACTGTATTTGTTTGAACTCCTTGCTGTGGATGGTACCTACAAGAACAAACTAACACAGAATCTTTTTTTCTCCTACTAAGTAGGAGCTGCTTATGGAAGTTTCTGGGAAATGATGAGCTTCATACTGTGAGAGCTGGTATTTGGCACTTTGGACTTGAAATTAGGAAACAGCTTATGAAGATGTATTAAAATTCATGTGCTTTGTCACAGTCTTTAGGTTTTTGGGTCTTGCTTGAGTTTTTGAAGGCATTGTTTCAGAAAGGTTTATCATCCTGTATTAGGGAGTATAAGGAAAACATTAACTCACATATTTTTGCTCATGTCTGTGTGCAGAACTATTTGATACAGATCTCAGTAAACACAGACCTCAGTATAACTTGTTAAAATTTCTCTTAATTTAAAATCTATGTGTATACTTACTCTTTGACGTTCAGATGAGGCATAAATTCAGTTTTGGTTGTATGATTTTGCAGAAGTTGCTAAGTGAGATCTGGTTAGCAGGTTGGGTGAAAAAATGCATCTGTAGCCAGACTGTTGGTCAGCACAGGGCTGTGCCAGGAAGAAGTGGGACATGGGACAGGATGGAACAGGATGAAATGAGGTGGCAAAGCACCCAACATAAGTGACCTGAAATGACAGTTTTTTCAAACCTTTCAAACTGAGTACTGTAGTCTCAGCTTGTGTGTAAAAGTTTATAGGAGCCTGGAGCCAGGTTCCTCTTAGTGGCTGGCGCAGTGCTGTGTTTTAGATTCAGTACAAGAATAATGTCAATAACACACTGATGTTTTAGTTGCTGCTCAGTAGTGCTTGCTGTAAATCAAAGACTTTTCAGTTTCCTGTGCTCTGCCAGTGAGCAGGTGCATAAGAAGCCAGGAGGAGCCAGGCCAGGCCAGCTGACCCAAACTGGACAGAGAGATATTCCATACCACAGAGTGCAATGTTCTGTATATAAACTGGGGGGAGTTGGCCAAGAGGGGCTGATCACTGCTCAGGCATGGGCTGGGCATTGGTCACTGGGTGGTGATCAACTGTATTGTGCATTACTTGTGTTTTCCATTGTGTTTTTACTCCATTATACCACCACACTGTTGACATGAGAAAGTATTCTCTGTTTCTGTTTCAGTTGACATTACCTTACTTTTGAAGGCATCTGGTATTGCTAAACGTGTTTTGTACTTATAATTATTTTTTTTTTAATGCATCACTTATTTTTTAATTGGAGGTACATTTATACCAGTATAGTCTTTGCATCATTACAGAATGGTTTTCTGTTTAATGGTGAGAACTTTTAGTCACTTGCCTGTAGTTTAAGTTATAGCAAGATTCTTCTTCTGAAGACTGATGAAATTGATCTGAGTCAAAATATTAAAATGAAATTAGATTTTTTTGCTGAAGGTGGAAAATTAAAACTCTTCAGGTAAACATATCCTAAAAGCTCAAGATACTTTTGCAAGTGGAATGAATACTTTGCACAGTAACTAGTGAGGGAATTGTCATATTTTAAAGCTTTGATTTTACTGTTAACTATTACTTTGGTTGTGTGCCTTGTTGTTAGCTAGCCACAGATGAACCTTTGTCCCATTTCAAGCTGCTGCTTTCACAAGAAATCATTGCTAGTACTTTAAACAAGGAAATTACTTAAAATAGCTCCCAAAGCGCCTTGTCATCTTAAAGAAAAAGACTTTAATTTAGTGATAGATGAGCTGCCCTGTAGCTGACCTCAATAGCTCTGGAGATGCAGAGCATGAGTTTCCCAGGTCTTCTTCCCGATCCCTTAGTACAATGTATCCATCACTTACAGCAGTCATCCTAGGTCAAACAATAGCTTGGCAATTTTACCTGAGGAAGTCCACCATCACCAAAAGCTTTTCAAGCTTTGTGAGTCCATGTGTCATTCAGTTTGCTTCCAGCTGGTTGCCATCAGAGATGAATGTGAGAGTGGTACTACAGTGAGTTGTCATGGGACATTCAGCTGTGCCAGACTGCTAAAAGGAGATTCATATCCATTTAGTTTCTTAGGGAGGAAGCTTGTGACCCTAAGAGCAGAAGAGGATTTTGCTTTGTCCTTTTCCATGATGGACAATCCCTCATGCCACAGGTTTTTGCTTTCTCAGAGCTTTTGCTTTGCATGTTTGGCACCAACCTGCTGCTGCTATGCAGGTGAGAATTTGCCTGCTTGTTATCTGCCCGAGCAAGCTCTTTGTAACACTGAGGAAATTGTTAAAGTTACAGAGATACGAGGAATACGTTTTGCATGTTCCTTCAGCCGGGTACACCAGGGTCTGCTGGCCTCTGGTTCTCTGGCTTCATAGTTTGGAAGAAGGGGAAGGTGTCTGGGATATCCAGGTATGGCAGGCTAGTGGACAGATGGGATCCTGTATACTCTGGTTCCCTTAAAGGATGCCTTGCAATAGAATGCATTAGGATACTAATTACTTCTGGGATTAAATGGGATTAAGGAAAAGCTAAGGACAAGGTCCATCCCAAATCCTTTGTACTGGGAGTACAGGGTCCTGGGAATTCAAATATTCTGTTATGTCAGGATTAATGAGCAATATTTTTTGGAAAGTGGCATAACTACTCATAAGGTGACCGTGTTACTTTGGGTATCTGCTGGTAGGAGAAAGCCTAGCTGTTGGCTGGAGGTGCAGTGCTGAGGTGCTGCTGATGCTATTTCCATGAATGCAGACCCATCACTATTTCTGAATAAAGAATTATTTTCTGCTGTGGCCTCAGAGAGTTAACTTTTGCACTGGGCTGGTGGCATGATTCAGTTGTACATTTAGTTGGCTCTGCTCAGCGTTATCATGTGATCCCCTGAGAGTCCTGGTAGCAATTTCCCATTTAATCTCTCCTACTAAAGAGACACCTTTGCCCTTCCCCTGAAGTGGACTGGATGTACAACAGGCTGGCTGCCTCACTGCGTGTGCTGACTTGGTGGAGTCTGCTGGTAAGGATGGGGAGATCCCAGGGTCTGGCACTTGGTTGTTTTGGGGTGTGGATTTAGGCTGCTCCGAGAAGCGTTGGTCTCATGTGAGGGGAGGTCTTATAATTATGTTGTGCTTGGGGGCACCCCCTGGGGCACTCCAAGGTTGCACAGGTGTGGAGCTTGTCTGAATAAAGGAGGAACTGGAGCCCAAGGACTGCTTTGGCACTCTTGCGAAGAGGCAGCTTCAGGGTATTACCTCATAGTTTGAAACAATAGTGTATTTACTTGGTAGTAAAGGTCATATTTATTCTTAGAGGGCATTGTACAAATAATTCTAACTGATTTTCTTCCAAATGAGGTGTCATGAGACAACAAAAAAGGGGAAATTAAGTCAGTTGCCTAGAGGGCACAGTCAATGAAAATATCACTAAATTCTTCACTGGACCTTCCTGACTTTCAAAGAGAAGGAGATTAGAGCACCTCTGGTGAAAATACTCAACAAAGGTGGCAGAAGCTGTAAAGTACACACACCAGTTTTGCATTTAGAGAACTGAGAATGGAGAAAATAGTATAATTTAGGTATATGGGCATTTGTCCTTCTTTGAAAGTCTCCTTTTCATCTTTATGTTAAAATGTGTTGTAAATTTCCTGTTACAGAGTTTCTACATCAATTGCTATTGCTCTGTTGACTTTCATTGTAGGTTTTAAACCCTTTTCATGCTGACAAGTGTGTGATTCCATTTCTGTGTCAGTCTGTCAGCACTTTTATAGTTCTTTACAAATGACTTTGTCCAGGTGCCTTATTTTGGCAAAGGAGTTATTCTTTATCCTCTGAGATAGAATTGGCTACTTATATGATCAAATATTTCTTGTATCCACATAAACTTTTAAGATTGCAAGTGTGCATTTTCAGTGCAGACAGTATTAAAAAGGAATTTACTTTAATACCTCTGGTAGGAAGGGACTTAACTGTGTCACCCTGCCTGAGCTTAGAGGATGTATTTGTCACCCAGCTCTGGCCCAGAGACGTTCAGTCCTCTCATCTCCTCCCTTTGCTGTTGCTGTGTACTGGTTCCCTAATTTTTAGGGTGTGTGGGTGATCACTTCAGTGCTGTAAAGCCAGCAGGATCCTGCCTCGTGTGGAGAGGTGTCTGAGGGCTGAGGACAGGACAGAGTGATCGGGTAGTGCAGCTGAGTGAAGGACTGTGGGGTGCCCTGCAGCTTCTGCTCTGGTTTGCCTCACACCTGGTTCCCTTTCCTGCCTGGAAATGTCTCTGCTCTGTGCACCAAGGGCAGGCCCATTCAGGGTGCCTTCCCTTCCTCCACCCACCCACTCCCTGCCCTTTCCCCCCACATTGCAGGCTCAGGTCACTGTCATAATACGATGTTTTCAATTTAATTGAAATGGAGTTTTCATAAATAACTTAATATTGCATGTAGCAAATGTTTTTTATTTCCCTGTGTACATATTATATCGTATAGGAGCATATGGTATTCATTTGTGTATGTGTCTCATAATGGGAAGTACAGCTGTCTAGCATGAGGAGCTTGGTCCTGTAACTAAAAATCAGGGATAGCAATACTCAAGAGTGCTTTAACATTGCTCTTGTTCTTCTGTACACAGTGTGTACACATAGCAAAAGAAAATAAGAATTTGTATTTATAGAAACATCTGCATATGTATTGTGCCTTTCTTTAGGTTTAATGTGTTACAGGTGAAGCATTTTATTTCAATTTCCTTGATTATTACTGGGATCTGTGATTGTAGCCACTTAGTACTACAATAGGTGTTATTTTTGCCCTGTTTATGCAAAAGAATATGTCTGAAGTTAAAGGTGGGGATACCTCTGGAACCTCTAAATTCATGGTGAAAGTTAAGAGTACAATGCATTTTTACTTGGTGTTTTGCTGGCAATTAGCCCTTCACTGCAGTATTTTGTTTGGGAATGCAAAGTAAGAGTTGTGGCTAATATTAGTGATGCAATGGTGTTGAAAAGCCAAATCCATGTTGTTTCATATAACTGATCAATATCTTTCAAAATAGACTGGTATCTTTTTGGAACAAAAATCATGGAGAATGTTATCAGCTGATAAGCCACATAGGACACTACATGCTGTCTTAGAAACCAATATCTTTCATGTTTGTAAGATGTTGGTAAAGAAAGGGATGTTGGTCAGGGAGGAAAACAAAGGATTTTCCTAAATGATTTGTATTAAGGGATATTAACTAGATAATTTGCAAATCTAAAAATGGACTTTTTTTTTAACTTACTACCAGTGTTTAATATAGAAATACCAGAATTCTTGCAGACTCCATCTGCATCCTCTTTGACAAGTGTAATTTAAACTAAAGTTGATAAGAGCTATTTTGGTTTTCTCTTTCTTTTTATCTCATTTTACTAGTAGCACTTTTCAGGTGCAGAGAAAGTAGTGACTGTCATATTTCCCTTTCTGACCAGACTTGTACAATCCCTCTTGCTGCCTTAAAATATTACAGCAGTCTCCCCTGACCATGTTAAGTTTTCATGCACTCAATACCTAGGTACTCACCTGGAATGGAAACTGCTTACACCAAAAAAAAAATCACATTTAAGAGTAAAGAAGAAAAAAATGTGATGCTGGTAGTAGAAATGAGAAATAAGGACTACATGTGAAACTGTGATCAAATAATAATAAAATACATATGAGATGGTAGGGTGTTTTTCATTTTGAACAGTTCTTTCTGGTAAATGATCGATATTTAATTTGCATGTTTTGTTTATTTTTTTCCTAATTTCCAGTGTTCGTTTCATGTCTGTTTTCCCTCTGTTGTTTGGTTTGTGTTATGTTCTCTTTTCTTCCCCCTCTCTCCTGGAACAAAACAAAAGCCCTTTCAAATCCTTCCCGTTGAAGTTTTGGTTTTGTATTCAAGCCCTGGTGCTCGTAGCTTGTGGACAGTACACCCAGTCGTGAACCCTGTGGTAGGCCACCTTGCAGACTTGCACACGAACACATCTGTGTATTCACACTGGTAGCTGTACATCTGTATTTATAATTTATAGGTGAAGGGACATACAAGTACTAGCTGTGGTAGGCCGGGGTCTTGGTTGAAAAAAATACACATTTTTATGCCTTTTCTGCTGGTGTCCATAAAACAGAAGTGGTAACAAAGAGTAAGAGGGGGAAAAAGGAAAATCTGCGATCCTGAACTGCTTCTTGCTTGCTTGGTTGCCTACTGACTTTTAAGAACTACCCAAAAAAATGAGGAGGGAAGGAATATATTAATTTTGTTTTGTTTTGGGAGTTCCTTGCTTGGTCATAGGACACTAAGCTTTTGGAAGTGCTCGTTAGCCTAGGTAATAGAGTGTAGTTATCATAGGTCTGCAGTACTCTGCAGCCAGTTCAGCTGTTGCACCTCAGGAACAGGTATTTCCCAGGAATATTTGCTTAGAAGAAGGAATTTGATAGGGGAGGAGACATTGCAAAGACTCACAGCTTTAGTGGTTGCCCTGAAAGATAAAAAGTAAGGATTGTGACTGGGTGCCCTTCTCAGTGTTTCCTTTTGCTGAGGTGGCAGTGGATTTCTCCACTGCCCGCTTTGTCCACTGGGTCTGTGGGGAGGGGGTGTGGAGGAAACAGCTGGATCAGGGCACCTCTGCATTGGCCTTTGCTCCTGCTGTGGCATGCCCTGCCTGCCTCCTGCTAGGGGAATTTCTCAGAGCAGGTTTGCCTGGTGTGCCAAGGATGTGCAGCGTTGTGTGACAGCTCCTCTGACAGTAGGTGAAATCCTAGCCACAACTTTCATAGCTGTTTGCAAACGCTGCTTTCCTTATGCAGAGCCCAAACTCACCCCAGATGGTCTGTTCCTTGCAGTGTCCTTGAGGCCTCCATCTCTCCTATCCCCTTGCCTTTAAGCCTCTCTCTTATCTTTTGCTTCTGAATGGATCTGTACCCCTCAGAATCCTTCAGTGCTGGCCCACCTTGCACATGCTGCTCTCCTCAGCCCTTCCTGCTTCCTCCTCTGCTTCTCTTGTCCAGCCTCGCTGGGACCAATTTTATCTGCTTTGTCTTATTGGGTCTTTTCTTGGTTTGTTTGGACAATGAAAGTGGTTTCCTTACAAAACATCTTTAGATTCCTGCATGAATTTCCTTGTTTGGGAATGCTCATAAAAATTCATTTAGAATTTATTCTGAATATAAGGATTATATTGTAATAAATTGACTATGAATGCGTGCCAATTCCCTTCAAGCATAAACAAAATTACTAAATTGTGCTGTAAGACTTATATTTGCAAGTAACAGGGTTATAGGACTAACTAAGAGGTCCTTTGAAATGGTAAGAACTAATGATTTTAGAGAACTAATTGCTTTTAAATGCACAAAAGTAACTCCAGTATCATTTCATGGCTGTAACTGTACTTTACTAAATGCTCTCGGTATTTGCCAGGATATCTTAAATCGGGCTTTGTTACCATGCTTATTTTTTTTCCAGTGTGAAAAGAAAAATAAATTATTTAAATCTTTCCTTTCTGCCTCTCAATAATGGAATTACAAATACTGTATCTGTTTCACTTCCTGGTTTATTCTCTTTGATATTTGTGGAGCCCGAAGTGATCTCACACAGGCTTTATTCTCTTCTTTGGGATAAGATTAGTTCCAGTGGTTCTCTTAGAAGATTACAGAAAAAAAGTGTACTTTTAAAATGTGTATTATATGCTTGAGTATTTTCTCAAGAAGCAGCATGAGGGTGGTTACAGGGAACATATTTTGCATACGTTTTTGTCATTTATATGAATTGTAGAGAATGAAAAGAATCAAAATCGCAAAGGAAAACATCTGTGCCCATGTGAAGCCAGGTGATACAGAAGGCATTTGGAAGAAGTGAGAAAGATAGGTCAGTTGACCATGGGACAGAGCCAAAAATGTGACAAAGGAGATTCAAGTGAGGCTCTTCATTTCCTTATTTTCCTAGCTGTAGGCAATTTTATTATTTTTTAAAATATACCTTTAAATACAATTAGGGTTGAATATAAGAGAAATATACTGTGTGTTTGTTGAGTTTGGAAATTGACTTCTGTTTTCATTCAGTGGGACTTTTCCAAAGGTGTGCATGACTTGCAAACCATCTCCTAATGTGGTGCCACTTTTGTGATTTTACCTATACAGGTCCCCCACATTCCATTGTCCTCTTGTTTTCCCTTCTGGTGGATTTTGCTCTCCCAGGAACAGATTTTATGATTTGGAACAGAAATTGATATGTATGTGCAAAAAATAGGAATGTGAATCCTAAGCCTCTGGGAGTCTTCATTCAGATGAGAATTAAGAGGGTCAGAATGTCAGGACCTGAGACAGTGTGATCTATTTAATTTTGTCAGTACAGAATAAAACCAATAATTTTATTGCAAATCTGATAATACATTGTGATGTTGTGATCTCCAAATCTGAATCCTTGACAATCACCTTTCTCTGAAAGAAACAAGCAGGCTTCTGCATTTTATGGTTGTAGTAAAGGTAAAGCATGCATTGAGTTGAACAGCTTGGATGCTGGAATGCAGCAGTACCCCCAAACCCAAGGAAACAGAGCTGGTGCAGTCATTTTGTGGGGAGAGGCTTTATGGCTGTACTTGTCAATCCTGAATTCTTTCTTGCTTTGTGTGGAGTGGAACAAGGTCATGTTTTTCCTGAAACCGCCTGAGATGGCACAGCAAATAACTCCTTTGGCAACTGTTCAAAAGTGTGTATGTTTTAGTTCTAGTACCTCTTTCGTTAATAAATCATTTCACATCGTACATCGTATGTGGGGTGCCAGTGATCTATATCAGAACTACAGAATTACAGATATGCTGAGTTGGAGGGGACCCATCAGGATCACTGAATCCAACTCCTGGCCCTGCACAGGACACCCCAAGAGTCACACCCCGTGCCTGAGAGCATTGTCCAAACACTTCTTTAATGCAGACAGGCTGTGACCACTGCCCTGGGGACCCTGTGCCAGTGCCCAACCATCCTCTGGGTGAAGAACCATTTTCTAATATCCAGCCTAAACCTCCCCTGACACAACTCCAGGCCATTCCCTTGGGTCCTGTCACTGGTCCCCACAGAGAAGAGATCAGTACCTGTCCCTCCTCTTCCCCTCAGTTGTAACTGCAATGAGGTCTCCTCTCAGCCTCCTCTTCTCTGGGCTGAACAGACCAAGTGACCTCAACTGCTTTTTAAAAGGCTTCCCCTCAAGGCCCTTCACCATCTTTGTTGCCCTCCTTTGGATGTTCTCTAATAGTTTAATGTCATTCTTATACTGCTGTGACCAAAACTGCACACAATATTCAAGGTGAGTTTATTATTCCTTTTAGATAGAGAATGTATACGTGTCAGCTTACCATAATTATAATTTATCTCATCAGAATTGAAAAACAGAGTCCAAATGGCCGTGCAGGAGCATGAGGTCCTGTCAAAGGAAATGTCATGAAATATTTTAATCTTCTTAGAAGTGCTGCATATAGTTCAGACAGATTAAGGTTTGGCATCATATCTGGAATCTGCCAGTTTTGGTGCTGTGGATTAGAATGTTAAAGGTAATAGCCTGTGCCATTGCCACAATTTCTTGCCCATTTTCTTCAGTGACAGGTTGGGGTTTGGAAAGTGGTAAAGTTATGCGCATGAAGGTAAAAAAAAATCTTGTGTAAGTAGTAATGAGAATATGGCTGGAAGCAATAGAGTGTGTGTATATATATACTTTTTAAATTTAGAGTCTGGCAACCCTAACTTTGGCCTGGTTTGTATTTACTATTCATGGAGGGGTATAAACTGCCAGTTGGTAGGGTTTTCTTTGTTGTTTTTTTTTGTTGTTGTTAATCTCCAGAGCAGTTTTGAGCAGGTATTAACAGCAGCTGATGGTATTACAAAAAGTCCTGAGAGACCTGATTCTCTTTGCTCAGCCTTTTTTATGCTCATTTAGAAAGTGAGCACTGTTTTATACCCTCTCTGCAATCACTTTGTACTCTTTGGAAAGAAAACAGAGCTTTGCCTCAGTTCCTACTTCTCTGGCTTTTCTTTGGAGCTTAAGGGGGATTTTGGGGAAGTTTGATTGCAGTTGACATTCAGAATGTTCCATAAGGTTACAGAGTAGCCAAAATGAAACTATTTAATGTGGGAGAGAAGGAATGCTCAGTGTCACTTTATGAAAAATACTGTAAATTATGTTGCATCCTTACTGTTATTTTTCCACGTTCTGTATGATTCTTTGAAAAGACTGAATTGCAGGAGAGTTTGCAGTCAGTCACGGAAAGAGAAAATGTCACAAAAGGTAGGAAAGAAAGGATGCAGCTGTTACAACAGGTGACAAGATTTAGGACGTAGAATGAAAAGCAGCCATACAAGCCCAGACTGAAGTTTCTCTATTACCTTCTAAAAGCTGTGAAGCACTTTAGGGGTGGTACTACTGGCTTTTGTTTGATGAGAGGTTTTAACTATCAAGTAAATAAAAACCCCTCTTTTTAATATGTTAAGTCTTATAAAAATATTAAATTTTCGTTTTCAAAAACAATTTATCTTTATTTAGGTAGTGTCACTACTCTGTAGCTTTATGTAAAATTCATTTATTTTAGGACAACGTGCTTTGATGGACATATCAATTCCAATTTGATTTTTTTTTTTTAAAGTAAAGAACACTTTGAAAAATTGCTCAAAACTCCACTGCAAAATGCTGGATACTGTGTGAAGGAGTGGTGTGTCAAAAGTGTCTCAAACATTGGGTTGAAACCATTAGACTAAGTGATTTGGTAATAAAAACACTGCAGCTTTTCCTAGAAACTGAAAAATCAGGCTGCCCTTCTGGTAGGCACCGTGGCTGTAGGAAAGTCTGGCAGTCACTTCCCAGGCCAGTGATCCAGCCAAGAATGGGGAGCTGAAGCCAGGCAACTGCTGTAGCCATTGGATTAGAGCTTTCTTGATTAATTCAGTTAAGAAGTTTTTGCATCTTGTGGTGCTGCTTGGGTTCTTGAAAGGAGGGGAGGGATGGGGAGAGCTTTGGGTTTAGGAGCTTGACTTATTCCCACATTTCTTGTAGCTCAGCATTCAGGATGAGAAGTGGGACAGGAGATCACATTGTTTCCCTCTTCTTGTCTGTTTAGTTGTTTAGATTATACAGGACTTATTTATGCTTAAGAGCACAGCGTCTCATGGATGTGATTGCTCAGTAAATAGTTTTTAAAATGAACCAGTACTAGTACTCAGGGGCATTTTTTTGGTTGTTTCAATCTAGCTAGCCTTTGTACTAACTAAACTTAAAATTACTTACACAGATTACTGTACTTTGTAACTCCTATGTCAACAAGATAATTGTTCTTTGAGAGTGCGATTTTATTTATAGCCACAGTGCTGGAGTCGATCACAAACCCACAACAGCAAAGCTTCCTTTAATCTGTCTTGCAGCATGCCATGGGGTCAGAGCTCAATCTTTAACACTCAGTGGTCCAGAGGTGAAAGACTCCAGAGATCTGAGAATTATTCTTGTTTCTGTCACTGACTTACACCGTGGGTTTGAACAGCAGGCTTCACCCCTCTGAGCCAAGTACTCACCCCTTTCTTCTCCCCCTCCTCTTTGAGTGTCTTGTTTATCAGGTTAGCACATCTAAGCATGTGTTGGTGTGATGTCCAGAATCAGTGAGCTTCATTATCAGCACAATGTATGGCTGCAATAATACTGCTGAATAGCTTTTATGACTCTCTAGGCATGGACGTTTCAGAAGTTGCTTCTGTAATGTAGCTGTAGTCAGATATGTTTTTGTTGTTTTGTGTAACTTGAAGTAAAGTACTAGTTTATGGCAGTGCCAGAAAATGTGTCTGAAGGGCAGCAGTGCTCAAGACATTGCCTGTACAAGAATTCCAACAGCAGTGGTTAATGCCTAGGATTTAAAGACGCTTCTAAGGGCAAACATTGTATTTTCAGTGAACAGCTTAAGGATGTGTAATAGTTCACTTTGACAAATAATTACATCACTTGATGTTGTGGTTTAAGCCTGGCCAGCAATCAAGCACCACTCAGTCACTCCCCCACCAACGGGACTGGGGAGAGAATCAGAAGGGTAAAAGCTTGAAAACTCATGGATTTGAGATAGAGACAGCTTAATGGGGAAAGCTAAAGCTGTACACACAAGCAAAACAAAACAAGGCATTAATTCCCTGCTTCTCATGGGCAGGCAGGTGTTCAGCCATCTCCAGGAGAGAAGGGCCCCATCACATGGAATGGTTACTTGGGAAGACAAACTCCATCATTCCAAATATCCCCTCCTTCCTCCTCCTTCCCCCCATTTTATATACTGAGCATGATGTCATATGGTCTGGAATATCCCTTTGGTTAGTCTGGATCAGCTGTCCTGGATCTCTTCCTGAAATGCCTGCCAGCATGGCAGTATGAAAAGCAGAAAAGGCCATAACACAAAACCAATAACAAAATAGCAATCACAAAGCCCTCTGTGTTATCAACCCTGTGTTCAGCACAAATTCAGAACACAGCCCCATCCTAGCCACCATGAAGAAAATGGACTACTCTAAACCCAGCACACTTAATGCAATTTTCTTTACTTTTACTGGTATTGGAAATTGGCTGATAAAAACAAATGTTTGGGAGACTCTTAGTTTTGTAGAACATTGATTTAAAGACAGTGTGTAAAACTCTATTTAAAGTTTTGTTTGTCAGCTGTGGAAAAGGACCATATTTGTTTAACCCCAAAGAGCTGAATCTGTGTTGAGATTAGACCCAGTAATTAAGTTGATGGCCTTTTCCCTTGTTGCCCTCATGACACTTTTTATAGGTGTGAAAGTTTTTATTCAGGAAGAATCCAGGCCTGAATTTTGAATTCCAAAATTTGGCAAAAGCAGGGAGAAAAAGGGACCCTGTCCAGAAATTCCTAAATTGTAGGCAGAAAAGGCGTTTCCCTCTCCTCCCTTTCACTTGTGTTTCATCCATTGTTGCATTTTCTTTCCAAGAAGAAAATAACAATTATAGAAACTGGTGTCTTTTTGCTTCATACTTGTACAGTATTTAGCAGCTGGACTTTGTCCTTTCCTAGAGTCAGTGAGCATTCCTGCAATAATCCTTTTAGAGGAACTGCACATCTCTAGTGCACACACTAGCAGTGTTAATCTCATATGTTTGGTTCAACAGTACATTTGTGTTCCCTAGTTTTTAGACCATGAGTATCCTTGCATTTAGTATTTTTGCCCTTTGGTATAGTTACGTATCTAATACATGCATACACATATGTTTAGTATATAAGAATACCATGCAGTTGTTTTTGTGGTGTTGAAAGGTTATATTCAGATCTGAAATTAGCTGTTAGCACTACAAAAATGACAAAGATTATATTTTTTCTCATCACTCACTGTTTTAGAACACAACATAGTCCATTCTCAAGTGAGAAAAATGGGATTAAGGACAAAATTAGCTTTCTGCAAAGTGAATTTATCTGAAATGCCAGTGGAAGTGCACCTTACTAACTGATTCATCTCTAGCTGTTGTAGTTTACACATGACAAATATCAGTTATGAACTGCTAAAAAGGCAGTGGAACAGACAGGACATTTCGTTTTCACAGGGAAGAAGATAAGGAATAAAGACAACTGCACTATTATAAAATGGCTGTTGATGAAATCAAAATCACGGTGACAGAACTGGAAAAAAAAAGGACATTTTTATTATGGCATAAATCAATGATTAATATAAAGAGTCATATTTTCTTAAAGGCTGAGAAAGGACACAGTTGGTCACAAAAGGAAAGGCTGTGAAGAAAACATTTGCACACAGTTCCTCTCCCTTAAGTACTTGCCACAAAATGAAGTACATCAGTACTAAGTAAAATAACCCAAATTTGTTTTTTTTCCTTTGTAATTAATGGTGTTCATTACAAGAACTGTTTTTAATGGCTCCCTTCTGGAAGACATGGAGGGCTTCATCTCGTGTCCTTGATGCTTCCAATAAAAAAATGTATCTCTGGTGGGTGGGACAAGAAGATTAAATCTGGTAAGACACGGCAATAACTATATTGAAGGATGAGTTTTATACCTGGGGGCTCTGTTCTGTACTGAGATAAACAGGCTGAAATCTCATCGGCTGCAAAGGTCAGTGTCTGAGTATCAGAGGTCAGAACTGACTCTGCCATCTGGAAATGAGAGTATTGCACTGCTCCCTGTAAAGCTATTTGAAGAGTAAACTATTTACAAGTGGAAATAGATGCTAATAGGATTTTAATGGAGTTTGAGTGTGTTGTTAGTGAAGACCTTAATGAAAATACGAGTTTTCTAGGGGTAAAGAAACTGCTGGTGAGTTATCTTGCTATTCAGTAATCTGAAATGCTTGAAAATTGCTTCAAGTGACTGTGTGTGTTAGCAGTACCTTACATTTTCTAGGGGAAAAAAAAAGAGATCTCCTTTAAGATACTTGTGAAAAGCAGCTGCATTTTTCAAATTTTAAATAGATAATCTGGACATCTAAAAACAACAATGTACTGGAGAAGTAATCTATTTTCTGCAAATGCAGTAATAGCTTTTTCTTTTCATGAGCCATATTAATTTCCTACTGCTAATTTTTTGGAAAGCAGTTTTCTACAAAATTTCAAACTTTGTAACATGGGGCATTTGAAATACTTCTAAAATAATTTATAATGAGTCTATAAATGTGGCATTAATTATTTTTTTAAAAATCTCTTTCAGATTCCTTAGAATATTACTACTAAGACTGATTGTTTTTCCCCTTCTCTCTGTTGTTCTTGGCCTTAATGTTTCCACCTCTGCATTTCTATTGTGTAATATGCAACAAGTGCTTACTGAGGATAAGTTTGGAGAAGGACTGAATTTAGTGGAAGGTCACAACAGAAAATCCATTTTCTTGCTCTTGTCAACAGATATCTAAAAATAAAAATCTTAATTGGCAGCCTATTTTTCCATATGCTATGAAATTTTAAAATTATTTTTCTCTTCTCATCTACACCAAGCCTATGGTATGAAGACTGTCCTCATTATCCTCAAAAGGTCCTGTTTGTGTATTTTTGTACTCAGGGAAAGGTTCATAGGAGAGACAGAGATGAAGATGCCTGGAGCCACTGCCGTGCAGGTTATGCACCAAATACTGCTTCACCAGTATCTTTCTGTTGTGGAGTGTGCAAGGCAAGAAACCTGCAACCAAGTGAAGTGAAAAGAAGATCTGATCTGTCAGCTGGAGCTTTAGCAGTTTTTCTCTCCAGGCCTGAGCCTCTCTCTGTCCTAGCCCACAGAAATGTGAATTGTGGCTATGAACAAATGCAGTTGGCTTTGAGAGGGCTTGCAGTCTGAACAGAAACTGGGGATAGGGAGTTGTTTGAGTCTGATGAGGGAAGACAAGGAATCAGTGAGTGGAGTGGGAGTGGTGTGGCGCTTGGCTCCTGAGGAGCTGAAGCATTGCTGGGGCAGGGGTTGAGGCTGGCAGCTGAGAAGGGCCCTAAAGCAACACGGATATTGAAGGAGCAATTCAAAGATTCACAGCAGAGTGGTGAGGTTTTTGTAGGATTATTTTTGATCAGGATCCCCTGGTCATTGATATCCATCTGTCTCAGAGGGCTTTCAGAACAAGGCATGGCAGTAGTGGCTGCTCAAAACGAGGAGTTTTGTTAATGAGGGGTGAAAAGGTCAGGCCAGGAGGAGCCCTACAAGAAAAGCCGCTTACTTTGGTCGAGCAGAGCAGCCCTGTGACCAGAGACTGAAGGGTAGGGCGCTGTCTCTGAGAGTTAATGGAATGTTTGTGATGTACAGAAAATGCTCATAGGACCCTGAAAATGGCCTTGAGTGCTCTGTGCTGACTGTCAGCTCTGCATTTCAGGACATAGACTTCTCTTCTTAGAGACAGAACTTAGTCTGGGAAAGGTGACAAGCCTGGCTTTTCTAGAAGGATTGGAGTAGCTCTGCCTTGTCAGTGTGGCACAGAGCCACAGCATGTTGAGCCTATCCCACCTCAACCTGCCAGAGCCCCTCAAAGTGCATGCTTGTAATGTATTCAGTCTGTCAGTTTTATTTTTTTCATGGTGTGCAGTGGTGGTTAAATTTCAGCTGAGGTGGATCAGTGAGAGCAGGTTGTTCCAAAGGTAAAAGGCCACCCAAGACCTGCTGGGCAGCTCCACAGGGTTAAACTGAGTGATGATAAGCTGAAATCTGACCCCCTTCAGGCAGCAGTTCAAGTGTCCAGAGTGTATTTGTGAGAGACACCCAGTCTGCTCTGAGCAACTCCAGCTGAAGGAGGAAGGAAGGCTGGTCAAGGGCTGGGAAGTCTGACCTGCTTTGACCGCACTCAGCACCCAGGTTGCCTGCTGGGGACACTTCTGTGACTCCATGAACATCTTTCTGCAGTGATTAGTGTTGAATTCACAAATCAGCACAGGTCACACATGGGACATGCCTGTTGGGAGAAGTACTGAGGTAGCTACATGGAGAAATTGTGTTTATTGGGTAACATGCACTGCTAGCATGATGGTGTTATTGCCATTGAGGCAAAAGCTAAACAGTCCTTACTTTTTTTTTTTTGTTGTTTTTGTTTTGTGTTTTACCCTGAGCTTCAAAGTAAGGGCAGGTTAAGCAATGGTGTTGAGGTGCATATTAGCTTGGTAATTAATTGTCATTTATTAACTTGCACTTGGAGTAGAGAGATAGGGTGGGCAGAAACTCATAGTCCTTCCATAAGGCTTTTTACTTTTAAAGTCAAAGTCCATATGATTAGTATTTCTTATCAGAGAATCAAGCATGTTTGGTGTGAAAGGATTTGTGACTTGGACATGCAAGGAGCTTATCTTCACGGAGAAAGGCATGGTTTTTTTACCTAGGGGCAGCTAACAAGCGTCAGTTGTCCTGAGATAAAATGTAAGGACAAGAGACTTTCGTTTTAATACTATATAAACTTTCCAAGTCAGCTAGATAGGAAGGCAAGATTTAATTTACTGTGTTTACATTGTGATAAATCCACAATGCTTGGTCTTTGATTTGTATTATCTCTAGGAATAAGTGGTATTATTACTTAACCCCAAACCATGTTTTCTTTTTTAGAATTTGGAGACAAATTCAAACATATAGGACTCTGTAGCTCTTCCTGAAATACAAAGAAGTTGCTACTTTTTAATACGAGGAAGAATTTTGATACACTGTCACAGCAGTAGATTAGAAAAAGATCACTGAAGATCATCATGTCCAGTCTTACCTCTACAACAACTAGGGATAACTCTGAAGTTAAATGAGATAGTACTCATGTAATCAACCAATAATCTGAATCAGTTTGTGGCTTTTGATTTGGTATATTTGACTGTAAGGGTGACCTGTAACTTCAATGACGTCATTACAACATTTGCCCTTTTTAAGTTGAATTCTTCACTAGGTCAGTGGTCACTTTTGCCAGTGACTTAATGAGGTCAAAATGAGACCTAGAGGTTTCAGCTTCTGGTTTCTTTTTTCTAGCTGCAGCTATACTTAAGATGAAAGATCCTTTTGGAAGCCTTAGCAATATGCATTTGTCAGGGTGAACCAAAACCCACTAATGTCAAACTATAAAAATGGTAAACTTTCGGTCAAAGAGGCAGCAAGATAGAAACAAATAGTTTCTGTGGTCTTCTTTAAGTATTTGGACTCACCAGTTTACTTCACAAACTGTAACTGTAGTAATTCTACATTGTCCTTTCCCAGCTTAATTAAGGTCATACATACCAGAGGAAATATTAATAAAAAATAAAAGTAGAATAGCAAAGGGAAACAGTAATTGTACTGTCAAACTGTAAGAATCTACTCAGTAAGAAAGGAACTTTTGAAAAATTCTTTAAGTGGTGATTCTAGGAAGGCATGTGCCATGAATTTTGTGTACCTAACTGTTGAGAGTTGAATTAAAGGTTTGTGTAATGAGGATCACTAGAAGGTGGATTCATTATTTCCCTTTTAAGACTGACTCCCATGCTGTTCCAGATTGGGAGATACATACCGCAGAAATATTAAATTGAAAATATATTCCAGATACTAAAGTAATTTTTATTATCTTGGTTTGCTTGTTGACAGTGGTTTGCTTTGAATTCATGCTGCCTTCACACATATTAATACATCCTATGTCTTAAGATGTTGACCAAGAATTCCTTTTTCCTTTGCACTTACAGCCGTCGGTCTGGACAGTATACAATGAACCATGACCATTCCAAGAAGATCCCCGATGGAGCTTCATTTGACCGCTCAGGGTCCCAGGACTCCTTGGATGAACTGTCTATGGATGACTACTGGAAAGAACTTGAAAACATCCATGAAACCAGAGGAAATAATCACGAGGAACGAGTAGCACTTGTAGTGAAAGAGCCAGATGGTATGAAATCCGTTCTGTCAATGTTCATCGGTTTGCTGATATAGGGATTTTTCTTCAAGTCTTATTTCAAGAGATGGCACCCACCTAACACAGATCAAAAAAGGAGGCCACTTTCCTGAACATCTGCTTTGAAAATTCTGTTGCCTCTGATGCATATCACCAGAAACAGGCAGTGCCCTGAGAGAGAGTTTTATCAGAGACACGTAAAAGGCTGGTTTTCCTTTGAATGGTATTTGCAGAATATCAGAAAGGTGCCTGTACTTGCAAATCACAACAACTGAAGCTTTATTTGCAGTTTAATGTTGAACTAACTTACCCTTTCACTCTTTGTGTATGTTGTTTGTTACTGTAGCTATTGTGGATAGAAACCTCACGCTTTAGAAGACAAGCCAATGATTAACCGGTTTAAGTTTAGTGAGTAACTTTCTACGCTTGTAACTATTGTGTTTGTTCAGTTGTACTATTTCTGTTTCTCAGAAGCATAAATTATGGGCCACTCCTTGGGGCATGGTCTTAGAGGCTCGGCAATTTTTTTCTTTCTTTATGTCCTCTCAGATAAAAGAGGAGTAATGTTTTTAATTCCAGTTTTCTCTCAAAAATTATTTTTTAACAATGCAGTAGCTGCCTCTTGCCCATTCTTATGAGAGCCACAGTCTCAGTAAATTAAAATGGTGAATTCTATATTTTGTTATGGCCTCCACATGAGTGAGAAGAATGTGCTCCATGAGCTTTCAAAGGGATTTGCACTTCTGCCCCCATAAGCACTTTGAAATGTCACTGCTGTGAAGAGCATAACACTGTGGCCCCTGGAGAAAGCAGCAAAGCTCCCAACCATTGTGACTGGGGAGCTATGGGGCTTTCTGAGGGAGCTGTGGGCTTTCTCCAGAGCAGCAGAGCCCATTGTTCTGCAGTACATGAACCTCTTCTCTTACTGCAGCTGGCTGATACCGCTGTGCCTTTAGGCTCTGCACCCCCAGCCCCACCATTTCCAGTGGATTTATATACATATATAACCCTTCTTCCTCCCACTGGTTACTGCAGCTGACTCTGGCATGGAGCCCAAGTGGGTCAGCACAGCTGAGTTACCAGCTCAAGCATATGTGGCTGTGCCCCACACCTTGCCCAATGTGCAGCCCCTCTCCTGGGCACAAGTACTCCTGAGTGTGTGGGATGTTGCATCTGGCTGATGGGCCTGTCTGGGCTGGGGCTGGGGCTAGGGCTGCCCTGAAACTCAGGCAGGCAAAGGCAAGGCAAGGGAGAGAGATCTTGCTCACAGCTGCTCTGGAGAATGAGTGTAGCCCTTCTTTCCAGCCCTGAAAGCGCAACCTGAGAGTTTTGTCAGAGGCTCAGGATTTGGCTGCACAACCATAGCAGAATTCATACTTAAATTCTGGTGTCTTTTTTCTGGATGCTGTTAATATTAAGGTGCCCACTTGTATGCTGTCATTGGGCACTGTGGTAAAATGCAATCAATAGTGAAGTTGACATGCCAGCTTTGGAGTATTTTTAGATGTCTGATAAATGGAAATATTGCTTGAACATTTGAGAGAGTTGGTGGCATTCAGCACAACCTCAACTTATACAGACAGAATGTGGTGTTTTATATAAAATATCATTAGGGAGATACAGATTTCAGAAGCAGAAGTTTTGCCATCGGTGACAATATTTAATAGCTTTCTCCTATTCCATGTGCAGTGATCTGTCAATAAAGGATATCTTATCAGCCCTAAGACTAAAGCAAAAATGGTTCTATGGGCTGTCAGCAGGCTGGAGACTATGTCATAAGAACTGATGAAAAAATAGCGTTAAGGTGACTCGTGTAGGCTGGTTTGTCCTTCATTAAATTGAGCTAGTGGAAGGCTGTAGGATTAATGTATCAAGAAAAGTGGGCAGAACCATGTCAGTAAGGGAGCTAAAAAGATTGAGTATTGAACTAAAAGTCAGTGAAGCAGCAATGATCTGGCTTTCAGACTTCCCCATACACATTTTTATTTAGGTACATTTATAAAATGGTATATGATTTTAATGGAAGTGCTGTAAATTATTATAAAGATTACCACATAGCAATCTGTATTGGATTAACTACTTTAAAAGCTTTGATATCATATATTAAACCTTTTGAGGCTCTTTAGAAACAATAGCTTTTTTCCAAGTCATGACAGTGTAAGTAATTCTTAATTGTGTATCCCCTTGGTACCTTTCTGTGAATTATATTAACTAGGTCATGTCATTAACACATCCAGTGTGCTTGTCAGTATTGAAAGCCAATGTTTATGCCTTTTTCTCTTCGACTTGCTCAGAGGGAGAACTGGAAGAAGAATGGCTGAAGGAGGCAGGTCTGTCAAATCTGTTTGGAGAGAGCTCTGGTGACTCCCTAGACTCCATGGTGTTTTTATCCACACTGACCCGAACCCAGAAAGCTGCGGTGGAAAAGCGAGTAGAAACTGTCACACAAACCATGAGGAAAAAAAACAAACAGCACCAGATTCCTGATGTCAGAGATATCTTCAGGCTACAGAATGACTCAAAGGGAAAAGTGAGTTCCTGTCAGTTATTTTGTTTGATTCTGGCAGAGAGAAGAGACATGTACAGGACACTTATGGATGGGGGAAGAGCAGGGTGGCACATGAAAGGGATATTTCCAGAAGACTTGTGTCTAAGTTCACTGATTTCACTAAATTTTCAGGAATGTGTCCAGATTTGAGAGTGCCTTAAGCAATTTTAGTATTTATAAAGAAGTGTGTATATTGGCCTCATCTTACTTAAAGGTGATGAATAAAAGAGCCTTTCAAATTAATCGGAATTATTTTTCACACACATGAGAAAGTCATGGGAACAATCACCCAAAGAACTACTACAAACCTACTTTTACCTTTGAGTGGTTGCCTCTCACTTGCTGGTGCTTTTGTTTGTTTATTTTTTAACAAAGTGAAAAACTGGGGCATTAGCCTAACCTCTGCAGTTTTGGCAAGGTCTTTATGCCTGTCAGCTGGGCATGTAAACCCCATATGAACTCCCAGGGCCTATGTGTGTTGAACTGTGTATGGGAAGTTGCTCTGACAGGCCCCAAGGGGTCCCAGTTTCCTGTCATGGGATGTTGAAGAGAATTCCTCTCCCATATACAGGAAAGGGGAAGGAGGAAATGGAGACTATGATTAGAATTCCTATTGCACAGAGAAGGGTATGTGTCCTCTCTGTTGCCTCAGAGCACTGTGATCTTCAGCCATGAGAATGGGACCCCATGGAAGTGCATGACTGGTTTACCTGACCTCAGCTCTGTCCCTGATTCCCTCTGCTGACCTGCCGTTCAGTGCAATGGCTGTGGTGAAAAACACAGTGGTGGAAAACACGGTGAATTTTGAGGGGATTTAATTTCTTCCTTCCCTCAACAGCTTCCTCTCCTTCAGCAACTCCTTCTAAACTCAGCTGAAGTGAAATGTAGTGGGGGAAGTGGTGTGTTCTGGAGGCACAACTTCCCTTTCACTGTTCTGCTTTGCCTATGGTTGCAGAAGAGATATTAACTCCATAAAAGCTCTCTGGGATCTGATTTGTAATTGGCTCTACCTAAAAATTACAAGACCTAATAGCAGAGCAATTTAGGTAAAATATCATGTATCTTAAAGCAGTATAATTTCTCTTTCAAGTATGTTATTTCAGTAAAGCATAAGAAATATTCATGTTCCTGTAAGTAAGCTGCATACTGTAATGTTTGAAAATTCTATGTCACAGTGTTTGGTAGATTTCTGTTTCTCTTAAACTACCTGTTTTGATATTTAAGACACCACTGAGAAGACAAATGATTTTAGGCATTTAAGGTGTATGAAACAATTTTTTTTTTATTAAATACAAAAATATTGGGAAAAAAATCCTTCTAAACTTGTCTGCTTAACAGAAATGAAGTAATACAAGTATAGGTCCTCACACCTGTACTTCATTCCTTTCTCCAAAGCAAGATAATTGTTCAGAAATCATTGCTCATGGTTATTCACCTAATCTGTCACTGAAAGCCTGTAGTGAAGTAGCTTACACTACCTCCCTAGGTAACTTGTCTCTGTGCTTTGTTACTTGCCCATCATTAGAAAGCTTTTTATGTAACAAAAGATGACTGAAGCCACCTGCAGCTGTATGAAGTCATTCCAGTTTAATAATAGCCTTTGAAAATCCTGTAACCTCCCTTCATCTGGAGGAAAGCAGGAGGAAAGGTAGAACAATAGTGTTGATGCTTTGCATCAATGCAACAATTGTGTTAATGTTTCTCCTAAGTTTCCTGCCATATTCCCAAAGAGAAGCTGGACATTTGGTACCTTGACAGCTTCCCACTCTGCTTCTGCTGCTTTGTGAAACAGAGATAATTTCCGGGGCAGTCATGCTAACTTCTTCCTCTCAAGATACCTGATAAAAAAAAAAGAAGTGAATATATGGATTGTGCCAGTAGGAGAAATCTTTAAAACTTGCATTTGTCTTCTCAGTAAGTATGGAGCTATAAATTGCTTGAGTAAAATACAGTTAGAAATACAGTGTGCTAAACATTCATTGTTAATTTGAGTTACCAAAAAGTAAAAATAATATGTGGGTAAAAGTGTGTATGAGTCTATGTATACCCATATATATGGGCATAGATATTCTACCTGTTCTGAAGTATTTTTGTCAATAGTTGGTGTCATCCAGTTCACAAAATGTGTCACATCTTGAGGCTAGGTAGGCTGGCATTACAGAAAGGAGGGGATGGTTCACATCCTTTCTCATTCTTCGTCTCTTCGAAGTGTCCTGGTTTTGCTGTTGGAAATCTAAACTGTAAGCACAGATATTAATGTCAGGCTGCCCTGAAAAAGGGATGGGATTGCTCTCTAGGGGAGGCAACCATGTAAGCTTTTTCAAGAGAAAGGAATTTAGTCTGAGTCAGTCAAAATCTCTTCTCCAGATTCCCTTTCCATATCCTTTCCAATGCAAACTACAGCTTCAGGTCAGACTGCATTTTTTTATTCTTTGCCACTCTGGAAAATAAAGTCCTTCACCCACTGAGCCTTCTAGGGAGAAGAGGAATTGACTTAATTACTTCTTTTTAAATTACCTAGGTTTCAGATCCTCTTAGACTTTGGCAAGAGGTTTTCTGCTGAAACACAGAGATGTGCTTTTGCACACCCTGAATTACAGAAGAATGTATTTTAATCCTGCACAGAGTCAAAGGAGTTTCTACAGCCATGCACTAGGTTTTTATAGGTCTGCATGTTTATTGTTCCTTTCTTAGGTCTGTGATGGAAGTGAACCTTCAACTGTGAGAACAAGTGAAAACAAAAATGAAACACACGAGGGAACAAAAGGTAATGCCAAATTACTGTCCTCTATTTCTTTTGTTTTTCTTTTGGTTTGTAGGTGTTCAGTTACAAAAGATAGTACATGGGTCCATATTTTAAGTAACTTTTCAGCAAAATAAAATTAAATTATAATGAGAAAGATGTTCTAGACTGCATTGTTGGTGTGTAAAATTTTAAGTGTGCCTGTAGTTAGTGTCCTTTGAGCCATCCTGTTTATTATCAGGGATCAACTTATAATCAAGTTGTCTGGGAGAAATCTCCTGTCTAGCTTATGTTCAGGTCATTTCTGATCCTTTGTTTTTCACTCCTGCTCTGTCTCTGCTGTACAGTACAGGAAGTGAAGGTCTATGCATAAACTCATCAGTGCATACAAAAGAATAAAACCAAATGGGCTATAAGCAAAAACAATGAGAACTGGCTGGACTCAAGCATCAAAAAAACCTGTGAAAAATAGCTGTATATCTGTAGCTGAAAAAAATTAAAAGAAAAACAGGGATGAAAGAAAAAAGGTTGTTCACCTTTTCAAGGAAAATGGACATGAAATAGCGTTCTGTGTGCCTCAGTTGTGTTCAGTGGAGTGGTACAAGACAGGTGCAGTACCCATGGAAGACCCTTTCCTCTCACTGCCAGGGTAATACATCACAGAAGTGCTTAGCTGACTCCATAGTTTCTGTTTTGAGAGTATGGATTCCAGTGAAAGACTTTGTCAGAGCTCTCTGCTGTTCTTCAGGTACAATCATAAAAGGGTGGCTGTCCTGCATCATGTTAGATTCTTCAAAGGAAGGGTTGCACTGTGTCTGTTATACCACCATACTCACCCCTGTAGATATCAGGTTATTTACTGGCAGCCATTTAAGCTTTTAAGATGCTGCAGTGTTATTCTGCTTTGTTTGTATGTTGGGTTTTTCTCTTCTTCTGGAGGGCTGGATAGCACATAGATGTTACACTGAACCCTATACTCACATCAAGCAGGCAGATCAAGTTACCTATTGCAAGTTAGTTAGCTGTAATTAAGCCACTAAATAAAGTTCTGCTTCAGTTCTAGAATACTGACCAGCATTTTGGAAAAATTGTTACTTTAGACCTAGACTTGGAAAACAGCAATGCACAATACAGATTGTGCATGGCAGTTGAAGTGGGAGACATGAATATAAACTAGCCCTGAATAACACTGAATCTGTGAGTTTCCAGAAGTGTGTTTTTCCCTCCTGCCCTCTCAGCAAACCTCACTCCAATAAGAACAGTAAAAAAATTGGGAGGACTGCCAGACTGCTTGTTCAGCACAAGGGAAGGAAGAGATGCCTGGTGCTTGTGTCAATAAACTTCACTGTAGGATTCAGAGCTGGAAAATTACCAAGCAATTATTACAGAGTTTTTTATCACATCTGGTCCTTTTTTCCCCCGTGGCCCTGGTGAACCCTTCAGAAATGGGAAGTTCTGAAAGGCAAATCCCATATGCTAGCTCTCCTCAGCACAGATTGTGATGTGGATGGCAAGCTCAGCCTGCTTACATCCTGAGACACTCCTCTCTAGTCAACGTGCTGCAGTGGGCTCTGCTCCCAAGACTGGAACAGGAAGGAAAAATCAGTTCAGTTTGCAGTCAAACCATGGAAGTTTGATGCTGTTAAAAGCACCACACCTGTGTCAGTGCTGTGCTGTGATCTTTCCTCCAGAACGATGAGCAAATTAGTGTTATATAAACAGTGAATGAATCTAAGGCAAAAAGTAAACAGTGCCTGATATTTCAGAGATACTAATTTGGATTTATGTTTTATGAAATCCAAATCCAAGGACTTTATTTTAAAATAGAAATCCTCTTTGACACAGAAGTAGTCCCAGTTTTACCTGAAAAAAATATGAACATCATCTCAGACATTATTAAAAAATGCTTAAATTTAGATGTCTTTAAATTGTTATGGTAAAAAACCTCTTCTTGGCCATACTCCAGAGATGATGACTGTTCCTAATGGGATATTTGAATGCTGCATTCCCAAGTGCTTCTGCCAGACTGAAGGTGTTAGTGATTTGCCCTTAGAGCACATCTGGGCTGTGTGAATCCATTCTTGTTTCTCTTTTTTTACTAGTCCAACACACCTTGTTTCTTGACTAAATAATATATGCAAACTCACAGAATAATAAATGCCTTTGTTTCATGTGGGTATGGAGTGTGTCTACAGGAAACAAAAAGAAAATTCAGAATCATGTATTAAGCTCTCAAAAGGCATTATCATTTTAACAATTCATGACACTCACTAAAGGCCTGCAAAGCTGGAAATATGTTCAATAGATACAAAAGAAAAGGAGTAATTTTCTCTGGAATCCTGTAAAAAGAAGTAAATAACTGTGTTGGTTGAGACCTCTCAAGGAATAAAAAGGAAATAATAAAACATTTGAAAAGTTAAATACCTTTTAGGTTAAATAAGGGAGTAGCAACACAGTTTACTGTGATTGCAATTGTTTTTCTGAACATAGGATTAGCTACGGGGAAGAATAATAGATAAAACCTCTGTATAAGGGCAGCTTCAAAGTATAACAATCTAGAGAATGGATGAACAAATTGTGGGTACTGTGTGTAATATGAGACTAAAGAGCAGTGATGTTTGCTTCTTGAAAGGTGAAAAAACCAAAATCCAGTGGTTTTCAATTAAAGAGTTTGGTTTTGCTTTTCACTTTACATAATAAATGAGGATCCTGTAGCTGAAGTACTGGTGTTAGTGAAATGATTACAAAGTTTTTTTATTTTCAATCTCTAACCATCTATGAACTAGCATTTTAGAGAAATACTTTATCAGTCAAAGAAAAAAATCATTCTGCCTTTCCAATCATAAATTAAGGTGTGTCAGCTTAGCTCCCTTGGTGTGTATACTTGAGATTCTCTAGCAAAACTAGGATATAACAGTTGACACTTGAAATGTTGCCTTGTTTTATTCCTGAAGAATCATTTTATGTAATCTTTAAATAGCTCTGTGAACTAAAGAAAGAGTACAGAACTCATGTAAATATATGGTTTCCACATCCTTATAGACAATATTTACATTTTTCTGTGTCACACTTGCATTTCACTCATTAAATATTGCATGTAGTTGGCAGGTTGGCAGAACACCAAGGCTACTTCCTCTTACAGCTGCTGCCTAGTTCAGGAATGTACAACAATGGGAGCAAGGCAATACAACCAAGAAAAGACAACAGCAGCGCTTCTAGATCTTTAAAATGTGCAGAGCATTACTGAGACATCTGCTTTACATGACACCTTCATATGACCAGAGGACTGAAATAGGAGCTACTGCTTTTTTGTTTGTTAACATTAGATCCCTCCTAGGCTGGTGGGAAGTATGTAGGTCAGGTATAGGCCACATTAACATGACAAAAGTTTTGGGGGGACAGGAAACTGTTTTCATTCAGTTGTGATGCATTAAACAGTTTACATGATGTATACAGATATACACTGAGGGAGGCCAAGGATCGGAGTCAGGGATGAATTTGACCTTGGATATGTTTGCTTACTGAGGACTCAGATATCTCTTTACCAAAAGGAGCAGCTCTGGTTTCCAGATCAGCTTAATCTTTACAGTGTGCCCTAGGTGTTTCGGGATCTGTGGAAAGTGAGCGGAAGCCACTCTGGAAAAAACAAGTGATAAGTAACACACACAACAGGCAGAATTTGAAAATGTTCTATTCCACTTCTCATAGCATTGCTTGGTTGTTAGAAGAGTCAAAATATTAATTCAAACCCACCTTCTCTCCCAGAAAGTGTCTCATCTTAGGTAAATACTTTGACATGGGGGTGGTTGTGTAGAGCACTGTGCCTTACCAGAAAGTGGCTGTGGTGGCTTCAGCCATTTGCCTGTCAGGTCCCCTGAGTCTGGCCCTGGCTGACTGAGGTTATTTTCAGGACTTGCTCTACATAATGTCAGAGAATAATTTTGTGTTTTTCAGTAAGATGGAGATACAATTTAGAAAATTTGTTGAGTTGCTGTTACTTATTTTTAAACTTCCTGCTTCATATGTTGTTTGGATTGCATTCTTGCAGCTCAGTTCTTTTACAGACCACTGACACACCATCAGTGTAGACCAGCACTTCCCTGACTCCTTCTCTTAATCAGCCTATTTGCAGGCTTTCCCCTACTTCAGAATCAGCTTTTGCCATAACTGTTTTCTGGGAGCTTTTTTCTGTCTTGGCTTAGTAATTCCAGGCCCCACAAAAATTTCCCACAGCAGTGTAAAAAAATTAGTTTATTATGTTCCACAACATTCCTAAACCAAAACATGTGCATTGCTCATGGTTCTCCTTCTTAACTCATGCCCATTTCCATCCACTTTTCTTGCACTTGTGCTATGTTAGCTTTGAACAGGTCTTGTGTGAGTAGGAGCCTGTGGCAGAATCATGGTCCCAGGACTAGGGAAGTGATTCTTTCTCTGTACTCAGGAATGGAGGGGCTACATGTCAAGTTCTATGTCCAGTTCTGAACCCCTCAATTCAGGAATAACACTGAGGGGCTGGAGCATGTCTGGGGGAGGGTAACAGAGCTGGTGAAGGGTCTACAGAGTAAGTCTTATGAGGAGAGGCTGAGGGAGCTGGAGGTGTTTAGCCTGGAGAAAAGGAGTCTTGAGGAATCCTGTCTCTCTACAACTGCCTGAAAAAAGGCTGTAGCTGGGGGCAGGGGGGGTTGTTGGTCTTTTCTCCCAGGCAGTGACAGGACAAGAGGACACAGCCTCAAGCTGTACCAGGAGAGGTTTAGGTTGGAAAAGTTCTTTACAGAAAGGCTGATTAGATAGTGGAGTGGACAGCCCAGGGAGGTTGTGGAGTCCCTGGAGGTATTTAAGGAAAGACTGGACATGGCATTTAGTGCCATGATATACTTAACACGATGGTATTTGGTTATAGTTTGGACTCTGTGATCTCAAAGGTCTTTTCTAACCTTATTTATTCTCTGACTTTACCCTTTTGTAGTACTTGGAAACCTTTTGGGATTCTGTAATGTCTTGTAAAAGGAACATATTCCTTGATGTATCCTTTTGGATACATGTCATGAGAAGGATGGTGGAGAGACTGAAAGCTTTCTTAGACTTTGATGCTTTGTATTAAATAGTGGTTTTTGCTGTATAATTTTCTTCTTGCTTCTTTCACATTATATTTTAACCTCAGACTTAAAGCAGTGGTTGATTTACTGTGAAACTGGGAAACTTCTTTTTCTAAAAGCAGAACTGCCACTCCTTTTCTTGATTCTTTATTCTTTTAACAAAAAATGTTCTAAATTTGTCTAGTGTTTGATTCCTTTAAGGAACAAAGGAAGACAAGTAAGGCCATTGTTGTCTACCTAGTCCATCCCTGTATCATGGAATCATGCTCAAACAGTTTTGAGGAATCTAGACTCCTCAGAGTGAGGTGAGAAGAGGAGTGATGGAACAAAGATATGACCTGTGTACTCCCTGTTATATCCAGATGTTAATGCTTTGGATGATAAAGAACACATTGCTTTTGAAATTTTAACAGCAGAAAAATTTGCTGATTTGTTTGCAGGATGTTACAATCTTTGAGGCTGGAAATTGTTTGATGGCAAGAAGCTTCTGATGCCAAAGCTCTTTGGCTTTGCAAAATTCTGGGAGTCTGCTGTTTGTTTGAGGTGGATTGCTCTATCTTTTCATAATAGATAAATAGGAGAGAAAACCCCATGCCTTGGCAAAAATATTGAAGAAAGCTTACAAAAGTTGAACCCCTGTCAACAGCTAAATATTCAACATAAAAAATACAGGAACAGTTACTTAACAATCAGGAAGTCCATTGCCTGCACAGCATTAAGTTCTACTTGGTTTAAAACTTACTGTCATGCACTGAGTGGTGCTCAATTGTGCTGCTGTTGATTTTTAGCTTTTTTTTAATGGTATTTTCAGGTGCAAAGTTCAGTCTTGGAACAGATGAGCAGAAGAACCTGCTTGAAGACATGCCATCTTCAGACACTGACATCAATTTGGAGATATCATTTGCAGAACAGGCAGCTAATCTCAAAGACAGCTCAGTAGGCAAATTGTACAAAGGTGGAGGGGGTGACACTCTTCTCCCGGTAGGTGTTTCTTATTTAATCCTGTTTTTTTAAGCTAGAGGTACTGTTTGGGTGACATTTATCTAAGATTGAGTGAGTTAGATTTAGAGGAATGTTGTCAGATTCAGCTTTTTAGAGATAGAGCTTCTTAAGGTAACTAATTTTTGGGAATAGTACGCTCATTAGCTTGACAATATGTCCATTTTATATACATTTATGCCTGTTTGTGTACTTGTGTGTCTGAAAAAAATGCGCTCTATATGTAAGCAGAAGTGAACTTCTAATATTAAGCTGGAATAGTGGCTTCATGGTAGTTGTACTTAAGCTGTGTCCTTGCTTCATTTGTTTACAATGTTCTTTTTTCTGTTTTTTGTTTTTTCTGTTATTTGAGGTGAGACTTTTTACCTCTAATGAAAAGCTCCGTTGTAATATAAAACAGGTTGGTGGATGCCTGTAGAAACCTTATGCAGTTGTCTAATATGGATAGGTGAGGGATGAGAATGAAGAACAGAATTTTCTATAGAAGTTAGAGGTCTGAAGTCAAATGGCAGGAAATCAAGGATTAATTTGAACTCAGTTTTTCTTTACAATTCTTAATTAAAAAAAGGCTTTTCCTGAATGAATCCATATAAATACAAAAGAAAATCCTCCATGGGATTTTGTTGTTGAACCTCAGAAATCTCTTTGAGGATCTCTCTCTGCCTAACAGTTCCTGAACATGCAGTTACATATAACCTGTAAACAAATGACTGGTGTCAAAATTGTAGTTTGTTTTTTTTTTCTAGCACTGTATGCAAACATGTCTGAGTAAACACAGTTTCTGAAATAATGTTTCCCAGTTCTTCAAACACTTAATTTAGATAAGGACATGTGCAGTTCTTCAAGCAGTAATTACCCCATGTATCCTAGTTTAAACATTATAAACTAGACACTAATGGATATTTAGAGATGGATTCTAAAGTGTTTGAGTCATGTTTCTCTAATGCAGCCTATAAGAAGGAGATAAAAGCTATGCTCGAACTTCTGTATATATGCATATATATGTGCATAATACATGCATTAGCTCTACTTCTGGCCAGGCTTGTGAAGGATTGCTCAAAGGCATGGCTGTGGGATTTCTTCTTCAGTTACAAAAGGAGCTGTAAAATGATAGGAAAAGGAAGTGAGTTACCTATTTAAATCTACAATATATTGGCTGCACCTTCATCAGCAGCAGCTATTTTTAAATGGACATGTTTGTGCAAGTCAGTGAAAGCTCAAGGTGGAGAACTGGCTAGGATGTATTTCCCTTTTGTAAATTATGTTTATGTTTTGGTGTGTGCTCTTGTAGTCAAGCACCATATCCAGCAATTCATCTCTGCTATTGCTGGGTTTGTACAGGGTAAGAAAATAATTCATGAGTATAATATGTCTTTCCAAGTGGAAGAAAGTCTTCTCAACCTTCCTGCCCTGAATCATGCATACTTAAAAGCCTGCTGGTGAGAGATGGAGTTAGAACCTCAATGAGTTGGGAAGTCCCTCACCCTTTCAACTAAATTCCTTATATTGATCTCTGTCTGCAGCCTCTGATTATCTAGTGCAGTAGAAAGGAGCCATGATTACATATCCTCCTTCCCTAAGAAGAGAACTCCTTTATTATTATTTATATGGCAGCCAAATATTTTATTTTGTGTGCACAAGTGCAGAGGGATTTCTGTCCCTATTGTACGTGCCTAGGATTGTTCATGGACAGTCATTTCCACCACTGTAAACTGGAAAAGGATGCAGAAGGTGGAGGGGGAGTATGTGGTTGCAAATAGGACAAATCTAGACTCTTCTTGGAGGTGCCAAGTAAAAGGACAAGAGTTAAAGGACACAAGTGACTAACAGGGAAATTCTGTTTTGCAAAGTAAAGAAAGTCCCCATGAGAGTATTCCACACTGAAACATGTTCCCACAGGAGTTACTGAGAATTTTCAAAATTCATTTGAACAGCAACAAAAGCAACCCAATCAGACTTTGAATTTAGCCTTCCTTTGAGTAGCAATTGAATTAGATGACCTCCAGAAGTTACTGAGAACCTAAATCTTACAATCATTTTAAGATCATCTGCTTTTTAACGTATTTGGGGGATTCTCTCATGATTCAGTCAGTAACAGCAGGCTTCATGATGAAAGGTTATACCCTGAAGGAAGCACAGCCTTCGAGCTAAGTAATTTGTCATGACTTGGATTATTCAGCCTGCTGCAAATCTCTGCTTTTAGAATTTCAGACTGCCGAAGGACAAAACAGGTACCACAAAGATTGGTGACCTAGCCCCTCAGGACATGAAGAAAGTCTATTCTTTGGCACTGATTGAATTAACTGCTCTCTATGACATACTTGGGACAGAATTCAAGCAGCAAAAAGCTGTAAAAATCAAAACCAAAGGTAAGTTGGTGTTTTGTACTCTGAACCAATTACATCTATAATATATAAACAATAACATAGGTCCTGAGTAACGTTTAATTTTACACCTTAACTCAAGTCAAGCTGTAAACAAGTTCACTGACATAATGTCTCCAGCTCTTTGTCTAAAATTAAAACTCAAGACAGTCACTGAGCAGATCATATAAGGAGTGAAGGATAACTATCTTAGTAGCATACTGTGCAGGAAGAATTGCTTCACAGAAGTTTGTGTGCTGATTTATTCTCAAAGAGCATGTGCATGTCCTCTGTGTGAGTATTCTTTTCCTGATTTCCTGAAGGTAGGCACTGGTGTACTTTCATAATTGGATTAAATGATCTTAAAGGTCTTTTTCAGCCTAAATAATTTTGTCATGCAGGTAAGTCTACCTGACTTATGTGCTTTTGTTGCCATAGGTGGGAGATGCTGGGAGCCTTTGTCACCTGTTTCCTATTCTATCTGGCACAGACTTTCCTGTGTCATATAGGCCTTGCCTATCCAGTATGTACTCAGGCTATAATGCAGTTATTCTGCTGAATGGCATCACATAAAGTGGAAGATTTAAACTCTTGCAGAAGAGGCAGAGACAGCTGCTGACATCACTTCCCTCTGCAAGGCATCAGAGCATATGTGTAATCACAGTGCTTTTTTTGGGAGCATAGAAAGCATGGAAGCCAATTTCTTCATGCTAGATGTTTTCAGTGCTTTGTTTGGTTTTTGTATTTCTGGCTTCTGCTAAATGCTTTACAAGAGCTGGAGATGTGTTACCAGTTAATCACAAGCCTGCTTTGGCCAAAACTCTGTTTTCAAGGTTCAGAGAATGTGACAGTGCAATAGCTTACTTTAAATAATTGAAAGCAACAGGGAGCATAGAGAGATACATAGCAAGGTACAAGAGATTCTTCAGAATGTGCTCTTCACTTTACAGTAGTAGTAAATAGCTTTTTTAATGCAAAAGGCATACCCAGAAACATCCTTGATCGGTTGAATGCATTTTCTTCTTGCAGAAGTACTTGTGCTGTCACTAACAAACAGAGACAAAGTACTTTCTTCTCTTGTATTTTGGGTCTTAGATATAACTGCTTCTTCTTACAAAATTAATTGTTAGTTGAATTTTGCTCTCAGCATTATTATCTGAATGGCAGACATTCATGAACTGTTGAATTAATTAAAAACTTTTTTAAAAGGTAAAAAAGATAAGCTAGACTCATGGCAATGTGTAGGAAATGGACAATGATGTCACTTTTCCTGCCAGGCTAATCTGCTTTTGCAATGTACTGCCTTCAGTGCCTTGTTGCTCTGTCTGGCCCTTACCTCTTCACCCCTGAAGTGTTGCTTGGCCAATTGATTCATACAGTAGTGGGTCTGTTCACTTTCTCCTTTGTGCTTGAGTTTGTAAAGATGATTAAAACATCATTCTTCTGGGGAATGCTGTGCTGTGCCCAGCGCTGCCTTTTTATTGACCTCCTGGAGTTTGTTTTTTTGACTACATGTCAATGGAAACTTTTATTATTGACAAGAATTTCAAGATAATACAGCTGTGGGGTATGGATATTGCCTGTATATTTGAGTCCCTTGTATTTAATAGGAAGACTTTTTATGCTGACAGAGATACAAGAACTTCTGGGTTGGCACTGAAATTGATCTTTCTTTGACGTATATCATATTTTCTCAAGGGCTGACAGGGTTTTTTTTGAATTGCCTCTGTTCTGTGTTCAGTATTGGCATGGCATCATACCAAGCAGCAGTTTTTAACTACATGTATTGTTCTGTGCTGCTCCAGAAAAATTGCACATACAGCAATTATCAGTACTTCTGACAGAGAAGCTCTGTGTCAGCAAACTTTGGGTTAGTCATTATTAGCATAGCTCTATTTAAATGTTCATTCACTTCTATTCAACTGGGCCATAACTCATGGAAGTCCCATTTACATGAAACTAAGGTTAGTTTTTCATCAGGGCTAAATTAACTGCGAATGAATTCCTTTTAAAAAAATCAAATTGCTTTAGCCCTATTGTAAAATTTATTTTCCAACCAAGAATTAACTGTACTTTTGCTTTTTTTAAAAAATGAACCTTTAGTGAGTTGGTTATCTTGCTATTCTGCCGGTGTTGTATAATTCAAAAGCACAGGAGTCGAAAAGCTGTTATTTCCAAACCCTTGTAGAGAGCAGTGTTCAGAGCGACTCTGGGTGAAAATTGTATTTGTCTCATTTTTTAGTGACCCAGTTCTGGTTATTTTACTCATGCCATTTCCAACTTAACTATAATGACTTGTATTCAGTGGTGAAGATCTGCATTGCAGGGTCATCATCGCATCCATTCTGCAAACCAGAACTATGCAGATGATTCATTTATGCAGTTTGCTTTACTGTGCTGCAGAATATGTGGATGGCAATTGGATGTCAAAACAGAAGACTTCTGAGGAAGAGATGATGAATCCTTTCAGCCAGAATGTTTTGTGTAATAACTTGATTGGCAAAGACATTAAAACACTTTAGACAAAAGGTCAATAGCTCTGAACACACTGAATAGACTTCCTGCTTCAGAAATGTGAGTTTATGCCAGTATCACATGTACTAGAAAAGATGTGAATAATATCTCAGTTTCTTTTGCTTTATTCTTCAGACTCTGGCTTGTTTGGTGTCCCACTGTCACTTTTACTGGAACAGGATCAGAAGAAGGTCCCAGGAACCAAGATTCCACTGATTTTTCAAAAGGTAAATAGGCATGAAGAAGTCAACTTTTTACATACATGCAAATGACAAAAACATAACATTCTGTCCTGGATTTATTTGCTTCCTGCAGCAGTTTTCAGTATAATACTCTAATCTATCCAAGTTATTGTAACTTTTATTTGCAACTTGTTTGACTAATTTAGTAAATGTGATACTTTGCATTGTATCAGACATATTTTGAATTAAAGAAATAAACTCTCAAAGGGGTGCTTTTCCAGAAGACTTGTTGCTTTAGTACAAAGGGGTGTAATTTGGCCCACATCATGTCATGGTGATGGGGCAGATAATTGGAAAGAAGATGGAGACCCTGGATTTACTGCCCATGCATAGCCATTCTCATTTCATGAGAAGAAAAGAAACCACTGTGTGTGGACCTGTCCTAACACTGACAGAAACTCAGTGCTCTATCATCACCATTTCAGTCTGTCTGTAGATGTGCTTGTTATTTTTTGAGAATCAGAAATCTCAAAGTAGTTTTGCATCATGGTCTGAAAACTACTGCCGTGTCATTCATGCCAGAAATTGCTTCCTCAAGATCATAAAAACACATTTCTGGAAAAGATGCTATCTATAAAGTGAGAAATCAAATTGCAAACAATGATTGATCACTCTGCTATCCTAGCAACATCAAAAATTGAACATAAACATTAATATTTTATAGATGTGATTTGTTTTGCAAGGTGCAGACATCATTTGGAATACAGTTTTACTTCAAATGAGAATATGAAAATAAAAAGTTTCCCATTCCTTCTGCTTGTTCTCTGCAGCACGCGCTTTCCAAGAATGCAGGATTTATATAAAGTGCAAGAGAACAATTTTGTTCTTTCTGCTTTTTAAATGTATCTTGTTTATCACTGAAATGAAACAAAGCAAGCTAACAGGAAGGTTGCTTAATTAAAAATAAAAATACGTTTGTTTTTTTTCTTTGAGGAATTTAAATTAAAAATCATGACATAATTTAGTCAGGGGTTTTCCAGCTGGAAAATCTGACAGTAATACCAATTCATGTGTTGTCATCAGAAGTTTCTGCTGACAGTAATTCTGGTCTCTGGCCTGCTAATAAAGCCATGCAAAGCAGCCCTGATAGAGATGAAGAGGGGATTTCCCACAGGCAGGAAGTTGGTGGTGGCCAGTGACCTCTTGCTGTGTGCCAAGGAGGCACTTGTGAGTGAGTGCTTGTGAAGGAGTCGTGGCCACCACTTGTGCCACCAGACACTGCCTTCCCCAAAGTGCTGATGATGGCAGGTCACACACTGCCCACAGCACCTTTGTGCCCAGCAGATGTGAGTGGCAGGCACTCACCTGGTGTTAGCCAGGTACAGGGTGAGTTGGATGGGGCCAGTTGGCACTTTTTTTTTTTTTTTAACCATGGAAAATGCACTAGGGTGACACTTCTAGAGCTGTTTTCTAACTTTGTGGGGTTTTCTGTCCAATCTTTTTTTATGGCATTTATCTGTTACACAAATACAGTGGTAGGTAAACTTACTTTAATTTCTGTAACTGGAAAAAACACAGCTTTGTTGCATAAGTTTTCTTATTCAAGCACTGGTGCAGGAAGGCATGTAACAAAGGCACTACCCTAGTTAAACATCGTGGGAACTGTTTGTGCTAAAATTATGTCATCAGCTTTTGACATTTACAGATTTGTTTTGAATAGTCTTAAATCCATCCTTCAGTGAATATTTCTAGGTGTATTGTTTAGAGAAAAAAATTATTATGTGGTTTTAAGTACCTTTATGGAATTTCTGCAAATTTATCCATGGGAAGGGTTGCAAATTTCTGAGTTTATTAGGAGAATGGCAGAAGTTGCAACTCAGAGGCTTCTTTAGAGCCTAGAAGGTCTTAGTTCTCCTCTTGTAAAGTACTGGAGTATGTATGAGAATGTTACCTTAATTATTTTGATTTGGAGATATTTTAACAAGGGTAGTAATTGGGATATAATTTTGCAGCCACAGAAATTTTTGAAAAGAAATTTTCAGACTTCAGAGGAGGCTTGAAGGAGATAAAAAACTTACAGTTTTCTTTTTAAATAAAATAGACGAACTCTTCCTTAATAGTATTCATAAAAAATGAAAAAAAACCCCACATTAAAGTTTTCTTCTACAACAACTGTAATCCATTTGCAAACTGTGTTTGAACCTCTGATTGTTACATATCTGTGTGCACAAATGCATATGCACAGGCAGATACAAGCATAAAGGCTCCAATATACCAGAACTGTCTGCCAATAATTTTTAATTGGCATCTTTGTTCACACCAGTTTGGTTTGTGTTTGACAGCTGATTGCCCAGATAGAAGAGACAACTCTGGAAACAGAGGGACTTCTTAGAATACCAGGAGTTGCGACAAGAGTAAAGGTAAAACATTGCACAGGTTACTGACATCCCCCAAAACCTGTGTGTGGTTGCTGAATTTATTTTGTTATACGAATATATTTTAGCATCCCATTGTTATGAAAATCTTCAAAAACACAAAGCAAAATCTCTTTAAAAGAAAACTGAATTATATTAGCCAGAGAAATGACAGTTTCATCCAGTATAGTTTGGGGGAAGACTGGAGTTCAAGTTTGACGGAGAGTCAAAGCTACGTTTCAAATTCAGTTGTGCCAAAATCTCATTAATTCTTGGCATGAGCTTTCCAGCCTTTTGCTTTTTCCCTGAACCAGCTTAATCATCTGAACAGTTCATACACGGTCTTTCTACCCCAGGAGGAAGCTTTTCTCTGGCATCATGAGCCTTTTTTAATAGCTAGACTTAACCTGTGTTGGAGGGCAAGGCAGGCAGCGTGCACTGGAGAACCTCTCCCATTTATTTTTATGAACAGCAATCTAAGTGCTCGGCTCGCTGAGCTCAATCTTGTTAGGCACGTCTGTGCACACCGACATTTGGCAGGGCGAGTGCCAGTGGCATGCACACTCTTCCCCAGTGTTTGCCTTAATGCAGGGAGCTAAATACACTCTGTGAGTCGTGCCAAGGCTCAATGTGCTAAAAAGACGGTCTGAACTGGCCTTAAATTCTAAACAGAAAGGACCATTTAAGTGGATTCAGCTGTCCAAAGACGTCTGCCAGCCTCTGTTGTGTGGAACTTGGTCCAGCTGCTGGTTCATTAGGAACAACTAAAAGAAGGGAATATTATGGAAGTTTGGTTTGTTTATATACCAGTAACTAAGATACTAACTTTTTTTCAGTTTTCCTCCATTCTTTATTCTCCACATCAGTTCTGTAAACTGGAATGATTTCTTAGTAATTTTGTTTATTTGTTTGTTCTTTGATTTTGTTAGTTTAATACAATTTCCCAGGCAGTGGATCATTTGCTATTCGGCTTTCATTTATTTTTAACCTCTCTATTTGCAGGAACTACTTCTTTAAATTAAGCAATAGTTTTGTTAGCAAATATGTTAAGTGCTTTTATTTATTCTAATAGAAATTTTTTTTAAAAAGCAAGGAATTTATCACACTAAATTACTGAAGTTTTCCCTTAATTTTCTTAAACAACAAAAAAAGAGTGTTTTCCTCATTATGTAGTTTAATAGAAAGACACAGAAAAATACTTTACTATCATATTCTATAGATTTTAGGGTTGTTATTATTAGAAATGCATTGGATATACCTCATAGCCAAATACATTTACTTTAAAATGTAAGCATTGGAGCACTAGGACACATAGTTGAAATTTCTGCCTTTGCCTCATATAAAATAATTGTATCTATATGTTTAATACTGAATTTACTGCAGTGATTTGGTCTGCATGTGGATAGAGAAGGTGATGACCCTCGGGGGAGAATTTTCATCTCTTTTTCTAAAGCTTGCTGTTTTTGATGATCAGGAAATCATACCCACTTGACTTTAGACATCTGAGTTATGAGCGTTGCACATTTGAACCTGCAGTACAGTCAGTGGAGACAGAAGATCTCTCTGGAGGACAGTTGAGAATTTCCAACTAAGTGTCCACATTTTCTTTGTAACTAGATCCATTTTCCATTTGGACAAAGTTAAATTTAAGGAGAAGGGTATCTTAAAAATATATCTAATATCCTCTCTTCAATGTGCCCTTCTTGTCCAGTTAATTAATTATGGCTATATTTTTCCACAGCACATACTTTACAAAACAAGCCAGTGTCTCTGTCTTCCTTTTCTGTCCAGAAGAACTGAGCTGGAAGAAGGGAGGGACCTGTGTGTGGTGCCTCAGTGCCCCTGGCCCTATACTGAGGTTACTTCTTCCTCTGCCAGACTAGGAAATAAATGAAGTGGGTGCGAGAACAGGACTGATGCTTAGCAATAGACCTAGAAGGACTTGGTCTTTGCAGTGTGTTCCCATTTGTGCATCTGTGAAAGCCCAGTAATAGCACTGCCATGGGAGCTGTGCAGGAATATGGTAATGTCTGCTGCCAACAGTATCCCATCCTTTCCCAACCCCAGAGTTCTGGCCTTACAGTGAGACTTTCAGAGCTCTTTACTCTGCTGCATAACCTCATGATTTGTGGGACAGTCCACTTCCCCATAGGGCAGGTTTGACAACCTGTTCTAGGCAAAGCTGTATGTGCCCAGCAAGGTGGAATTCCCTGTAGATGGCAAGACATTCAGCTATTCAGTTACACAAATCATTCCCTGTGTTTTAAAAAGAGAACCAGCCTCACCTTAGTGTATATTTTGATAAGAGGCTGTGTGTGAACACACATAATTGCCTTATTTGTTTATGAAAATGGCCATGTATGCATTACAGCAACACCCTTGGGTAGCAGTTTCAGAATTGCTCTATATATCAGACAAGTCTTAATATTTGGGTGGAGGGGAAGTCGTGACCCTTATGTGCTTGAGTATGATATCTGTTTCTTACTGTGTATTTATTCCATATGGCCCTGACTCAGGCCCATGGGACTTTTTCCCATGTGATTTGATTGCTGCCTATTAATGTGTGTTTGCTTGCAGTACTTCTCATCCCACATGTCTCTTTTTTGTAGCAAAAGACTAGCAGCAGCTGGAGTTAAGTGATATTTCAGATATCTTTCCCCCCCGTTCCAAGTGTGGAAAGTATTGCTGTCTGTATAACGTGTGACTTCCAGCAGCCAAGTGTTACTGGTGCTCTCTGTATCCATTGCCTTCCAGGGTCTTTGCCAAGAACTGGAAGCAAAATTTTATGAAGGGACTTTCAACTGGGAAAACGTAAAGCAACATGATGCAGCAAGTCTTCTAAAACTCTTCATCCGTGAACTGCCTCAGCCACTCCTCACCGTAGAATATCTCAAAGCTTTCCAGGATGTACAGAGTGAGTAGTGTCCTTTCTGTCTGCTGAAAGAATAGATATGCATGCAGAGAAGTGCCTCTTTGCTGAGAAACAAATTGAATAACAGCAATATGAGCTCTCCTGAGAAAAGATGGGCATAATTTTGCTACTGTACAAACAACATCTTTCATGTAACAACTGTTTTAATAGCTTGCACATACAATGAAAGCACATTTTCACCTTCTAATGTTTCTGTTAGGAGGTATACAAGAGTTATATGGAAAATATATATGACAGTATCAGTTTATAAATAGTGTTTGCTTCAAAAGAAAGCCACAACAAAGAAAAGCAGTACTTCAGGAAGTACAACAAATGATAATTTATACTGTTTAGGGTCTTTTATCTGTTTGTAGGAGAAGTTAGAGCAGAATAGTCAGAATTGCTGTCATCTGTGGTCCCTTGAGATTAGCAAGTTCTTGTGAAAATGTCCTCGTTGCCAGCTGGCCACCAAGAAAGCAAACTGGCTGTAACTGGAAGAGAGTGGCTTGGTGATAATGAATCTGGAGTGAGAACCCACATACTTTAACTCCCCAGTCAATATGGGACTGCAACTTCTATTCCCCTTGTCTGCAGGCAGAGCAATGGCTCCTTTCTAAGAGGGGCTTTCACAAAATCACAGAATATTCTGGTTTGGAAGGAATCCACAAGGATTATCAAGTCCAACTTTCTGAATGGTCCATATGGGGATCAAACCATCAACCTTGGCAATATTAGAACCGTGCTCCAACCAACTGAGGAGCATTAAACTCAGGGTCAGAGACTTCCCACGGGCAGGCAGACCAACAAATATTCTTAAAAAGGTGGGCTGTGTCAAGTCTCCCAGCTCTGAGCTGCCTTTCAATGCCTTTAGGTTGGTTGGAGTAGGGGTCTGGTGCTTTGGCCTGCTACACAGTGTTGCTGATTTGCAATACTGAGTGTCAAGTTAAAACTGGCCAGAACGCTTTCAGATGGTGCTGGCAGCACAGAGCTCCACAAGGTTGTTCCATTTACTGGATAGTGGTTGGAGCCAGGAGAGTTTCTGCTTGTGCTCCTGGGCTGTCTGAAGGCTTATGTGGTTTTACTTACCCAGAAACACTCAGGTGCCAGGATCCAAATTGCTTTCTGTATTGAACCAAAGGATTTGCTTAAAAACAGACACAGCACTTCATAGCTTCCCATTGTTTAAATCATGTGTCTTGCTGGTTACATGTAATAAGATTCGGTGGTAGAATAAAAGGACCATCTTTGTGACAATGATCAGTATTTTTCATGATACTGTGACTAAGTAGTGTGGTTAGAATTAAATATTTTAACGACATAATTTGAACAATTTCATTTGTTAATTTAAGTAAAGTAAGCAACTAAAATCAAATAAGCTATTTAGGTGAGCAGACAGAAACTCTTCATTTAAGTAATGAATTTTAATTGTTTTGCAATTGTATTTTTTGCTTACTTTCCTAGAAAAAGATTGATTCTCATTGCTTTTTGAGCATTGTGACATATGGTGTTTTGAAACTGCCTTACTTTTAAAGTATGTCTTTCTAAAGCAGGTGGATAACACTGCTCTCACTACTTGTTGGTTTAAATGGCTATAGAGTTTGCCAGATCCTTAATTTTAGTATAATAGAAAGTAGTCAGCAAGGTGGGTCTTTTTTTTATTTCATCAGTGAACTTTTGTTTTTGTTTGGTGATGTCTCCCAAGTTGATTTGGATGAAATATATTTGAAATAGCAATTCAGTTGGAATCCCAGCAGCATGCATGAGAATAGCCCTGTTGAATTTTGAAATACTGTGATAAAACTATGTTGTGCAGGCACCTCCTTCTTCACTTGCTTTATGTATGGTCTGATTCATTAGGAATCTTCTGAGAAGGCTTGCCAGAGCGTGTCCTCTAAAGCACGGCAGGAGGAAGTTAATCACAAGTGACAAATGTGAGAGAGTTGGGGCTTTCTGCACTGCCAGAATGTAGGAGCCCTTCTAGGAGCTGGAGGAGTGTAGGGATGCACTCATTGTGCAGCTTGGGTGAATGATGCACCACTGAGCAATTGGTAAAAGGCAGAGGCAGCATTACTTTAATTATAGCTGGCCTGATTTGGTGCAGCATTCCCTGCTGTAGATGCACGTTAAGCTTCTCTGCTCTTGGGTTTATCCCCACTGGTTTGCCACTGCAGCTGCTGTTGGTTATGTCGCTGGAGATCTGCCTTACTCAGTTACATGTGGCATTCATTCTGTGTGGGTGACTCGGGAGATCATGCAACTGTGAAGGCAACCAGAGAAACTGTGAAAGCAGTGTTGAATATATCCTTTGATATGTTGGGGCACAGGCTCAGAAAGGGAAGAACCGTTAGCTGTTCCTTCTTGTAGCATTGCAAAATAAAGAAGAAATCACAAGGCATCTAGAAAACATTGCCAAAAGACTGCTGAGTCACACACCAACTGAATCCTAAAAGAACATTTGGAAATGAGTATCAGAAAACCAGGATCTGCCAGTCCTTTATCATGCTATGATAATTAGCCATGTGTATGCATTCAGCGTTTTGCAAGAGGCTTCAACATAGAAATCATGCTTTTTGAAGAGTACAAATAACAATTTCAAAATACTGAGGTCCGTGTGCTTTACTGGCAGATCTCCCAACAAGGAAACAGCAACTGCAAGCTTTGAATCTTTTGGTTATCCTTCTACCTGAAGCAAACAGAGACACCCTGAAGGTTAGAATTGTTAATACTGTTTTCCTGCATAAATATTTTGTCTATTTCTGTGAGTCCACTGTAATGAATGCTGTTGTATTTTTAACATTCTTTTTTTTTTTCAGTTCAAAGTTAATGCTGAAACTAGTGATACTTTTTTCCCCCCATATTTCACATAACTTTGGGAGGAAAAAAAACCTTAGGGCCCTAATTCCTCCCAAATGACTTTTAAGAATGTGACTTGACAGTTTTCTAGGAGATTGCAATAATAATCTCCCAGTGAGCAACCTTTTCTCTTAGAATTTTTGCTCTTTTTTTTTTTTTTAGCAGTCATTATTTCCAGTGCAGAAAGTAAACAATGTTTGAATACAATGGATGTGAGTTTCCTTTTATGAAGAGGGCTTAGTTCTTCACTTTTATTCCTCTTTCTCATTTTTCTTTCATTCCTACTTTTCTCTGTGCTATTTTTTCTACTCTCAGTAAATGAGAAATTTACACTTCCTGTTGCTATTTGTAGCATGTTACATGGATTCTTCCAATTTGTGCTTGTCCTTTTGTAGCAAAGCTATTAATGTTTTTTTCAGAATATGCTTACTGTTAAAACTTTTACAATCAAGAATGAATGCAGGATTTGTGTAGGATGCAGAGCATCATATATTATAGGAAAAAAATCCTACTAGGTCTTATTGTTCAAGCAAGACTTTCTTTTTGAGTTTGTTTATTGTGTGGAGGCAGTCAAGAAGGCTCCTGAGTTGAGCTACAAATATCTGGAACTGAATTAATTGAAAGTTGCCAGTTTCTAACTGGCTACCTGTCATTCACAATGCAGTGCTTTACTTGTGAATTGCTTACTTTACAGAATTAGCCACTCCATGTTTCCATAACCATGACAGCTGGCACTATTGTGTTCACTTTCAATTTAACAAATGCCAACAGTAATGTCTTCACAAGCATCTGTGGGATGCTACTTATGCACCTACATAACAAAGGTTTTGGAAAAAATCTCACTGTGCAGGGCCTCAAAGTCACATGAATGCTTTTGAAAATGTTATCCACAAAAACAACAAGAATGTTTTACTTCATTACTTGAAGGAAACAAAATTTGCATTACCGTTCTGTGAATAAGTATATTCACAGTTTTATTACTGATTGCTTTCAATGGTTTTATTAGGAAATAAGAGCTTTTTTGAAAAAATATGCAACATCATGTTTCACTTGTATGTTCATTTTCAACTCTGCACATGCTTCACTTTTCACATGCAGAGTTGTGCTGAAAGTTCTGCTCTTATTGCAGGTACTGCTTGAATTCCTCCAAAGGGTAATTGATCACCGAGACAAAAATAAGATGACCTTGAAGAATGTTGCAATGGTGATGGCCCCAAACCTTTTCACCTTTCATGGGTTTGGCTCAAAGACTATTGAACAAAGCGAGTTTGTTATGGCAGCTGGGACAGCAAATGTCATGCGCTTCATGATTCAGTACCAAAAACTTCTCTGGACAGTAAGTGTGCTTTCAGGATGATCCATTTCACACAAAAGCATCTGAATAGAGAAGTTATGTGGAGTTACATCCATGATTTAGAGAAGATCAGGCCTATCCTGCTGGGTTCTTGCTCATTGGTAACTCCTATGGGAGCAAAGCAAAAATATTACATGTGACATTAAGCTCTGGTGGTCAGAGTTTTACTGTTTTATGTACTGCATGTGAACTCAAAAATAAGTCCTTGGGGGATATGTGTAATTGGTCTATTTGTATACATTGCTGTGGGCAATTCTTTTTGGCTTAGTGATATTAGGAGGAAACATAGTGTTCGAACTCACTGCCCTTTTGGGCCAAACTTAATATTATGTAAAACATGTTGTGATAAAACATGAAGTTGTGTCTTTGTCTTAAGCAAAGCTCTAGCTTAGACAAACTGGACAAATTGGAGGTTTGTTGTCCATCAGCAACTTGAAACAATTTTGAGCTTTGCTGCATGTGAGAAGTTATCACCATTTTAGACACTAAGTGTCAAATGAATTTTTTGGGCTGAGAAAAGTAAATACACTATGATTCCACCTCTCTTCCCCTAAAAGCTTACTGAATGGAATATTATATCACAAATGAAGCAGTTTTAAAATAGTTTCACAGTTTTATATTATTTGAATCTTTAGTTACTACTGAAAAGAAATAGTATTTTTGAGTTCTACACAATAATCTGGCCATTTACAAAGTTTTGGTAAGATAATTATGTATTTATTCATGCTTACTCTGTTTTTATCTAGATTCCAAAGTTTATTGTTAACCAAGTGAGAAAACAAAACACTGAAAGCCAGAAGAAGGAGAAAAAGGACAAAGCTATGAAGAAACTTCTGAAAAAGATGGCATATGACCGGGAAAAGCATGACAAACAGGAGAAGACTCCTAATGAAGTGAGGAAACATACATCTGAAATGCTTTATTTATAGGACCTTAATTTTTAGTGAAAAAGTGCATATAGCAGAGGGGTTATATACATTTTATTAATTGAGAATTTTGATAGCAAATTAGTGTGGATTTCACAGTTTATGGGTTACAGGCATGACACATTTAGAGGATCATACAAGTTTGTTTGTTTTCACAGATTTTTCAGGATATTTCTATTCTGAAAAAATGATATCCCATGGGTTGTTTCAATCTGGGCATCTGAAATAAATATACAGTTAGGTCTATATCTATAGAGATAGCAAGTGCTGTGACAAGACTCAGTATTAACTGAACCTACATTTAGATGTGTTGTTGCCCAGTGGAAGTCACAACAGACTGTGTGTTTATTTAAAAACTAAAAAGCTAGATTTCACTAGTTGGTATTTAAAAGAGTTTGGAAACAAATCTAGCATTTGATTCTTCTTCCATCTGCAGGAGTACCAAACTGAACTCTTTGTCCCATTCTTTAGCTAGAACATGTACAACTTGCCCAACCCAAGAAACCCCAAAGGATCAAACTGCTGAAAGACAGATAAACTGCTTCTTATGCAGCTGTTGTCCCAGTGGCTACTGCCAGCTTACCCCTGTGTATATAATCCACAGTTCAGTACCTCTCCTTTAGGTAATTGACTTCTGCCAGACCCATAAGTTTCAGTGTAACACACTTCACACATTCTTGAAAATACAAAAAATCCTGTGGCAGTTATAGTGTTAATTTTTCCTGTAGTTCAGAAATGTTTTAGTTGACATCAAAACTTTAAAAATACATCTCATATATGTTGAAATTGTTTATAATTTTTATAATTACAATTTTTTGAAACTTTTTAGCTTATACAATACAGTTCCTTAATTATAAAGCATTTGAAGTACATTATTCCAAAGTCAGTTTAAATACACCAACAGGTAATACCAGATACGTGTATTCTGATACCATAATGAAAACGTATCAGATTTGGGTGGTGTGAGAATCTCATATTTGGGTGGTACGAAAGTACCCCCTTGTGGGTTGGAGTCACAGTGAAGATTCTGGTGTGGTAGAGTCATCTTGTGGTCGCTGGTAGAAATGCAGTGCTCTGAGCGGTCTGGTTTTCTCACCAACTGTGTGCATGTCAGACTGTTACCAGAGAAAAGGGTTGTCATATTGTTATAAAGGCTCTTTTTAAGCTTTTAAGCAAAGACAAATAGAATATGGCAAATGAATGTGCTATATATCCAGAATCTGCTGGAGACTTATATTTCAGTGTTCCTACCTCATTTTGTATGCAGTATTTGACACATATCTTAATGTCCAAAATTAATTAATTCCCCAGGCATCATTTTGCCTTACTTTCATGTCTGTCTATATGAAGGAATCTTTACACAGAATGACTTACATATTATTTTAAAATAAAGCTAATTAAACACTGGATTTTTTTTTCTTGGTCTAATAAGAAAAGAATTCTTTGAATTCAAGTCACTCGAGTTAGGATGCAATGACACTTAATGCTGCCATCCTGTGTTCAACACAGAAATAACAGCAAGTACACTGGAAGAAGTAAATGATGTTTGAAGTTCAGATACTGGAGTTTTTTTATAATTCAATGCAAAGATATGTCTTTTTAATCCACTGGGGAGTTAGGGCTGAGGTCTTTTAGAGTAAATTATGCCTTTCTAATCCACTGGGGAGCTAGAACTGAAGCCTTATGTAATATTCTTACTCAAATGTAAATGTAAAGTTGCTATTCAATAATTTTGTTTAAGCCCTAGAATTCTGTGGAGATTTTCGTGAAAATTAAATGGTACAATTTTTTACAAATCCTCCATGCTTATTTCAAGCATTCACTAATTTTGGATGCTTGAGAACATATTAGTCTTAAAATCATATTCACAAATTGATAAAGCGTCATTGTGAATGACAATTTTATACATTTTTCAAGTAAAAAAAGTCTCGTTCTTTCAGGAAAAATTAGTGGTTCAGGGATTTTTTTTTCTCCCCAGTTTTGAATTTATACTGCTTTACTTTAAAAACGAGGTGACTTTTCCTGTGCAGTTCTTGAGTGATATTTCACTATCACGTAGATGGCAAGTGAGGCACCCAGACTTGTGGTGAATTCCCACTCCAGTGAAACCTATTTGAAACTTTTGGTATTTAATTACCTTGTGTTCTGCTGAATAAAAGCCAAGGAAAAGTTTCTATTTTCTAGCACTTGCTGTGGCACCCCACATGATTAAACATAGATGGACAGAGCCTGAGTCACTTCCACACTCTCCAGAAATAACTCACTGTCTGCATTCTTAATAGCAGCTCATTTGGATAAAATTTCATCTTAGCTCTGATGAGGCCTCTCTTTCAATTACATTTCCCTTTTTGAGACAGAGTAAAAAGCATTTACTGCAAATTTTAGGTGAGATCTCTGTACAGGGCTGAGAATGGTTAATATTAGAGGTCTTGTGAGGGTTAATGCTTTTTGGGATACCTATGCATACCTATGGCTCCGAGTCAGTGTTAGGGATGAAGTCTTGATGTTGGGCTGAATAATGCAAAGAAAGATGCCCTCAGGACTGGAAATGTACCTACTGCCTTTAGCCACATTTATACCATCTGTCATTGTATTCCTCTGTATGGTGCAGTTGTTCCAAAAAGGGAGCAGTCACGTGAGCAGCACAATGCAACGCACAGCGCTGAGCTACTGCAGGTTATAAAAACTATTGTTTCCCATGGCCCTTCTGTTTGTAGGAGCTGTTTAAATTTACACAGGGTAACCCTTCTGACTCCTGCTGGTTCTATCACTCACTGCAGTGCCAGATTATTTACTAAAAAAATTGCTGAATTATTCCTCTGTGTATGGTTTTCCGTTTTTTTGTCCCAAACTAGGTGCAATACTTTGCAGCCCAGAGAAAACAACTGCTTTGCATTTCTGTCAGACTTTGCCTTCCATGTAGCAAGAACTTTCTGAAAATCAATTTTGTTCTTCACAATGTTCATGCCTCATACCTGCTTGGTATACTCCGCACCTTTAATAAGTATTTATAATACTCTATCATTAGTAAAAATATTGCATAGTCACATTTCTCTCTGCACCTAGAGTGAAAAATATTTAAGTGTGTCAGGAAAAATGGAATAGAAGAAACTGGGAGAGACCCACCCTAGATCCTATAACCAAGCAGCTGCTCTTCTTTGTGGTATATAGATTCAAGACCCTCTGAAAAGGAAGGGTTTGAAGGAAGATTAGTACCTTAGAGGTGATTGCTGTGCCTGCTGCAGACTAAATGTTGTAGGCTGGTGTATTTTCCATCAATTAAAGATGTACCATCTTCAGGTTTTGTAAGAGTGCAAGTACCTAATTCAGCCAGGGCTTAGAGTGTTTTAAATCTGACCTGAGAGAGCCTGGAAGGCAGGGGAGGAAACTTGCAAACTGAGTAGCAGAGGTGACGCACTCTTCAGTGTGTTGTCAGTCCTCCCATAGGTTCATGACTTAATATGTTGTGATATGGAGCCCCTAACTTGGGTATTTTGAACTGTGCTGTGCAGAGAATAGGTCCTTCTGTCATTCAGCTCTTAGAGGTTTTAGGCCACGTTTTCTTTCCCACCAACTTGCACAGTGTATGGCTAGGGGATGCTCAGGTTCTGTTCTCTCTGCAGTTTGGCAGCATGAACATGTGCTGCTGAGCATGATTTCTCCTGGAAATGCAGGTGGTGAAAGGGGCAAAATGCATTAATTAGCTGAGCTAATAATGATTCTCTGTGAATAAACAAAGTAATTATTCTGTTTGATCTGTGACCGTAATGTTAGAGCTCTGTGGACATTTCTTGTTCTTTCTCTCATATACTCAAAGCAGACTGCTTTTTAAATAATTTATCATATGCCTGCTGTGTAGCAAAAAAAAGTTATCCAGCTGAAAGTTGGAGAAACTCCACTAAAATCAACTGAAACAAAATGATAAAGAACTGTATACAGAAGGCTAGTTTAAATTCACCTGTTTGAATTGGATGGAAAACCATTTAGGGACATCTATAAATAATCGTTTCATCCGTAAAAATTTCATTTCTTTTTGCCAGGATCCCAAAAGTTTGGAAAGAGGCAAAAAAATTTTAAGCAGGATTTACTACCTAGCAGATGGTTACACTGTTTCCATAGGTAGAGGCTTTAAAAAACAGATTTGGCAAATTTAGAGATAAATCTAGGGGAAGTCTCATAGACATCTGTGGCAATCTTATGAATCTTTGATTCCACAATTACTACATAGCAAATTCTCAATATGATGAATCCTACTGCTTTAGACAGAAATAGTTATGGTGTCTAGTATTTTTAAATGAATAAATAATAAGACTGGACACAAAAGGATTGTTTGGTTAAAATTGCTTACTATAACTCATCATTTGTATAGTAATGAGCCTTCAGCTTTCTCAGGAAGCTGTTTTTCTGATCCTGCTCACGTTTGTACTCGTTCTATAGTCATTTAACTGGTGGTTTCAGAGAAGCTGGTCTAGATTCACAGGTGCCCAGATTTATTCATTGATTATGGAAGAAAAAATGTTCAGCCTTGCAGTTGGGTAATGGAGCGGTGTGGAATAGGAAAGAAGAGAATGAACTGTCATAATCAACCTCGAGTACAGAGACTCTTACTTTCTTTTCTTATCAAAATGAGTACATTTGGGTAAATGATAATGTAGAAGGAATAGAAAAATATCCAGAAACAGAAATTAGGACCTTATTCACAAATAAATTATGCCTTTTGTAACTTCAAATGTCATGTACCAGCAAGTTGAACAGAAAAGCTGTCTGTCCTTTGAGCCCTCCTCTGTATCTAATATGATTAATATTCATCATCAAGTACTTGTGGGTTGAAATAAAATACAAATCTGTTGTATAGTCAGACTATTATATAGTGCAGGTTGGCTAGCTGAATATATTCTGGACAATAAGAAATAGGGAGAAAAACCTGCAGTAGTGAATATCTGTTTTTAAAAAAATGAAATTTATAAAGAGGAAAAAAGAATCCTTTAAAGTAGATTGATACATGAGTACTTTGTGGTTGTTTTTTTTTTTTTGGCAGGAAGTTCAGATTAAGTGAAACTTGTCAGGTTTCTTCCAGAAGTTTTAGCAGAGGGTTGGTCCAGGGGCATTGCCTGGTTTTAATGCCTGCAGCAAGACTTTAAGTGTCACATGCTTCTTATCACACCAAAGTGTGTTCTTAATATAGCTTAATTGTTACTGTTATTATTACCATCTTTGAAAAATAATTAAACACTACTATTCCTTTGTTCTGAAGTTCTCCCTCCCTGTTTAAAGGAGCTTTGAAGGTTGGATGTAATTTACTGAACTGCTGTGTAGTTATGGTATGTTTGTAGTGAAGTGTAGTAGATAGTGAAGTGCAGAGCACTGTACTTACTTACTTATTCCATACTGTATTTTGAGAAGCTCATCAAAGCCAGCTGCTAGCAGCTTTGTTCCAACACTCTTATTGCTTTGCAGACTGATGTTCCTCAGGGAGTGATACGGGTGCAAGCGCCTCATCTTTCCAAAGTTTCCATGGCAATACAGCTGACAGAAGAACTGAAAGCTGGAGATATAGTAGCCAGGTTTCTCAGCCAGAAAAGGTATAAACACGTCTTTGTTTCGTTATCATGTCGGGAGAAGTGTCTCTTCATTTATTATAGCAAGAAAAAAGTTTTAACATACTCAAAGTCCGGGTCAGTTCATGAACTTTTTGGCTGAATTTAGCCATCAAAACACATGCTTGAGGAATGAATGCTTTTAAATGTCATTAAAGCTCAGGAAGCCTTCAGGAGTACATGAGTACTGTTAGTAAAAAATTAATTGCTATTTAATCTGATGAGTCAGGAATAGTTTTGTAATTTTCTGGGGAAAGTCAGAAGGGAACTCCAAGAAAATGGAGGAATGAGGAAAGAAGAAAAAAAAATTTTTAAAATAATGCATTTATCTATAACAGCATTATAGGTTTTGGAGTATAATGATATGCAAATGTCATGCATGTGATATGATTTAAAACAAAAGCTACATTTTAGTCATTCAAGTCCATTTAGAAAGGGAGAAATTTTAATCAGTCTTTGGAGAAAAAAATAAAATTAACACACATGTTCATCATATCTAATTATTCAGCTAAAGCTATAATATGGTACACTAGTTGAGATTAAGAAGCTGCTTTTTCCTAAATGCTGTTTTTAGTGGTTTACACCATTGTCAGAAAGTTATTTTCTGGCTGAGCTTTAGCATATATTATTACAATTAAGCAGTGAGAATAATAGAATCCCTTTGTAATACAGGGACTTTATTCTTCCACTGCCTGTTTTTCACTTCTTTTAGTTGCAGTACAATTAAATCCAGCAAGAATGTGGTTTCTCCCACCCAACCATAAGGCTTTTTCTGAAACATGGAGTATTTGAGGGAAATACTTATTTTTGCAGCAGCAGTAAAAGAAAAATCAGAGGGTAAATATCAAGCGACTTGCTAATAACGATGAAATTCTTTTTTAAAGCCTGCAGTTTCTTCATATTTATCTTATTTTGCCTCTTCTGTAGTGTACTGCTCACTTGCAGGCCTGTTCATTTGCACTAGCATGCCAGGGTGTTCTCGCTCACTGACTGTATCAGTAAGCACAGTACACACAAAGGATTTGTGTCGGGTGCAGAGCTGATCTCAATTAACATAACTTCTCCCAGACATGTCGGGGTGGCTGATCCACAAGCACCTTCGTTGTATCATCATTCATTGTGTTCTCTTCCTTACAGTGGAAATGTCCAAACATTCAAGAAAGAAGAGGTCTTTCTTTATGAAATAGGAGGAAATATTGGTAAGAATGGCTTCTCAACAACTTCTTTTGCTAGAATAGGATTCCTTGGCACATTGTCCATGGGCTTCACCGTGGTTGCATTTTTATTCATGTCCCTTGCTCTCCCTGACACTAAGGCAGACAGTCAACCTTGTGGAGAAGGCAGCAGAGATGTTGGTGTGATCGTTATGTTAGTGGTATCTTATTTTCTGTGCCAGAGGAAGCTGGCAGCTGTAACAGATGTTCCTGATACGTATGTACAGTGAATAAGCACAGAAAGGTTGGCTACAAAGGTGCTTGAAGCTTATCTTATTCTTCTCTTTGTATTGAGGCTTCAAAAGTGAACTACAGTCCTTCATGTTCTGCATTTGAGTGTCACTTGCAGGTTCTTTTAGGGGGAAGAAAATGCTAGAAAGAGGACTATGTGATTAAATTTTCCAACAGTTAGTTGTTCCTGCTCTGCCTATTCCAGACCCTTTTGGTTAAAGTAAATAGCAGATCAGCTAAGTTAATGTCAAGGATAATTTTGAACACAGTTCTAAAGTTTACTTCCATGAATTCAAGAATATTTTTGCATTAGAAATCAGTTTCTAATCACAGTATTTTTCATATGCTCAGGAAAACAGAGAACTAAAAAGGAGTAGTAGATTGGACTTAAATTTACTTTTTTCCTTATCTATGATGTGTTATAACTCCAAATAAGTTTAAAATTGCATGCAGTACTTCTGTCCTTTGAGTTTCAATTCCATGTGTAAATTGCTACATCTAGCATTTTTCTTTAATCACTATTATAAATCAGTTTTTTGCATGTTTGTCTAAACCAAAAGACTTAATTAAAAATAGCACTTATCCATGTTTCCTGCAACAGGTATGTTTTAGTGTTTTTACTAAGTCTGGTAAAGAAGTTACCAAGATAGTTAGATGCCAAATGAATTGTATTATATGTTCTCTTGCAAATCCAGTATCTACATACATTTCCTGTGCCTGTTAAAGCAGGTTGCAATCCCAGATGTAAGAATTTTTTAAAGGAGAAGGAATATCTTATTTATTCTACAGAGGTGTAATCATTGCAGGAAAAAAGGTTTTGTAACAGAATTCCAGTGAAATTGGAACAACTTACTGTTACTTTAAACATGTGGCACAAACAGTATTTCTCTTAGAGAAAGTGCATGGGTAGTTGCAGATTCGCTTTGTTTTGTTGTGACATAGGTTAGAAAACTTAGATGTTTTCTCTGTCTGAATGGTTTACTTCCAGAGAATTGCAAGTTTAATCAGTCCTTAGTAATACTCTCAGCTGAGGTAAGAGAACTTTAACCTGCCATACAGATTTAGGTGAACCAGCTGTCCTGACCTTTGCCCTGTGTCTCTCTTCCCAGTGTGCCTGACTCATGTAGAGGGAGCCCAAAACAAGAAGTCTCGAGGGGCTCATGGCACACTCATGTCCTCACATTTATGCTCATAATTGTAAGGAGCACAATGCTGTGATCCTGTCCCCTAGCTGCTGAATGTCTCCAGACACCTCTTGAATAGTCAGGACACTGTAGGACTTCAGGGCACTGAATGGGACTTGTGCCACTGCCTTGTGCCCAGCCAGGACTGGCTGGATATGGACATGGCAAAGCCCTGTCTCAGTCTCTCAGTGCCTGAGAATGCTGCACTGTGCCGAGGAGAGGCTCTAGTTCAGCAACATGGGCAGTACTGGCCACAGAGGGTGGCATTAAAATCCTAGTGAGAGCAGATGGACACGGTGCCTGGTTGGGCAGGGAGTCTTGCCTTCTTGCTTGCTCTGTACAGGCGGTCCAAAGAGCTGGCAGACAAACTCAGCTGCAACATTCCAGCTGTGCTTGCCTCTCATGTCAGGAGTGCAAGTGCTGGGAACATCTGTCTGGCACGAGCCACCCACCACAACCACTTGCACAGCAGAGTAGAAGAGGGGCTGTGATGTAGAGCTGCAAATGCATGGGATAATGCTTTGCCTGTAGGGGACTGGGAAGAATGAGCAGATCTTGATGGATCAGCATATGCTATTTTCATCATAGCTACTAGACATAAATTAATTGCCTGTAGTGCACCAAGAACAGTGTACTACTTTCCCCTCCTAGGACAGCAACTATTACAAGTGCTGTGGAGAACAGCTGACTTAGGAGGAGGAGGATAGAGAGTAACACCTTCTTAGCTAGGAAAAACCTCACACAAACTTAACATTTAAAAAGGGGGAAATAACCTGAAAAGTTAATGGGCTTCTATGCAAATGTGAATGTAGTTTTTGGGTATAATCACGAGAGGATCAGGACATTTTTACTCCATTTTTACTCACAGAGGGGGAGTTCCCATCTGCAGGGTCTGTGTGAAGAATGTGTTGCAGAGGTAGAACAGCCCCTCCTCTCCTTTCTTCTTCCTCTTATCTTGGAGGATAAGAGCACCTCCAACTTTTATGTGCATTGTCCTTTGTTAAACACCACAGAGAGACCTTGAAAATGTAAATGGAATAAAACAGTAACAGGAACTTTGAAAGTTGTTTCCTTTTGGTTTTGTTAGTGGTGTAACCACATGTCTTCTGTTCCTAGGAGAACGCTGCCTTGATGATGATACCTACATGAAGGACCTATATCAGCTCAACCCAAATGCTGAGTGGGTTATAAAACCTAAGCAGAGCTAAGATCACAACTAATGGCAAAACCTCCGACCTGTGGACTTATGTTGTAAGGCTGAATGTTTCAAAGGGATTGTGTGTCCTTTCAACATTCAACCATTATGTATATTAATAGAACTTTATCAAGTTTAAAAAAGAAAAAAAAAAGTGATGGTGACCCAACAGTTATAACCAGTAAACTTTCAGTTTTACTTGCAGCAAAATTTTGGAGATAGCACAGTTTTCCCACTCATGTTTGAAACGAGCATAAGTACCTTATATATTTTATATATAAGTACCTTAAATATTTTAATGGCACTAATCTACCTCCCATCTGGTAGGTCTTGTTTAAGAAGAATTTATTTTCAAACAGGTGTTTAAACTCTTTATATTAGAGATCTACAATCTGCATATGTAGCATTTTGTGTTCATATAGGTCTTTTCAATGCTAGTACAATAGAGAATCAAATCCTGATCAGCATTTCTGAATGGTACAGTATTAAAAATACCTAACCCAGTCATATGAATTTCCCAAATAAGTGTGAATTTCACAGGAAAAAACTGCAATGCAATGTGTTTTGTCTTTGGAAGTCCTAATTTAAAGTTTGATGAAAACTATTTAAAAACAACTGTGAAAATGCTTTCTATGCAGCTTTTTTGCTAGATCTTTTTAAGTAATTTTATTCTTACTCCAGTTGATTGTGCTCTTGAGATTATTTTAAAAAAAAGAAAAAGCAAAGAAAGGATCACGTGACTAGGTGAGTCTTTTTAAAGCTCACTACTCTTGGCATTGTCCTTTCTGGCACATTGTCATGCACTAGAAAAACCTTTTAGGTTTTTCAGCAGTGATATGCAGCCATGTTACATACACTGATTTCAGGGTTTTTGAACATCTGATAGATTCAGTTTTGTGAACTGCCAAAACTTTTCTATTACTAGCACAACAAAAAATTCCAGGAAAAATAAGATAACTGTGGAAGGAAATTGTAGTCTAAATTTCATAGGTAGCAAACCACTAAACCTTTCACTCAAAAACAGTGTAGAGGTCTTCTGTGGATATGACGTACCATCAGCTTTATATCTGGTCTGTCCTGGACGAGGCTAAAAATCAAGTTCTGATTCCCCTGATGCTGATAGATGCTGTTTAAAACACTTCAAAAATTAATAGTCCAACAGAGAACTATTGCAAATCCATCCCTTTTCAGGAAAGGACTGAAAGCTGCCCATGGAATTCACTGATAATGAATTATGGACTGAGGAGGCTTGTTGCAAAACAAAGAGCTATAGCCTGGAGCCCCAGAACCCCAGTCCCACAGCAACACTTTGGGCTCACTATTTGTGTACCACTTTACAATTTATTTGTAAACTAGCTCAGCTGTGCTCAAGTGCTTACACCTGCATTCTGACTACCTGAAATAACTACTGTGAAATTGTATCCTTGGAATGAAATACTTTCTTTCGATGCACACAGAGATTTATATTGACCTCATAGGGAATGTTCTACATACAATCAAGGACTGAATTACTTTTTTTTTACGTGATCAAAGCTGATTAAAGGAATAAAAGACCTTTCTGCTGAGCTTTGGATATGGGCCCTGTGCTGACAAAGTAACCACTGGAACTCTCCCTTTTATATACAAGCAGCAAAATAGAACTCTGAAAGGTCATAGAAAAATTAGGCATCTGCTGATTAGTTATGCACAGCATACGAACAATTCTGGGGCCATGTGTATTTATTGTTTCTTAAAGTCAAAGGCTGTCTTCATATGACGAGGAAGCACTGCACTGGTTGGTTCTGAAGAGCAGGTTGAGTAAGTAGATTGTTCTAATGTGACTGTACTGTCCACAATGCTCCATCTAGTTGGGTATTCCCATGTGGTATAGCACTGCACCACTATGGGCAAATCCTCTAAGACAAATCACTTCTGTCAGTAGAACAAACCACACTCCCTGTTCTTCAAATGTAAGGAATAGGCTAGCAATACAGCACAATGCTTAGGTAAACATTTATGAACCTAATGTAATAAATATAAGGGGTTTTTTTGACATGTAATACAAAAATGATGTGTGTTTTCGTAATACATTGTAGTTCTGTAAAAGATTACTTGTTACTGAAACTCTAGGTGTTATTTTAATCAGGAGCAAGGTGCAGACAATAGGAACAGCTGTTCGTAGCTGTTTCAGTATAAAATTGCAACCAACCTGTGGTTATGATCTCTTAAATAACTTTGTTTTTGGTTTAGTGCCATTGTTTTGTTTTTTTTTTTAATTTAAAAAAGTTCTTTTGTAATTAAATGTTGTTTTTTTCTGACTTCTTTTCTCATTCAAATTCTTGTATTTGTGCATAAAACATACCCAAATGATACCAAGCGATGATTATTTTGTAATTTCACATTTTATGTCTTTGTGGAGAGCTTGTAGCATTGTGTATGACAAGAGACATTGGTAAGTTAAAGTCCTGAAAAATGAATGCCTGCTGAAAGAGGAAATAACTGGCTAGAAGTGTAGAACTTTGCTGCAATTGCAATACACCTTTGCTAAATCTGTAATATAACAATTACTGGGTACATGCAAAGGAACAGGAGTCTTCTCAGTACTCATTGAAAATACTGGCTCTTAATTCCTCATAATTAAGTAATTAAATTAGGGCACAAATAGGAAGTCCAAAACGCATTCAGGTAAGCTGATAAGAATATTTTGTAATTAAAAGACAATGCTGCATTAGTTGCTTATTTGGGGTGATTTGGCAGACCACCATTGTTTGACTGATGACTTGGGAAGCACAGATGCAGGGGGTTTTTTTCCACCCAGCTGACAGATTAATGCTGTATGCAACCCTGTGCAGGCAGAGCAGCAGGGAGAGGGAAGAGGAAGGAGTGGGGAAGCTGGTGATGGTCCTTCTTACCGCTGCCTGGATGTTGTGGAGCATGTAAGGATGGTTTTGTGCTTGAAAATCCTCTGGTGTATATTGGGGGAGGGAGGGGAAAGGTCCACGACGCTTGTATGGGGCGTTGACACCTTTCTTGCACTGCCAGTTCTTCCTCAGAGACTGCAGTTTGCACTCTTTTTCCATAGCCTCCTGTTCTTCCCCACCTTGTGTGAAGCACAGGCACCATCCATGGAGATCCATGGGTGCCAGGAGGAGAGGTGTCATCCCAACCCTGTGTGGGCAGCAGTGGGGCAGGTTTATCTCACTGTATCTCATGTTGCAAGTCAACAAGCAGCACCTGCAAATGTTCCACTGACGTTTCAAGAAGACAGTGGAGAGCAGGAAGATTAATGGGTCTGAATGTTTTGGAAATTTTGGCTGAATTTCTGTCAGGCTTTTTAATAAGCTGTGGCATGGCTGAGATGAATTCAAGGATAAGGAGATGCACTTTTTGGCAGTGAGCACCAACCAAGAAGGAAATATTTGAGCAAGGCCTGCTTGAAACTTTTCCCAGCCTATTATTTCTTTGTCAGACATTTTTAAAAGCAATATAACTCTCCAAGAGAACACACTCTCTTCCTAAGTATTGAGTGAAATTACAGCAGCAAGCTAAGCTGATGAAAGATTGCTGAAGAAATTATTTCCTCAATATCACACTTGAATATATCTTGGGATTAGTTGTCTGCTGTGCTTCTATCTTTAAAAGGTTGCAGCCATTCAAAAAGTATAAAATGTATATGTGTTAATCTTACAGCAATATTTAAAATAATATTTTTTATGTAGAGCATTGCTTTAAAGATATTTATACCACTGTGTGTGTGTTTGCACACAGACCACATCTGAGGTAGGTAAGTACTTTTCATCCCCATTTAACAGATGGGAAAGCTGTTCATAAACGGCTGACTTGTGGCTAGAAGGGGTGAAATTAATCTGATTTGTAGAAACCAAATATGATCCTTCAAAAATTGCTTTAAAAATCTGCTATAGCAATCACAAGTATGGCTTCAGGGGATTCTTTTAATAAATACAATGCTGTAATTTTTAGCCTGATTTCCAAAGGAAATTTATCTGAGGTAATCTTGCTACCTTGTGTGTATCTTCCCCTAATTACTTCTGAGTCTGTTGGCAGACTTTAGTAATTTTTGGCAAATGCAGTGGGAGGGAAGGCATGTGTCAAAAAATAATCAAGCTTCTACGAGCTTCTTAAAACTAGGTAGTAGGTGTGCTTGGTTCAATGGGGAGGTGACAGCATAAGCTCCACTTTTATTTAGGCACCAGAAGAGAAGTGTGAGAGAAACCATACACATGCTCTGGCCATGGAGGAAGGCTGTGCTTGGAGCTCACAGCCAGCCAGCAGGATTTGGCATCAGGCCTTTGGAGGCCTGACAAAGCACTTGCTTGTGTCACTGCCTACTTTCTGAATCTTCTTTGTTGACATGATGAGGGTGATTGTTGCTGAAGCTGCAGTTGTTCTCTTGGGATGGCCCTTGGAGTGCAGCCTCTCTGCAGCTCCTGGTTAGTACAACTCATGCCCATCCCCTCCCTTTGGACTGAGCACCTTCCCAGCCTGAGCTGTACCCACAGCTGAAGGCACTGATGCAGGTGGGGAGCTGGGTAGAAATCCCTCTCCTCTCTCTGCCTGTAGGCTGTTGGGAATTAACTTCACCCTGGGGAATAACCAGATCTAAAACTGGACAGTATCAAAGGACAGCCTTCACTTGCAGGTTTTAAACCATCGTGGGAATACAACTTGCCATTCATGAATCACAGGAAGTGGTGGTGGTTCAAAAGCCCCGCAGATATTATTAGCCCTTGACAGTCCATTTTGGGATGACTGGAAGGATCCTTCCTCCTCCCTGTGGCACTGTAAAACCAGTAACTAATGCTCATTTGCATTGAGAGCCACAGTCTGTATTTCACCTATCGAGTGAGCTTTGCCCTCTGTGTTGCCATTGCGCCTCTGTAACGCGGTTTCTCTTGAAAACAAATTGTCTCGGTTCCAGTGAGCAGTCGCTGTGTCGCTAGATCAGGTCCTGCGGGGCAGCCAGTTCCGTGCTTCTTTCCCATGAGATTCCCTGCGCTCTCCGAGCGGCGACACCGCCGCCTGGTTCTGGTAATCCACGCGCGGGGATGGATGCGCGTCTGCCGCCCGCCGTCATTCATCGCCCGCCGGGGCCAAGCGGAGGGTCCTTCCTACAGCACTCGCTCCTGCGTTCCGTATGCGAGGGCCGCCCTCGGGGACAGCAGTCCCTGCGAGCTGCCACGGGGGCTGTAGCTCGGTGTCCCGGCCCGCCCCCGCCGCGCTCTGTGCGTGTTTTCCTTGGCGGGGCGGCGGCAGGTGGCGGTGCGGGGCCGCGCTCCGCCCCGCTCCCTTCTGTGGGGAGGTGACAGCATCAGCTCCGCTTTCATTTAGGCACCGGAACGGAGGCGTCAGAGACACCGTGCACATGCTCGGGCCGGGGAGCACGGCTGTGCTCGGAGCTCACAGCCAGCCGGCACGATTTTGGTGTCAGGGCATCACCTTGTCTCCTTTCATGCCGTCCATCCTGGCGGCTGCACCGAGCCATGCATTTGGCTTAATGCATTTTGGTGGTGCAGTACATAACTCGTGTATCTGAGATGGTGCATCAGGCAGGGACAACTTCGATGTCTAATTCTCTGGACACAGTGAAACAGAGTAGAGAAAGCTTTGCACAGCAGAAAATCATAAGCTTGAGTGTATTACTGGATATCCCTTGCTGGTTCTCAAGATGCAGATGTACAACACACTCCAAATGATCCAGAATAAATGAAGGAACACGTAATTTCTTGGAAACATCTATTGTCCAAACCCTGAGCTGTGTTGGATTACCAATTGTAAACTGGTAATCTTGATTATTCACTTTTCCCCTTTCAGAAGAAGTTTTTGTTTTAATTCTTGCCAACTTCTGATTTTTGGCTTAGTTGAAATTTGTGGTATGTATTACCTGATTTAGTTGTCTTGATTATATTCTAATATGTTCCCACACTGTTCTCTGTCAGTTGTAAGGCAAATAAGCTTCTGAGCCCTTATTCTGGATATTCCTCCCCCGCTAGAGTCTGCCAGGAGCTGTCTTTATTCATAACTCTCCTTCAGCCTGCCCAAAGATAGTTTCTTCCAGCAGGAACCTGAGTAGGTGAAGTAGTGCTGAGGCTGTGAAAGGCAGAGCAGAGAGGTGCCCATTGCAGTATTCTTCTCTGCCTGCTGTGCATTGGCCTCATTCAGTGCAGCATTTTCCTTCTGTGACAGCAAAATCTTAGGATGCAGCCAGGTGATATCCATTCAGAATACTGTTGATCTTGAAATAAGCAGCGTTTTTTGGGTTATGATAAGGCTGAAACCTTACTGTGCAACCTTGGAGTACTGGCAAAATTATCTGCTGCTGCTTTTAAAGTGTCAGTGTGAACTGAAAAAAGAGATTTGTCTTCCCATGTGTTTAGCAATGAGAGAACAGACAATTCTGACATAGTTAGGAGTTCAGTTATGGTTTTGAAAAAAAAGTGGATCAGAAAATATATTATGCAGATACCTTTTTAATAGTTTCATTTTTTTCACCAGGATGATATGGTTTTAGTTTTTATAGATCTCTGCTGAGAGGTTATCCTCATTTTCCACACATTTTTACCTTGGCTAGATGGTAGAAGAAAATGTGAGATGTTGATATTTGAGGGTTTTACTTAATAAAAGTCTTATTGTTAAAGTATTTTTAAGATAATTATAGGCCAGTATGGGAACATGGAGTCCTTCAGAAGAGGATTTTTATTTATTCCAGTTCTCTCCAAGTTGAGAAAATGTGACAGCCAAGTCTGTAGACAAAATGTGTCTGTCATTCCATGCAGAACTGTTTCACCACAGGTCTTCTAGGAAGAATCAGAAGAAAATACCCATATTCCCACCCTGGAATGAGGAGATGATCTCCTGTAGGTGGTGTTGCTGGCACTCAAAGGCTGGGAGAACAGCATGAGGCTGAGCAGAGTTTTTTCTCATTCTTTTTTTCTTTTTAAATTGGCTAATTTTTCTCTTTGAATGCTGCTGTTGTTGGGAATAATGAAAATTATTGTGAAAGCTCAGCATAAATAGTTTTTTTCTGTACAACCACAATGTGGGTGTTCAGGGTTTACGAATAGAATACACAGGATTGCAATACTCTGCTCTGAATTTTTTCCAAAGAATTTCTAAGTTACTTATATGAAATCCTCCTGGATCATTATAAAGAGGAATTTAGCAAGTACAGAAATACTTGCTCAACCAGTGATGAACCATTGGTAAAGCTAGGAACTAACTATATTTTTTTTTTCTGCCAATGGAGCTATGGCACAGTAAATTCTAAAAACACTTGGTTCTAGGAAAAAATAGTTAATGCATAAACTACAACTAAACTGCAAAATTAGATGTGCTGATGATGACAGGAGTGGTCAATCTGTTAGGCACTGTCTTACAAATCTGTGTACTGGTGAGTTGTCCTTAAGCTTACAGAAGAACTTTCTGAAGATTCCTTGAAGACTGTGAGCAATCCTGTTTAGAGTGGCTGTTCTTAAATTGTCTACATCCTTACTTCTAGGTAATTTTAGCCCTCCTACTCTTTTAGAAAGCCATTTAGCATTATTCGAGCAGTCAGTAAAAAAATCCACCCTTATGGTGTTTCCATCTGTGCCAGCGTGCTTCACCTACTTCATGTACAGAGGAAAAGGCCAGGAATAATATTCATCCATGTAACCCCAGAAGGCATAGCTGTTCCAAACAAGTAAGTTTTAAAGAGGAGCTGGTGTTCTCAAGGGATGCTCCAAGAGGCATGGGGAGCCTGTTGGTCTGTGTGTGGTAGTGTTTGCTGCTGGAAGTGTCTGTACACTGTGGTGAAGGATGACCCACTGCTTCTCCAGCATTGTTGAGTGAGTGTGAAGTGACTGCCTGTTTCTGGAGAGAAATTACCTCATCCATGCCATTGGCAGAATTGGCAGAGTCATTAGTGCTGGCTGGTTCAGCATGATGTCATTGGACTTGGAAAGCTTTGTGGAAGTTTCAGCTTGTGTGTGGGCATGCGCTGGGACTTGCCATCTCACCCTCTGCCTCTGAGTCAAAGGTGGAGTTTTTCAGCAAAACTGGAGGCTGTAAGAGACACTGCATTTGGCCAGTTTGAAGGTCTGATTACTTTTGTTACCTGCCTCTCCATGGTGGTGGTCAACAGTGAATGCTTGAGGAAGGATTGAAGCACAGAACAAGAATGTAAAGAATGTAATCATAATTCCCTAGTTCACTTTCTAGGTTAGCTTGTCACTTCCCTGTGTTCCACCCAATCACGGAATATCCTGACTGGGAAGGGATCCACTAAGATCATCAAAGTCCAACTCCTGGCACTGCACAGGACAGCCCTAGGAATCACACCATGTGCCTGGGGTTTACTGAGGTAATGAGGTTTAATGGGATTTACTTCTCCTAATTTTTGTAATTGCTGATCCCTATAAATTCATGACATTCACTACATCCTATGGGAGTAGGTTGCACAGTAACTGAATTGTTGCTTTGACAGGGATTTCTTTGCTCAAGGAACAACCCTACATGTTTTCCTTTGCCATGCTACTTATAGTTTCACAGATCTTCTTGATTGTCCTCTCCTCTGGTCAAAGAGTAACAGCTCTTTTTATTGTCCTGTGTTTGGAAAACATTGCTGAATTTTGGTCATTTTTGTTGCCCTTAAACCTTTTCTTTATCTTCTCAGGTAAGGGGAAATCAGAAACATACCTTGCGCTCATATCTTACCAGGAGAGTAATTTTGTTTTTCTCTGTGTCACTTTGGTGACTTTTCTGATACTTGTTTGGTTTTGGTGGTGTTTTTGTTTGTTGGTTTGTTTGAGTTTTTTGGTTTGGTTTGGCTTTTTTCTCCTGTTCTAATCACTGAGTCAACATTTTCATAGTTATTAATGCAGTGATCTGCCATGTCCAGTGGTAGTTCAGATTCAATCACTGTGAATGCAGTATGAGAATTTTTCTCATTTTCTCAGTTGCCGTGTACCTAACACTGAATTTCATCTGCCGTTTTTTCACCAGTCACGAGGTCACAAGTATCATCAGGTCCATCCAAAGCTCTCTGCAGTTTTTTTCTTTAAAGCCTTCAATAATTTAGTGTTGGTAACCTACCTTATCAGTTTTTTGAGATCACTTGAGATCAGGTGTATGTTGAAGAGCATGGGCTCAAAGTGCTTCACTGGTGACCTGCGTGCAATAAGACTGCATTCTTTCCTTTTTTCTCTTGTCTTTTAAATTTGTTTATCCATGTGAACATTTTTTTTTCTTTTTTTTTTTCTTTGCCATGGCAAGTTAATCAAGAAATTTGATGGTTTTTTTTTTTGTGTGTCTTTTTGTGCACGTGATTATAAAATTCCTCAAAAACTCTCCAGTAGGTTAATGAGTCATGACTTTATGAAAGAATTGTGTTATCTTCAGTAAGGGGTTACTACAGTTAACAATTCAGCTGTGTCATACTTGAGCTCTTTTTAATTTGTGGGTGAAGACCATATGGTGCTGGCAATTAGCCAGCTTTATTTTTCTCAATTTGTGTTACAGTGTTTTACTGAAATTCAGTATGAGATAACTCCTCTAGAGTCACTCCTGAGTCCTATTACCTAAAGAGGTAACATATAATCACAGAATGGCTTAGATAAGAATGGACTGACAATCTATTTCCAACCATCCTGTCAAGGGAAGGGATGTCATTCATTAGATCAGGTTGATCTGTGTGCCATCCAACCTGGTTTTGAACATTTTCAGGGATGGGGCATCTCTACCCATCTCTACCTTCTCTGGTCAGTCTGTTCCAGTGTATCACCACCCTCACAGTAATGAATTTCTTCCTAACATCTAATCTAAACCTGCCCTCTTTCCATTTAAAACCATTACCCTTTGTCCTATCACTATCTGTGCATATAAAAAGTTCCTCTCCCTCTTTTTTATAAGCCCCCTTTGGTATTGGGAGGCCTCAATAAGGTCTTCCTGAAGCCCCTCTTCTTCAGGTGGAACAGCCCCAGCTCTCTCAGCCTGTCTTCATCAGAGAGGTGTTTCAGCCCTCTGATCATTTGTGTCACTCCTCTGGACTCACTCCAACATGTCCATGTCCTTCTGCTGGGGACCCCACAGCTGGATGCAGCACTGCAGGTGGGCTCTCACCAGAGCAGAGCAGAGGGGCAGAATCCCCTCCCTGTCCCTGCTGGCCACACTGCTTTGGATGCAGCCCAGGAAATGTTTGGCTTTCTGGGCTGCAAGTGCAGACTGTTGTAGATGATGCAACAATGTGAAAGATAGATGCAGAAAATTAGTTTAGTTTTTCTGTTGTGGCCTTTTCTTCAGTCACTCCATTTACGTGTTAATTATTGGTCCTACAAATTTGTCAGAGCTCCTACTACTAAGAAGAAAGTAACTGGTTTTATGCCAGTTTAACAAGTTGTTCCTCAAAAGCCCTTCTTGAGCTGCTGTATTCTCACTGCAATCTTATATCAAATATGACAGTGAGTGTGTGCATTTGGTTTGATTTTTAATTTTTTAAAAAATGTTTTTCCTAGATGAATGTGTCTTTAAATTGTCAAGGAATTCATTCTTTTCTTAGAATGATTGAATAACAAAAGGGTTAAATATATTAATTCATTTAGCCTTCGTTATAGTGATTTTGCCTATTGCAAACACTTTAACTGTTGACTTATGTCTTTGAAGTATATTTTTTTAAAATATCTGGGTTATTTCCCTTTACATTTAGTCTCACTTAAAGAAAATGCTGTTGTATGATATGTGGGACTGTTGCTGCTCCTGCAGTTTGGAGTACCTGAGGAATAGCAGAATGAATCTCTGCAGCATTTGGAACCAGATCCTGCACATTCCTCAGAACCAAGTCAGGAATTGCTTTGCCTCTTGTGCATTTTCTGAGTAATTGCTCTGCAAGGCAATTATTTATGTGTTTCAGTGTGTAGCTTCATATCCTATACAGTGCATAAGTGTAGGGATAGTTGGCACCCCTATTGTTCAGCTCTCTGACCTGCAAGCCTCTCTCAGGACATGGCTCTTGCTATTGTGCTCATGGCTGGTCCCATGTACCACAATCTTCTCTCTCTGCCTAGAACCTGAGTCCAATGAAATCTGTGGTTGTTATACAGAACCTGTTGTTTCTCAGTGCATGCATGTCTCACTGCCTTGTGTATGGAATTTTGGTCTGTTACTGTTCTGCAGCCTATTGGTCCCTACTTCCAGGAGTTCAATATGCCTGTCATAGTAATATCCTTCATCAAATACATATGTGTGTGTGTGTGTGTTAAGACTTCTACTCATCTTCATAGGGCTCATCTCTATCCCTGTGTTCCTCTTGGCCTGGTCAATTGCCTTGTTTGTCTCTGTGCACGTCTTACTTGGCCACAGGGCAGAAAATTACATATGTGACAGACATGCAGATGTTTGCATAGGAAACCTCTTGCCTCTGGATCAACTTCCATCATTGTTTTATTTTATGTGATATCCAGCAGATCTGTTCAGTTTCTTCCTCTCCTTCACTGTATTGTGACTGTGGCTTCTTCATGATGGGAGGGGCTGCAATCGCAGTGACTTCATGTAAGGTTGTTAGCATTCAGCTGAAGAAATCTCTCAGCTCTTCAGGTGGATTCTCAGTTTCTAGCAGGTGGATGAAGCTGCTCTGACACACAGGCTGCTGCTGCTTATCTAAATTCTTTGGTCTTGGGCAAGTTGAGCCAGGGAAGTCATTGGTGCCGACTGGTCGGATTGCCCTGGAGCAAAGCTTCATGCTTAGCCCAGCCTCGAAAGAGTCCTGGAACCCTTGAGGAATCACTGTTACTTCAGGCCTCTGAGCTGTGCCTCAGGTATTTTTCTCTCTTTTGCAGCCTTTGTTTGGGGCTGATGCCATGATTGGCATTTTGGGTATTGTTTGTAGGATCAGTAGTGTTGGCCTGCTCCTTTGCATGGTTATAGCATATAGCAGAGTGAAGGGAGTTAAAGAATGTCCAGATCCCTGTCGAGTTTGCCTTTGAATGCAAATGCTTCTACTGCTACTAAATATATATATATATATGTAAATTTTGCTTCAGCAATATCAGTGCAGCTTTAAGACCCTTCTATTCTCTTCTAATACCTTCCCTGTACTGTGCTACTCAAAGGATCTGATTGCCACATGTGGGCAGCTCTGCTTTTCTTTGCCTTTTAACTATTTTGCTTTTAACTTTGCTGCCAGTCTCTGTTGGGCTCCTTGATGGAGCAGCTCCCACTTCACAAAAGCACATCAATTCTCTCCTGGAATTCAGGTAAAGAGGAAATGTCTGGGGCTCTGACACCGTTGCAACCTGACAGTTTAATGTCACGGTGTGCTTTGGTAAACCAAGGCAGGAGCATCTGTGCTCTCTAGATAGCATTTTATAACCATTTATCATGGTTAGCAAAGTACATTTTTGTGTTTTCTTTCCCTCCCCCCAGTTGTGAAGTTACAGTGACTCTGGAGGTGGTTTTTCTGTAGGGTGTATTGGAAGTGTCAGTGTGAGTTTTGAAGCACTCCCTGCTCTCACTCCCGCTCACATTCAGAGCCCCAAGTCACATTTAAAACTGCAGAAAATCCCACCATCCCTCCCCCTACCAAGAGCTTGCCCCAAGGGCTCCTGCTTAAGATCCAAATGAGCAAGAGTGAAGTAAATGCTTGTTTTCTGACAACTTTTTTAAAGAAGAGCAAGTGTCTCTAGAGGGTGGGTGGTGTGCCCAGGAGGGTCAGTACTGTGTCCCTCCAGGGTGGGTGTGTTTCGATGTGGTACCTTAGGGTAGCACTTCACAAACTGAGTCTCATTGCACTGTTGGCTTTCTTGTCAAGGTTTTGTTCTGACACCAGTCCTCTGCTTCTTCACAATTTAATTATTAATTACTGCTTAAAAAAACCCTATCTTGATAGAATGCAACACTCTCTCTTGTACTGTTTGAAACTTAATGCAGTATTTCTTTGTGTTCCTCCATTTAGAGGGAGAATATTTTCTTTCCCACCTGATTCTGTTTTCTGTCTTTCTTCTCCTTCCACCTCTTTTGTTGTGTTCCAGTCCATCCATGCTGTTTCAGCATCTCAGTGACCTAGAAGACAGCCACACCATGTGAAAGGAGGAAGGGCAGCTGTTGTAATTCCTCAGTTAAGCTGCTACAGACATTCAGTATACTCAGAGACTGCAAACCATCAGCAGTCCTTTGCCTTTCATCTTTGTCTCTTCATTCTCCTAAACCATTCTCCTAAACATCATCCAAAGAGCTGCTTAGAAATGTTAAACAACTGCTGTAATTACCAAGTCTTTCTTAAATCCTTTTTCCTCTGTGTTGTACTTCCCACAGATGCCATTCATTTCCGAATGAAACAGCAAAGGCACAAATGATCTGTTCTTGAGCTATCAATTTATTTCTCCTCTGACCTTCTGTACCACTTTTAAGTATTTACAGTGTCAGGAATGCCTTGGCTCACTGGTTTCAGTGTGGCTTTTATCTGCTCTTGGCTCAGTTTAGTTTAATTGGTCCCCTATTCAATGCACCTCCTGTCTACCCTCTGGCAAGGGCGTGTGAGAACAAAGAAAAAGTAGTTTTTAGTGTTAGATACAGATACTAATCTCAGAAATTATGGTAATGGACAGGTCTTCAGTACAGAGCCCTAGATTTACTCTTTGGTTTAACTGGGAGATGTGCAGCAATTCCAGAACACCGAGGGCAACTTGATACAAAATTCGATGGGAACTATTAAATCTGTTTAAAATACTATTTCTAAAGTAAAGACTTCTGCAAATTTGCCCTAATAGAGCAAATCCTTTTGTCCCTTATCCCAGGAATAGGTTGTTGTTACTCCCCTTCAGAATGTCCTCAGAGTGTAGCCAGCTGCCTGTGAAAAACAACAACAACAAAACAAACAAACAAAAAACCTCCAGAAAAAGTTGACTAATCTTATATCAGAAGAACAGAAAACATGAAGTAAGCAGAATTATTCAAACTAGTTGTCTCTGGGGCCTCACTGAAGTTTATTAAGGAACACAAAAGCCAGTTCTAACTTTTATGGGCCAGATTTTCTAAAAGAGTTAGTATATTACTAGCTGTCTTCTTAATACTGGGTGTATCACGCTGGAAACTTGATTCTGAGTGTGTGGTTTGTTCAGGTTTTCCCCAAAACTGTGATCCCACACACTCATTAAACAGTTACATCTAAACAGTAAGAGACTGGTTGACAACCAGTCAATTAATTATTCTTTGCAGCAATCAGCATGTAGTAAATAGCACCTTTCTTTTTTCTCTCCTTGTATTTACAAAATTATTTGGCATAAATTTCTATAAAATTTTCATGGAAAAAATTCAAACTTTTTATTCATTTGCTTTTATAGTTTTCATGTGGAAAATACTTCCTTTTTGTATTGTATTGGAGTGTCTTTGGAAGCTGCAGGTGACTAACTGGTCAAGCAATTTCCAAACATAGACACTTGAGCACATTTTTAAATGGTTAATTTTTCAAAATTTCTGTGCCCTTGTTTGGATTTCACATTCTAGCAGAATCTATTAAGAGCAAATCAAAACGCAACCACCCACCTGTATTGAACAAATATCAACAGTACCCTGCAGTCCAGCAGTGTGCAGTTTGAATAGTGTGCAAGGCAGAGTGAGCTTCTCGTTTTCTTTGCTCAGCATTGTAGAAAATGAGATTATGTCTCAGTTCTGTAGGTCCGAAAAAGATTTAAACAAAGATTTATGCTGTGAAATGTAATCCACAATGAAGTAACCCCATTCCTTGTTTTATTACATGGGCAGAAGGGAACATTCAGTGAGACTGAACACTGTGAAATCAATATCAATCAAAGTGAGAATGTGAACATTTATATAAATAAGGCTCTGGTGATGTAGCAAAGGAAGGAAAATTTGAACTTGCTTTTTACGTGGTTTGGACTGTTTGTTCAGCTGGAAGTGACAGCAGGCTTACATTGGACCTTGTTTGCTTTGAGCTGAACAAGATCAGCTTCTCTACACCTCTCTGAAGAGGGGGAGGTTTGGTGTAGTTTGTTCTGTTTGGGAGGGGCTCTCCCTGCTCCCTCTGGGTCCCACAGATGTGTAAGGTGCACCAGGCTGGCATAAACAACTGAGAAGGAAGTGAGTTTGGACAAAAGCTTTGGGCATAATGAAAACAGCTGGGAAAGGTGCATACAGGTTTTCCTCTGTTTTTATAAACTCTCTTGTGTTATATGTGTGTCCCAATGGGAATAATCCTTTTCCTGAAAGAAAAAGGGGTTTTTTTACGTAATTTCCATATCTTAAGAAAAAGTGGGAGCAAGGCCAGTCTGTGAGAAATTCTGCTGTGTTGAAGCTTCAGAAGAGAGCTCCTTCTCCTTGCTCAACTGGCATATGAGCCATTCTGCAGTTACCAGAGGCATGACTGAGTCGGGTCATCCATGGGGACAGCCTTGTGCAGTGTCCTGAAACCTAGCATGGATATATCAGCAGCTGCATTCGGTGTCTGTCTGTAGATGGAGCCTGACTGAAAGTGACAATTCCTGTGTCCTAATGAGCTGCTGATGTCTCACAGTCCAAGGAGCTGATAGAAATTATAAACTGTATTGGCAGTGGTGACAGGGGAAAGATTAGACCTTTTGGAGTAACACGAGCGAGGTACGGCCTTTGTAGGGCTCTTGAGCTGTTGGTCTGGGAGGAGTTGCAGAGGGCTGGTGGAGGCATGAACTGCCAAACTCTCAAACTTAGGCAGAGATGGGGTCAGCATCTACTACTCAGCACATTGTAGGACTTGCAGTTTAGGGGGAAACATTCTGCTCCTCATCCCCCCCTCTGCCAATGGTGGAGCACTGCTGTTTATCAAAATATCTCCAAAGGGAAAATCATTCAAGCCCTCCAATAATACAAGTACCTTGTAACAGCATAATCAGTCAGCTCTTACTGCTGCAGACAGTAGCAGCAATATGCATGAAAGAGGGGAGATTTATGAAATGCACACTGTATAGAGCTATGCTGCATATTAGTAACACTTCCAGATCTTCGTCATTAGGCTTGATCAAGCAGCAATAATATAGATGATGCCATCAATAATGTCCTTTCTACCAATGATGTGTGGCCTTGCTGCAATTGTATTTCAGGGTAGGTTGAATTAGAGATTTCTCATCATGAAAGAGTTGAGATGCAGATTGAGACCCAAAACCTCTTTCTACAAAGATTCCCAGACATCAACTTGCTTGAAAATGAATACAAAAGAGTTAGAGAGCTACATTTATTCAGGCTTTCAACATTTCTCTCATGAATGCAATATTTGCCAACGTGTGCCAACTCTGCACCCTTCATGGCCCTTTCAGATCCTTAGGAAAAAAAGGTTTTCTTACTTAGGAAAGTAAGAAAAAAATTTCTATTCAAGTATTTGGAACTTATTCATGCAAGCATTTACAGTTGCTTTAAAGTGATGAAAGCTGTGCTAGCCTTTAGTTCTGCCTCTGAGATGCTTGGACTTGCAGCAGGGAACAGAGAGGCTGTATAATTCCAATTTTTTTGTTAATATGGAAGTTCTCACCTGATACCACTGAATGCCAGACTAAAAATCAACATCTTAAAGAAGGAGTGTCAGTAAAAGGTGTTTCTGATATGATGTTTCTAATATTATGTTCTGATATGAATTGCTTTAAATGATTTTAAAATTATTTTTAAATTACTTAAATTTAAAAGTAAGTCAAAGCCATTGAGGAGGCTCTACAGCATTCAAATTGTTTTCCTTTTCTTCCTGATGTAGTCGATGCTATCCTGTCAGTCTCTGTGGGTGTGGATCTGTGGAGAACTTTGTCACAACTCTTACTTCCAGCTGACAGTCTGGTATGTTTATGGTACAACACTGCAGAGAGACAGATAATCCTATTTGCTGCTCTATATGTTGATTCTGTTCTAGCAATGAAATATGCAGTGTAGAAATATATAAAGACTTCTAGTAGCATCTGGCAGTTTCCAAAGATTGGGTAGGGAGACAGTTGGAAAAGATATAATCAAATTGTTTGTACATCTGGAGCATTTAATCTTTTTTTACTCCACAAATGTGTTCCTGTCCTTCTTATCCTGTCACATAGTTACTTCTGTAGTTAGGAATATAAAATATACTGAAGTGAGTTTCATTTCAGTAGTGTCGGACCACTCTGATTTTCATGTGCTTGTAATGCAACTCTCTCCACAGTATCTTTATGTGCTTTCATGGTAAGATGGCAAGAAGTTTTTGTCTTCTGTCCACTATTCAAATGAAGCTTGCAATGTATTAAAACCAAAATTATTTTCACTTCCTCAAAGTCACTTCTAAAGCAAGACGTATTAAAATATCTAAAAGAAGCATTGAGAAGATACTGCTTGCAGACTACTTGCTAGTTTGTTTTCTGCTGGTGAAAGAGATGGATCTTACTTGGTTTTTTAAAATGCATTTATATTGCTTTTAGCAGCAGCAGCAGCAATAAAAAAGCCACTACTCATTACTACCTTGTCAAGCAGAACAACTTTCTTTCTCGTTAGAAAATAATTTAATTCTCTTTTACCTAAAATAACTGCATGTGAGGACTAATGAATTGTTCAAAATTCTCCCTCCTGCACATTTATAATCCAGAAAATAGTTTGTTATTTTCCACTATTATTTTCTTGGTTCTAAGTACCCCTTCCACAGGACTTGTGAGTATATTTTGGCAGTCTGTTTGCAGAAATATTGGAGAAATATAGCTAATATGATGATATTAATGCAAACTGACATGCACAGAAATTTATGTCAAAAAAATGAAGCAGGGGACCTTGCTGTAGGGTTATATGGCAACCAAATCTACCTTTCAAACTGTGTCTGAATTTGCAAAGTGTGAGTGGTAATTAAAGTTGGCTGACTTGGTCCCCAAAGCAGGGCACCTCAGAAGAACTTGGGTTTTCAGTAGAGCGGGGATGAGACGAGTGTGCTTTTCACTGTTTTTAATTGACACCTCTTGCTGTGTCCCAAGCTGAGCATCTAGAGGCAATCACAGTCATCAGTTGCTTATGGAAAGCCTTACCCAGCCTTGGATCCATGAATGAAACCACTGTAAATGTGCTGAATGGTGTTTCTTTGGTTACAGGGAAGGTGGAAATAGAAATGTCAATCATTTTGCTGCTGAAAGAGGAATCTTCTCCATAATATGCTGGAATAAAGAAGTTTAATGTACCCAGAACACAAAACCACTCCCATATCACTTTTATCTCCCCCCCACTTCTAACCAACAAGGATGGCTTTCCAGGTGATCAGCCCCGGAGACTTACCTGGAGTCCCAGCTTTGGGAACGAACAGAAGTGTGCCAGTGGTGGCACAAGTAAAGGCTCTTCAGGGGGAAAATCAATGGAAGGACCTGTGGCCCTGCTTCCCCTCACACTGGTATCACCAATTACAAACTGGATGGAAAAGGCCTGGTCCTGTGCCTCTGTGGAAGGGAGGAAATGAAGTTTCAGTTCCATCTTCTTTGTTGTGGTTTCAGCTTTGTCGCGGTGCATTTTGAGAAGAGCCGGTGTTTTGCCTACTCCCTTGCTCCAAGTCTGAGCAAGTTCAGGGAGGCAGACAGACAAGGCTAGCATTCTGTGTATCAGACACAAGATAAATTACCTTCTCCTTCTGAAGAGGCTAAACAATGTTTGATTTTTTTATTAATAACTAAGAAGGAGAGAATGGTCTAGCAATCTCCCTTGGCAGGGGGGGGAGAAACCAGACTGTGCTTCTTGCAGGTGGGCAAGACCCAAGCTGCACAGTTCCATCCTAATCCAGCCTCCAATGCTTCCAGAGAAAGAAGCACTGTGACAAATTTAACGTGTGCTGTACATAAAATAATTGTGCTTTAGTCAGCTGGCATTTCTTTAAACAAGCTCTTGGAACAAAATAGGGGGATTGAATGGAGCATCTGATAGCGAACTGCAAGAGGACAATTTAGAAAGGCAGTAATACAATGGGTGCTACTGACTGGAGTCTTGCTCACAGTGAATTAATTCCAATATATTTGCCTCTTTATTTGATTCCACAGTATTTCCTCTAATTGCATCATTGCCTTGGAGGGACAGTAGTTCTTCATCAGCTCCTTCAAATTGGGTCTGGAGACAATGTGAAAAAATGTTGTCTCCTTCACAGTGAAAGAAGCCAACTAGAAAAAACACCAGTTCCTTAATGCCATTGCTCGTTAGCCGTGAAGAGAATGATTGTAGCTGTATTGCTACGATGGCTGACTCCTCCTTGCCCTTGCCTCTCCAGTCACACTAAATGGGCTTCAAGGCAAGGGAGTGATGAATATTTATTCTGTTTATTACTTTGAAACAGCACTAACCACAAGCAGATCAGCCAGAGACAGACTGACAGTGTGTGTATGTCTAACTGCTGTGAAAAATGAAGAACATGCACCATGGTTAAATAAGTTTGTTCTTTTTCGTTGCTGTAGACACGGATGTCTGGTTTTGAGGGAAGGCACATGGGGAAAGAGAGGGGTTGAATTCGATTTAATTAATTTTGCGTTTTAAGCCGACATCACAATGTACTGTACAAGTGTAAGAGGGTTTGCAGAGTATGTAAGCCTTCTTTAGAGCCACTTGGTTGGCAGCTGTCTTCCCCACAACTGCAGAGGGGAATGTGAGGTTATATTTAATTTTTGTGTCATATGAGGTTACATTTGTATGAGATGTCCATGTGCTTGGAGAGCCTGTGCAGCTGATGACAGCAGGGTAATCGCAGTGTTGGCAGCAGTCCAGGAGGAAGAAATCCTATACACACACATACCCCCCTCACTCCCTTTCCCCCTCACTCCCACACACCCTCCCTGGTTTTAACCTCCTGAAATCTGCAGCTACATCATCTCTTTGATGAGATGGTGATTTTTGAAGATGTACTCGAGCATCTTGTCTGACAGATGCGTCACAGCCACAGCGTACGCTCCTTTAGCAATTTCCAGCCTCACGACGTAGCCCGAGATCACACAGCCCTTTAGCCTCTAACAGGCAGGGTAATGCCAGTGGCATACTTGAGGAGAAAAGGAAGTGATGAGAACACCACAGCTCATTTTTATTTTCTACATCTATAGCACCCCTTATGCTTCAGGTGAGTTGGTTTTGGACAGGGGCTTCTGAGAGTGGTAACTGGTTTTCCATAAAGGAAGGAACAACAGCTGATGGATTTTGATAAAACTCTGCCTGCACTGAAATTAAAGCAGTAACACTGCTGTAGCTTTCTTTATGGCTTTCCTGGTTCTTTACATCATTTATTTCCTTAGGATACGGCAACTTAATCCATGAAATTCCCCTAATGCCCAAGCTGTCCTAAATGCAAATGGCATACATGCAGAATTTATAGTCTTTGAGACTGGGGTCCATGAAAGATGTGATTAATCCTGGATTTATTCTAGTGGGTATATTCTAGTATACTATTTACTGGACTATGATTTCCATATAAAGAAAATGAAAAATAAGAGGAAAGCTCGGTATAGAAAAGTAGTACAATTTCCTAAGAAGTCTTAAGTGACTAAAGATACCAGGACCTAGACCCAGGAACTTCTAATCACATTATTTAGAAATCCTGTTCTCCCTCATTTACCAGGGAAGAACCTTACTGAGTAGCCTGACTGGGAATTATGTGCCTTTTTTACACAGAGTAGACATAGCAAATATTAGCTGTAAACTTAGTAAACAAAATAAACAAGGAGATGTATTCAAACTTCCTACTTTTAATGTTTAGATATCTACAATTTCAGTCCAGCAGACAGAATTCCCTCAGTGGCTGCTGTTTGAAGAAATACTTTCATTAAGTTTTCTCTGCTGTCACTCAAAGTTGCCTCCCCCTTCTCTCCTCTTCCCTCACTTGCCTGCCTTTGCAGTCAGTGTCCCTTTCCTCTTTATTTTTCACTTGTTGGGTGAGGACCTGTCATACAAAAGATTGGCCACATACACAAATCTTGTAAGTGTTGTCTTTCAGCAATTTTTTCTAGTGCCAAGGAAGGATGTGCATTAATCCTTAATAGAAATATTTTTTAAAGTAATGGTAGTTACAAAGCACTGGTAATTCCTAGAGCCTTCTTGTTCTTGTCAGCTGCACTAGGGAGAGTCGAGAAGTAAGCAGTATGGAATCATTTCTGTCACAGGACACTTTATTATTGCTGTCATAGTTCAGGGCCAATCTATCTGCAGCTGCACCAAAGCTACTCAGGCATGTCTGAGGAAAATCTCTTTGGTAGATCTGCAAATAATTCTTTGACATGTTATCTTGGAAACCACAAGAGTCTTGCTTTTTGCTTTTTGATGGAAATTAGCAGTCAGGGAACAGAAGGCAGAAGTTTCAAAGGACAAACAAATAAAATAGAACAGTGTTGTTATTGCACTGGGTAATTTAATTTCCTGGTTTTATGGGTTTGCCATAGCTATGCTCCTTGTAGTAAGCCCAAATTATGACATTTGGTTATTAGTGGAAAAACAGATGAGGTAATGCTCCTAAAGCATCTTAAAGATGAGTACTTAATAAATACTATGATTTGTTACTATTTTGTATTAAAAACTTGGCAGTCATTACCAAAATTAGTCTACATGTTTAAGACTTTCAGTTCTGGCTATATATTTATTTTACACATATCAGCAAACAAATGCTTCATTATCTTAATAATTTTGGTAAGACTTCTTTTACTTCATGACAACTAGATACACAAAGTTTGAATTTTAGCTCAGAATGAACTTGGACGTTTAACTTCCCTTACATCATAGCTTGAAGGTGTGATAGTGGCAGTAACTTCTGGTGAGAATATTCAGTCCAGCCCTGCAGTAATAATTCTCCACATCAGAACAGCCATTGGTATGTGAGCTGTACTATCTGACATTCAGTTCTCATTCCCAATATTCACAAAGCTTTAAATACTTTTAATCCAACAGAGATTTTCTCAAGATGATGTAAAGTACTAGATGTTGGCTTCTATTGTATTCACCACCATTATATTTACATTGCAAAGCCTCTGAATAAGTTTATAATAGTGTAATACTGGAGGCAGGCTCTGGTGCAGTAGATCAGAGTCTTCAATCCCTTTTGGGCGGCTCCTGGTTTGGGGACCCTTCATAAAGAAGATGAATGCCCTCATGCCTGACACCAATGTGTTAATTTTTTAAATTTTGCAATTGCAAATCAATCCCTTTCTAAGTAGTGAGTCAGAGGCAGGTCAGTCTGACTCAACTGTATTTGTACTGCTATATAAAACGTGTGGTGACAAAATAATTTTATGACCTTTTCTGCAAATGGATCCCATGTGCTGGGTGCTTTAAATCTTTATGGTTGAGATCTTTGAGGCTGAGATTTTTGGCCTAGCTAACATATGCATTAACAGGGATATTCAAATGTATCTTTCTACACTGGCTCCTTTTCATTACACTGGAAAATGAGCTTTAGTTGCTTTGGTTGCAGTACTTGATAAAGCTATGAATGCCTCTTGCCCTTCCGTTTAGAGGGGAAAAAACATTAGGGCCCTCAGACTGGCTAATGAAATAGAGGGAGAAACATGGTCATTAGCTGGAGTGGTGGTTGGCTCCTGAGCCAACTCTTCCACTGTAAGAAAGCATTTGATGCTCTTAGGAGACTTGCTTATTTCAGTGGATAATGGTTCTGTTTATTGAGTTTGCGCAAATGCATTTGATTTAGTCAATTTAGGCTCTGCATTTAAGCAAATTACAACTTAGGACTCGATCAGCAAGAGGTAAATTAGTTTGAACGCATATAAAAGGATCTTGCTGAGGGTAAATTTACAGTCAAACCATTACATGGAAATCATAATGTGCAGTACACGTCAGGTTTGATAAATGAAGCAGGACTGTAAAATTGCCCTTATCTTGAAGTGTGCTTGCATTTAGCCAGCTACAGAGCTCAAGTGCTTGTTATGTCTGCTGTCTTGAACTGGCTCAGGAGAGAGAAATCTCTCCAAAGTGGGAATTACTAAATTTAAAAAAGACAAGAAGAAGCCCAGCTCTTCTTCCTCTGCTCCTTGGTCTCCTGCTCACTGGAACACTTGCCAAGTGCAGGCATGGAGTGCTGATGCCTGTTAGGGAAAGACATTAACACGGAAGGAAACCTTGTGCACAAATAAAAATGGGGAAATACTGCCTTGGCCATTGCTCTGCAAATAGGAGAGAGTGAAATAGGCACCCTCTTCAAGCCCTTTCTACTGTGAGGTGGAGGCTTTGGATGGTTTGGGGTTTTCTTTGCTGTGAGATTTTTTTACCCTAGAGCTAGGGCTATCCACTCCTCTTTCAAGAGTAACCCCCATGGTACAGGAAAATAATTATTTCACTTCCTTAATTGCCTCAAATTAGTCACATAATAAATGGTAGAAAAATCAGGTAGACAAACAGTTTTTGATTGGTAATTAAGATTTTTTTTTAAATTTTGAAGACATACTATATCTATAAAGAATATATCGATATTCTTAAGGTCACTGATTATCTGATTATCAGTGCAAAATACTACTAGACAAAACTGTCAGTTTTTATATACACCAAAAAGCAGAATAATAAAAAGAGAAATAGTTTATTAAAAACACCATGGAAAAGAGAAAGGCCAGCTAAACAATAATTTTTTTTAGTTTAAAAAACGGGGAACAGGAGACCGTCCGTGAACTAGGCAGCTAAATGGTAAACTTAATTCTCCATCTGTTCTAGTACTTTTAACAGTTTCTAAGCAGCAGCAATATCCAATGTCTTTTATGGAATCACATTTTAGAGACTTCACAACCCAACATGCCACTGCCAGCTGGTGTTTGAAAGCACACTCCTGCTGCAGTTCAGTTTATAAAACTGCTTGGAGGCTTAAAACAGCAGATACCTTATGGACAATGTATAAAAGGTGTGCTTGTGGACTGTGGCCAGGCTTGCCTCAGTCTTGCACTGAATGTGTTAGCACCTCACAAACTTGGCCTGAGAGCTAGGCATGGGTGAACATTGAGGTTACTCTATCACTTTGAACCTTACTTGTCAGATTTAAAGTAGGTATGTTGGATTTTGATCAGTGATGACTGCTTAATCCTTCTTTAAAGCTGCTGTCTCTACTTTGTAGTTTCAAGTGTAATGTCTGGATATAGGGATTTTTTCCCCTCTCTGTTTTCCCTTTGTAGGATGGCCAATAAGCAACTCAATAGCGTAGGAAGCAGCCTTGAATTTTCTTGCCCACAGTAATTTAGAAACACTGTTGAAAACCTACTTAGATCCAAAACCATTAACTGCTTGTTGAATAGTTGTAATGTTCAGGAGAGTAAACAGTCAAAAGTATAGAGACACAATGAGTAGAATTTATTTTTTTTTTACATTCTTTCATTTACATGAGAAAAGCCAGAAGCAAACCACAATGAGCTATTTTGTATCTGGCCCTGGTGCAGATTTGCAGATGAATTGAATTACTCCTATCTGTAGCAACCTTTTTCTCTGCCCTGCTGTAATGACATTCCTGACCTGCTTATTTCACTGCTGTCCCTTTGGCTGCATGAAGGCTGCTCTGGTATGGAGATGTGATTTCAGTGTTTTGCATGTTGTAACCTTTTCCTTCAATGTGCTGTATGCAGCATTGCTGAAAGCTGGGTTTTGTAATTTAGGGCAACCCACTGTTGCAAGTAGATTTTGTCTGGGGAGTTCACTCTGCTGCCCAGCTGTCCATGGCCTGGAGGAGATGCAGTAGAGTATTAACAATACCCTGGGCCTTTGACCTTGAGACTTTGCACAAGGCAGTAGCTTTTTAAAAGCAGTCAAGAAGTTATTAGATTTTCCTACTTGCCTCAGTATCAGTGAATTCTCAACCAATCTAATCAGCTGTTCAAGCCAAATTTACCTCCTTTTTAAAACCTTCTATTACTTTATGGGGAGATTTGTTCAGATTGTCAAAATGGGCTGAATAGTAGCAATAATGCAACCATTAGCAGAAAGAAGTGGGCTTAAGGGAATACACATGCAAGGTTTTTCACTTTCTTAATGCTGCAGCTCTGTGAGAA
>VZRX01002784.1:303552-345684 GCA_013398075.1 Notiomystis cincta | reverse complement strand
TTTTTTTTTTTTTTTTGTGGACAAGGAAAGTGGGTAGTAATGTTTGATATTACCTGGGTCTGGAAGTTTTTCTCTAAGCTGGGGTTCTGCTGTATTCCATCACAAGTAACCCTAATGCTGGGTGCTGGAGTGGATTGCAGCAGAGCTAAGTCTAATTGGGAAGAAAGGTTTTAGCAGTGACATTAAGTGAAACAAAACACTCAGGGTGGCAGCAGGCCTGTCTGCAGCTTCTGTAGTGAGCAGAATTTGCTGTTTATTTGTTGCTGGCACAGTCAGCACATGCAGCCCTGCTGTTCCACTTGATGGATCAGGCTTATAATTTGGATTCTGGGGCAGTGTGGGCCAGAAGAGCTCTGGAGGTGGCATTTGCAGACACAGCAAAGAACAGCCTGTAGTTTCCTGTGGTCATTTGAAGTAGAAACTCTAATCTGATGGGTGTATCAGTAACAGTTTGACACGACATAATTTGTTTCCAAGCAGCAATTTTTTTTTACAGCTGAAGGTTTACTCCCCTCTCAACATAATTGTCCACAAGGCAGGCAAAGAACAAGCCAAGAAAAAAATAAGAGGAGCAATGACTTTCTCTTAAGCAAATATAACATAAACCCAGAATCTTTAAATAAGGAGTGAAATAGAGCTGTTGCTTGAACAGGTGCTAAATAAGAAATGCTAGAATAACCTGTAATATTTGCATCTTTCCTGGTTCTTCAAGTGGTCTAAACTGATGCAAACTGTAAAGGTATCATTCTCTGCTGTCTTGGGCCAGTCTACACCTCCAGGCACCTGAGTGCTTGAGATGACTCTAACTTCATGTAATTCAGAGTTGTGGAGAAAAGGGTTTATTCCACCCAACCCTCTGCCTCTGGGGTCACAGGGGTCCACGTCACTCTACGTGCTTTGTTCCCTCAATTCAGAGAGATGGGCAGTTTTTCATCTCCCAGAGAGCCATTCTGTTGACATGAAACTCAGTGAAAGAGCAAGGCCTTTGGCTGTTTAAATCAAATTCACGTTGTATTGCAGTACAGAATCATAATGAAGAAAACCACAGGAAATGTAGCTACTTTAGGGCCTCAGCTGCCAGTCATCCTTCCTTGCTCATGCCAACTAGAAGAACCAAAGTTGTCAAAACAAATTATGTTTAAAAGGGGAGATGTCACAGCAGATTATTCAACCTTGCAGAATTTTTCATAATACTGTATATCATAAAAAATAGTCTTTGAAATTTGAGATACTTACTTTCATTAAATTCATTACAGAGTGGTAGATAAATGCTGGGCAGGCAGTAAGCACCTGTTTAAATTTGTACTCAAACTTTAAAAAAGATGGGGTAAAAGGGGGAGACTCTAGCATTAGGAGAGTTTTGTGCAGTTCTCTTCAAAGTAAGTGAAGAGTCAAGTCCATAGTCAAGTGAAAACTGTGAGACGGGTGTTAGATTTGGGCTAAAGAATGATGTTGGTCCTGTGGGAGCATTAAAAATGTATGAGAGCACTGACTGCAGGAGATTTTTCCCTAGGGTTTTCTTTCTTTGCTTAAATTAGATATTTTAGTTTCTGAAGTGCTGTCATTTTATGCTATGTTGCCCACTAAATTTGAACAGGAAAGGTTTTTTTTTTTTTTTTGAGCTGAAACAGATGGATCATATTGGGAATTATCTGGGACTTCAGGTACTTGAAGAAGGAAAGGTTTCTCTTGAGTATATACTCTTGAGTATATGCAGAATAACACCATAGAAATATATAAACTGAATAATTTGGGATCTTATTTCAATTTCACGGCATGACACATGAGCAGTATATTTAAGAAATTATTTTGAAGAAAGGTCTGTATGGTTTTTTGTCTAAGTATGAAGCATGATGTGGTGAAAGTGATAATCCTTTCTATATATTTACAGCAGAAGTCCAGCCTATGTGTATGCTCTATGACTTGATGGATGACTGAAGAACTGGTATACTTTTGTCATTAGGAAATGCAGATGATAAAAAGAAAAATTATATTAAAGATCCATTGTGGGTATTTCCAGAATAGTTTTATTTGCTTTCATAAAATCTTAGCTGAAAACTGCAAGGTCTTCTTAAAAGTTTGAAAACTGTTGTGTATGTGGAGATTGGGAACTTTTGGTGGTCCTGCAGTGAATGTGTTCTTATGAAAGGTATGGGGTACACTTTTCTTCTTGTGCAGAAACAAGTCGGTGAAGAATTTTACTTGCACGTACTGAGAAACCCTTCAGCAGGCATCTGAGACTGCCCAGAAGCTGAACAAGGGAAGGTCTAAAACTGACATTCCTGGTGGCTTCTATGATAAAAGAGAGATGGGAGAAATGATTTAGGCTTTTTAGCATTTTAAGTTTTTCTTGTGCACTCTAAAGAAAAACACTAAGCCAGGAAAATGTTTTCTTTATAAGCTTCTATACGAGCTGAAAGTATGATTTAATAGAATGAAATTTAGAAAATAGAATTTAATAGAATGAAAAAAGAAATTATTCTTTGCAAAGAGTTTGAGAAATGCTTGTATTTAAAACTACAAACACAACCTTTTTCAACATAGCAGTTGGCCTAAATGGTGAGGGAATTGTTTCATTCGGAGTGACTGTTCATCATAAATGCCTAAAAGTGACATAACTCAACAAGATTAATTTTAGAACAGTTTTTAAAACATCTGGATGTGAGTTTTTTTTGTTTTGAAGTTTAGCAGCAGAGTGTTTAAAGTGTGAGGGGGAGAAATAAAAGGCAGTAAAAACATCTGTATGCAAAATATCCACCAAAATAAGGTTTTAAATACTTATGCTTTGTAGATGTGTATAGTTTGCAGTCTTGAATTGGAAAGGTATTGCATTGTTCCCAGTACAGTCAGTAGCTGCATATGGCTCTGAGGCTCACAACCTGCTGGTTTCAGGCAATTTTAGTCTTTTTCTGGAATCTGAGAATCTATTAGTCTCTTGTATGGCAAAAGGGAGTAACAGGGAGCTGGGATCATTCCCAGATGCTCTGCTGAATCTTCAAAGGCAGAAAGCTTTACTAACAGTACTTGGTGCATCCACTCACTGATCTATGAAAATAAATTAGTCAGGTTTTTCTGCTTCCTTTTAGCTTGTCTATTTGCTGAAGTAGCTGTTGTTTCAGCCTACTGAGTGTATTTCCTTTAGCAGAGGACAGCAGATGGTTGATTTTTTTCCACTTGAAAGTTCAAGAAATGTAAAAATGTGCATTGTTTCATTGTTTTTGCTGTGTCCCACTCATTCCTGGAAGGTCACACAAGAGAGAAATAATTCAACAGAGCTAAGAACATAAAGGCCTCCCTTTTTCTTTTTTCCCATTCCACTTCTTTTATTCAGAAACTCCAGTAATTGTTTTGAAGGCAAAGACATATTTATGTGAAAAACCATTGCTGATGCAGCACTGAGCAGAGCAGTGGCAATTTCCTGCCTCTGCCTTCTATTCTGCATGGTTTAATTCATGGAGCTCTAAGCTCAGTCGTTCAAATTTCCCTTCTGTCTTCAAGTCCACCCTCAAAATCACCCCTAAACCAACCCCCAAACCTTTGCAAGCAATTCTTAAAAAAGAATTCAACATGTTGAATAGAATCTAGAGGCTAGGAAATGTGCCTAGGTAGTGTAGTGGGCCAACAATCAGCTGTTGTGTGTAGTGAGACATTCCTAACAGTAACATTGTCTTGGAGCTTCATTTGTTTGTATTTTTTAAGACTTTTGGAAATATTCAACCATATTTGAAGTGTTAAGCCCTTCTTTTCTTGAGCTGCTCAAACTATCCTGAAATACTGTAGGCATGAGAATAGGTAAATACATGAGGCATAAAGAATAACATAGAAACACATGAATATTTTACAGTGTGCTTGTTAAAAGCACAACCATGTAGAAGTTGAAGACAGTACATGTCCTGTAATTAGGCTTTTTCAGAGATAAATGCATGATTTACTAATTCTTAGCTCTTTGAACAGGGTAACACTGAGTAGCCATTAACTGTTTCTTAACATTAAAGGCCAGTTGCAACTAAAACTAGAGTACTTGCTGAAGGCAATTACTTCAAGACTTCACAGGAGTTAGGTGGTTTTTCTTCAGGTGTATCTGATTGATGTAGACTCCCCAAACCGTTAGAATGCCAGTATACATATTTATTACCATCTTTTTAATGCACTTTCCCAGTGTAAAGGTTTGGGTTTTTTCTCTCCCATGGCAGTTTAAAGAAACATTGTATGCCACAAAGGCCTTTTGTAAAATACAAAGCACTCCTGCAGGAGTGCTCAATGCCAAGCACAAATTTTGCAGCTAGCCTATGCACAAATTTTGCAGCGGCCTTTCTTTTAGTAATGTCAGAATTCCTGAAAATGCGTATTCAAGGCTCTTTGTGAGCAGAAAAAAATGATTTAAAAAAGGTTTTTCATTTAATTGCATGGTTGTGCTACCTTATTTCCAGGGGTTTTTCTGTTGTTCTTTTTTCTTTTGAGTAGGTAGGGGTTTTTTGCGTTCATACAGCGGCTGTTGTGCATGCCCAATCACAACCCTTGCAAACTACAGTTTAACAACTTGAAACAATCCACAGAAAACATAATCCACACTTCAGTGATGATTTCATAGTCCTCAAAACACACAAAGCACGAGGAAAATCACTAGGATTTGGCATTTTAGTGAGAATCTAGGAAGCAAGTTTCCTCTCTTCATCTATGTTTAAACTGCTATTCACATAGCACTATAAAATTTATTTAAGGAAGATTTGGGGTGGCTTCTGCATTCAGTATTCCTCACAAACTGACAACATCAGGCAGAAGCAATACAGCTGAACTTTGGAAGCTGCTTTTATGGTAAGAATTTCATTAATAGATAACAGCAGTGATCAGTAGTAGGTGTACTAATAACCTCTGGAATGCTCCCGATTAACTTCTATTCTGCTCCAAGTGTCAGGATGTCATCTTCCTTTAGAAACCTGGTTTGTGATTTTTGCTATGTGCTATGTATATGAGGGAGAGAGCAGGAATGTCAAACTTTATTTATTAAGGATCATTTAAAACTGTATTTCGAGGTAAGTAATAGAACCAGTTCTGCTCCCTCCATTAGAGACTCAAACGTCCCAACAGCAAACAACGTAATCTCTGTTAAAATTCAATCCTGTTCCAATGACATAGCAGGGATTTTAGGTGCAATGTATCATCAATAATCCCAAATAAATTAACTAAGTACTAACATCTTCCTTCCTGCACTTGGTTCCAGAGCTGTAGCATGACAGCAGCAATATAGAACACATATAATTCCTCAGTGAAACTTCATGGGAAATATTATGATCAGAAAAGTTTTGTAAAAGCTCTTGGCTGTGACCAAAGCATAATATTTTGAAGCAAGTTAATATGCTAATGAAGGATAAGGTCGTGCATGCCCACAAGTGCATTGTATTTAGAATTGAAAAGGAATACAAGTTTAGAGATCTACCTCACCAAAAGCATTTAGTGAGCATTTCGAACAGTTGGACTCTATTATCCTTATGGTTCCCTTCCAACTTGAGATATTTTATGATTCTGTGTCCCATAGAAAAGGAACAACCTGCATAATAGGTGGTCTCACTCATCACAAGAATGATGAAACATTTCCATTTCAAGCTATAAGGAAAGAGATAGATAAAAATTACTGTTCTACTCCCTTAATGAAGGGGATGGAGGCAAGGGGACGCATTCCTGGAGGTACATTGAAACAGCCATTGGAATATACCACAGACACTACTCAGTACTTGCACAAAGACATTTTATTATGAATGCAATGTAGATATAGATTTTTTTTTTTAATTTGAGGTGCTTATATAAACAGACCCATACTGGCTGAGTGAGCATCAGTCTGCAGGGCATGACAGTGGCTGGACACCCTTCAGCTCCAAAGCTCTGTTAAAGTTAATCTCTTGAGGTTTTGCAGTACCCTTGGTGAGCTTCAGAAATCGAATACATCCTTTAAAACGGATATTAGTCGTCAGCCCAAACTGGGTCACACCATCTGAAGGAGGAAAAATATTACAAAGGAATAATGTTAGTTTGAGTTGATACTGAATATTGTTCTTTGAGAGTCCTGCACGAGAACAGATGTCCCCAGCAATATATGAATGTTTTATTTTCTGTACATATTCATTAGTAAAAAATGACAAACATTATGAGTAAATGGATTAATGCTTATGTTAGATAACAATCCAGACTTCTTCTCTTTTTCCATCCTGCTATGAAAGTGGCAGAATCTGAACATATATAAACTGCCACTGTAACCCATGTGTGCAGCTTGCTACCTAAAAATGGTGTACAATACACACATGATGCTCTGCAGATATTCAACTTCTTGAGCTGTTTATCCACAGAATAACAGAGGGGGGAAAAAAGGCCAAAATGGATGCAATTCTCAGTCCTAACATCACAAAGAAGCCAGTTCCACAGATGGATTTCAGATGTCATTTACAGACTGGTTTTGACAGTTTTCAAGTGTTCTTTTTTTTTTTTTTCCTTGCTGATAATAAAGCCAAGGCTTGGAGTTTATCTTTTCCATTAATGAAGGAGGGGATGGAAGTGAGGGTGGTTTGACTAGGAAGCTGAAAATATTTCTCTTAACTGCTTGAAATTCATGGCTCAACTTGTTTCTCAGTGTTTTTCCAAGTGAAAAAGTGGCTACGGGGTGCACTTTGATACAAATCTATGTGATGGATAAAGTAAGAGTTACAGAAGTAACTTTACACTTGCAGAGACTGACTGGCCATGGCATTATTCTGTTTCACAGAGGATAAGATGGCTGAATCCATCTGTCTCTTCTTGCACAGGAAAGAGTGATACCAGGAGATGAATGCTAGCTTCTGTGGGTACCCAGGAATCTCTATTTTGGTCCACGCTATGGTGGTGAAAATTTTTTCTACACAGAAAATTCTCCACCAGCTAATTCTAGGTGGTTTACAACTGTTTTTCTCTATTTATGCAGCTTCAAGAGGACTAGAAAATACAAATACTTACTAATTTTACAAAATCCCATGGTACTGTGCTTCAAATTTGTGATGCAGCTGTCTAGGTATTGGGAATGTTAAATCCTGGATGAGCTAGACTACGCAGTAAAAGAAGAGTGAAGTGTTTACACATGCAGTAGGCTTATTAAATAATTTCATAATTTGCCATGCAGCTGAACTCACGAATATCCCTTCACCATGAGGTAAGTGTAGGTTTGTTTTGTACAGATTGCAGCATTACTGCGATTTGCATCTCTGCTCTTGACACCCAGTCCAGAACGAGAGAGTAACTCCATCTGCAGTGTTTCTTCAGTGCTGGCTCCTATGCTAGAATCTTGTTTTGTTATATAAAGGCTGCCACAAAGTTCTTTTCCTTCTGGCACAAAGTTGTTGGTTTTTATTGATCTTTATGTCATTGTGACTAAAGTTCAACTCTCGCATTTCAGTACCAAGGACAATTTTTTAAATGTTCCAAAGCTTGACAGAGAAGGCTTTTTAGATGCACTGCATCACACATTAGAATGGGTGAAAAAACAACTTCCAGAAAATAATTTAGGAACTCAGGGGTGTCTTGCCATTGACTAGAGCAGACACATACTGCAAACATACTTAGCTTTTTTCTTTGGTTTGCAAGCTAGAGGGAAAATTTATTACAAATGCAACAAAATTGGTACTTTGCAAACATATTAACTGTATTTTCAGAAAGTAAACTGCTGTTAGAAAATTTATTGACTGTCTATGAAGAGATGAATACTAGCATTAATTATCAGCTTAGTGGAAGATGAAGCCAGCTACAGAGTTCAGCCCAATTCTCAATACTGTTCAATTACCTCTGCATAAAACAAGTTCTCTTGAGGGCTTCCAGAATACTGATTAGAAAATGGAGATTATGTGGTTTTTTTTCCTTTAAAACCCAGCAGACCACAAGCAAAGGCATTAATTAGAAAGAGAGGGTGTCTTCTTACCTCTCTGTGCAAGCTGTTGTTCTTATTCCTCAGTTCCTCAGGTTTTTACAGGCTGATTTACACTTACAGTGCCCTGTCCCCTCAAGGGCATATATACATTCTTTGGCTAAAATTTGCTGTTCTTAAGTTAAATTCAAATATGCCAAATGATGTTACTACTGCAACATAACTATTATGCTGTTACTAAACAGAAAGTTTTAAGGGGGAGGCTGTGTGTGTGTGAGCAGCAGAAGGCAGAAAATCTGTCTGATCCCCTGTGACAGTGCCTACATTTGAAATGGGGCTGAGGTATCTGTGAGAGTCTCTTGTTGCAGAACTTCTTGTTCTGAAATGCAGCTGAATGCAGAAATGAGCATCCACGCCACCTGATACTAACTTGGCCTGTCTTATCAATGATCTTTAGCATCCTAAATTACATTTAAGCCATTACCAAGGCAGCATTATTGAGTGTAAGTAAAGCACAGTTTGTGTGTTGCACGCTCACCAGGATAACCTCCGACAAAGAGAGGGTCGTTCGTGTCCGCCGAGGTCGAGGCCCTGTTTGGGCTGTCAGTCTCCACCTGTCTGCCATCCACAGTCAGCTCCAAGAGGTGTTTGATCTTGTTTGCAACAACCTTGTGCCACTGCCCATCACACAAACTGCCTGGTGCCTCAGGCTCATAGACAGCAGAGAACCGGCCTGCACCGTTGTCGACGTGGAACATCACCTGCAAAGCACGGCATGGAGGTCGGCAGGTTTTCACAACAGTTCAGCTGGGTTGGTTTGTTTGTTTTGTTTGAAGTCAACATGGTTTGACTGTATGCACCAAAGCTTTAAGTTAGAACCAGACTCTATGTGGATTGCTGTCCCTCTGGGATCTGGGTTCTATCACTGAGCTAAACACAAATGGAAACATACAAAATTGCTGTCTAAGTCGTCATTTTCCCTTTTTTTTTTGGTCTTAGTTTTACACCTCTCAAAAATCTTTATAGTGACAGAATAATGCCTGGTTTTCCAGACTGTGAATTAAATGATATCCAAGAGAAACTGTTATTATTAATAACAAAGCCTTTCCTCAAACTTCTTATATGGTCACTAATTTAAGACCTGATATTGCAGTTTTAGGAGACTCAAATTTTACAGAATCTTTTAAACCATCTTCTAAAAGTGTAAGATCCTCTAGATGTATGGAAAGGTGCAAGAGTTGCTCTCCTTTGAGAGCCCCGATATTGTTTGAGACACATTGAGATTGGGGTAGTAACCTTGCTTTTAAACTACCTGTGCTGTCTAAAACTAGTCTTTATGAAGAGACAAAACTGCTTTGCTACTCACTTTTCCACCTACTAATTCAATGCCAAGCCCATCCATTTTCTGGCTGCTGACTCCTAGGAGAACACCGTTCATTCGTGCTGTGCGGAATTCAAATTCCACGAGCAGGTCTGTTCCCACTCTGTATGCACCAACTTGGAGAGAAAAGGGAAAGAACAATAAAAGGAAGATAAGCATCTAATACATTATTCCTAATAATCATCACACAAATTGTGCTGAGAGTAAGGCAAAGTAACCAACTCAGCATTGTTAATGCACTCCATTTCATGTGAAACCATGTAAATAACTTTTATTGCAATCATGCTTAGTGCAGGACCTTGCTAGGGAGTCGTACAGTCTCTCCTTAGGTGAGATAACTAAAAATGATCAGCAAGAATTTCAAGTACTGGTCTCACTTTGTCTCCAGCCAACAGAAGTTAGATAACACCAGGAGTTTTTGAAAGCAGAACCTCTTCTTTCTCTGTTCTTTGACTATCACCAGAATTGTTGTTCATTACCTGTTTTGGCAAAGCCTGTTCCATCAAAGTACGTTCCCTTCTGTGCACTGACAAAGCATTTTCCAACGTTGAAGCTGGAAGTTGGATTATCCAAGTCAACAGGTGATTCTGTCATTTTAAAATTCCTGATGCAGCCATCAATGCTATGGAGGACCTGCAGTCAATATTTCAAACAAAATGTAAAACTATGAGAAGCAAGTATAAAGCATGCAATCAGTAAGTGCATTTTCTCTTCTTCTCTGCTGGATTTATGGAGCTGAATAAAACTTGAATTTTACCTGGCTAATCCTTAATATCTGATTGTAATTGGAATCTCCTCTTATTCATACTGAGGATGAATTACGTTACTTTTCAGGGATGTGATCTGAGTCAAATCTATTTGGCTTAATGGAGGGGACATAAAATAATACACTGCATAATGAAACATAGCAAATTACATCAGCAAGGCAGGAATTTAATGGCCTACACTTTGCCTTTTTAATTGACTAGGTTATGGGGTTTCCAAGTAGATGAAGACAGCCACTATAGTTCTCTGGGCTTCTGGTAATTTGACTAGGTGTATTTTCTTTTTATTTCTTCCTTTAATCACTTTGCTGTGGGCCTAATGTTGCATGGTAACACAGAGGCAATGCAGGTAACATCACTACTGAAATAAACAAAGGCCCTATGTGAAGGTTGTTCACTGCACATAGTCTGATGGCCACAGTGGTCAGGGCCACTCAGCTGGCCAGAGAGGCAGATCTTTGACTTAAGAGTTAGGAAAATCTATCCTTGATACCAGTGAGACAGAGGAAAATGATACATCATGTACTTGGAGGAAGAAAAATTCATAAGCTATGCAGTAGAAAGGAGGAAAATAAACATCAGTGTACAAAATTCACCTAGAAATACATAGAAATACAAAAAGGACAAAGGCACACCTGCAGAGAAGTCTTGACTCTGCATACTACCTGCATACTAACAATATTCTCACCCATAATTGGAAAGAATTTCGAAGAATTTCTTTTCTTGTAAATCAAAGCTGTATGTACTGTGAAATTATATAGCTTATAATTACAATTATAATTACAGCTAAATACACCTGTACAATATTTTCATGAGAACTTGAGCAATACCAGTGAATAAATTCAGTTCTGAGCTGAACAATGCTTTCTCTCAGATTTTTCATAAATAGTCCTTTTCGTAATTTCTAAGTAAAAGTCATCTCCAGATCAACAAATCCTGTTATCAAAAAAGAAAAATTCCAGAAAACAAAACAAATCATCACTGCAAGAATAAATCAAAGAAATGCAAGATTTGTAGACAATTTGATAACGTTCTCTAACTTTTCTATTTTCTATTCCCTACGGAAAAGCAAATCTGGTTATACCTTAGCATGGGAACAGGTAATAGGACCTCTTTTGCTGAAAGCAGAGTTCTGAGTGCTCAAAATGTGACATCTGCTGAAGCTAAACAAGTGGGTATCAGTCCTTTACACTGAAAAGGAAGCCAGCCCATATATGGTTAAGTAATAGCTAATGTGTGTTTAGAAGAAAGCCTGACTAAGGTAACACATCCTTCCAACTTGGTTTGCTTCAGAGTCTCTGCATGAAGCTACAAGACAACACAGTCTCATACATCGTGGTGTATTTTACTGAGCATGACTGGGAGGCAAGCACTGGTTTTTACATGAGATTTGAAGTCACAGCTTCATTTAAATCCCAAAGCACATAAGACTGTCAGGACCTGACATGACTGTTATTGCCAGACTGAGCCATTTATCTGCATGGGTTCCCTCCATTACCTCTGACAAATAGCAATAGGTAAGGACTTCATGTTATCTTTCTCCTTAAATCAGTATTTACAAATTGCAGATATATTTCAAAGAGCATAAATTGATACTGCTAGGAATTAAATGTTGTGGGTAGTTAAGTACTGCTTTTGGTTTTCAGTGCCTCAGATCTGGTTTGGTAAACCCAAATATTCAGTAGATTTGCCCAATTTGGGCTTTCTGCACAATCAATTATTTGCTAAGAAACATGATTGTACAGGTCAGTTTTCTTCATGGAATACAAATCTCAGATGTAGAGTAGTTACTCATCCCCTTTATTCCCTATGCATCAATACAGGGACTTAAGCAGGATCTAGGAATTCTTTTTCTGTATTTATTTTGTCCACTCAAAGAACAGAACTCTTGCCTGTCCACAGACTGGTATTTTCCATTCCACAAACACCTTGGTACAATGGTATTTACTCATGTGCAGCTTTTTGGGAGTCTGTTTTGTTTCCTTACCAGATTTGTGCTTTGCCTCCTCTTTATGGATTCTCTGTATCTACCCAGAGTAAACCCAGACACAGCTCCTACTGACATCCCATTTTTTGCGTGTCTGAGCTAGATGCTGAATTTATTGTTTGCTGTAATTAAATTCACTCAGGTTCTGGCTTCTGCTTTGAAAGAAGCCTCTTCACAGAGAGCAAAAGAAAGCATGGGAGAGGTTTTTCTCCCATTCTAATACTAGTGTATCTTGGGAGGATGGAAGGGCATCAGTGAGATGACTGGCATGGAGTTGTGCAGAGAGGTCAGTAAATGGTCTGGGTGAGAGAATAGTTAATTCTACAAAATTTAGGCCAAAATAATATTAATTTCTCTGGGCTCTCTGTCATCTTTGAACCAAGATTTGAAGGCATTTGAACCAAAACAGTGATAAATTGATACATTCACATTTAATTTGGAAACAGAAAGAGGACAACAGAATCTTCATGGCCTTCCTTCAAAATACATTCTCTTCTCTTTTAGTAATAGCAACACAAAAGTGATTATTACAATAAGCAGCAGTACTACTGGGTACTTTGTCCAGAGTAATTTTGGCTTCTGCTGCTCCTTGTAGGAAATCCTTTCAGAGTTTATTAGCATTTGCTGCTAGATTAATTACAGCCAAAAAAAAGGGCTGTACTCAGGAACCTATACTCTAGCTGTCCAGTGATCCAAGTGGATACAAATGTATGGAACTTTCTGCTTTTCCAAAATAGTAAATAACTCTGCTATTTCTATTTTTTTTTTTTTTTGCATTAACTGTATTCTAAGTCAGATCTTTCCACTGATGGAATGTTTTTTTCCCGCCACAAAAGTCCATTTTATCCATATTCTTGAGCAGTCTGAGGGAAAAGCAAGACAAAACTGGAAGACACTGGGACCAATCAAGGCATACTTAAGGCATGTACGATAACTTAAACAAACTTTCTTACCGGACCAATTCTCCTGGTTGTGTAGTTAATGGGCAATCCTCCCACATACAGCATTCCTACAACATCCAGGATATCAGCCTTCTTGGGGCTCACAGTGCTGTTAGAAACACCATCTACTATGAGGTTTCCTTCTTGCTTCATTCGACTTACTTTTATCTAGAAAGACACAAAAATGTGACACAATTACAGACAGTTTTCTGACAGCCAAGCATTTCCAGATTGCAACTAGTCTTACAGTCCAAAATACATAACAATACAGGAGAAGATGGTTACAGAAGTACCATGGCAGCAGCTATGGATAATATTTATGGAACAAAGCTCCTGAGCAAGGTTTTGTGCCAACATCTGACTGTGTTTTAATTGCATCTGGGTCAGGAGGCATCATGACAATTATTTACTAGAGTTACTGAAAAGACTTGAGATTCCTTTAAAATGCTTCATTGTTATGCTGTAATAGGCATGGCACAGCATTCTTTTTTCTGGAATCAGAGAGCAGTTTTAAGTACTGAGAATAGATAAGTACTTCAGGATAAATGCTGAATGTTATGGCACCAGTTGCAAGTCTTTATAGCAGCCCATGTTTGCTGGCAATATTGAGTTTATGATTCCACTAGCTTGGACATGCCTCAGATCATAGTTCATGCTAGAGTAAGTATAATACCAACTATGTTCTGTTGGTGTTATGACTTCTGTTCAGACAAATGGACTGTGAATCTCATGGAGGGAGTGAAGTTGCTGAAGAGCTGAGGAAATTCCAGGCCAGTCTCTAAAAGTTTACATTAAAATCTCTACAAATCAGTACAATAATGCATAAAAAGGGATAAATGCAAAATGCATAATGCATGTTAGCAGACTTCCAAACAGCACAGTAGTTGGCTCACCAGAGTAGCAAAGAGAGACAAACAGCATTTTTTGGCTTTTCTTTAACATGGCTGCTTCTACTCCAGTGTGGCAGCATATCTGTCATGCAGTGGGAATGACTGAACACTGAAGGGTGGCCTGAAGGTGAGGGCCTGAACATGGTGTTTACAGGCAACTGTAAATTTGGGATGGATAACTACACCTTGGGCAGAAGGAAGATTAGGTGAGTGAGACAGGAACTGGGAACAGACATTCTTACAGAGGACCTGAACTGATAGCAGGATAGCAGCAGCACCAAGTGGCTTCTATAGGACTGGTGGAAATGTTTTTAACCTAAACCATTCCAAATGGAGAAAAGGTTGTCAATAAAAGGATTACTTTAAGGAGAAGCCCCTGCTTTCTCAAAAAAAAAAAAAAAAGACTGTGGCCTTTTCCTAAAAACATTGCCTTCCCTCCTTCTTCTTTCTCCAATTTTTTTGTGTTTTTTGGGAACTGTGACTTTCTTTCCATTCTCTGCTACAGAAACAGGATCTACAAAAAGGGGCCCTCTCCTGTGGAGTGTCAAGCTATATGCCCAAAGAGCACAATCATCCATTAAGAAATATATGCTCCATTTAGTTCTCTTAGAATAAAGAGAAAATGGCTAAAGAAGCAAAAGCATCTCTCCTGTATGTACAGAGGGAGTAGCAGAATGGGGCCTTGGTCTGCTGCCAGTGCTCCCAGGCATTATATGAAAGAGATAAATGATTCCTGCAACTTCATTTTTACCCTTTATGAAATACCTTGGTGTAGAACAGTTGCTATCATCAAAAAGTTCATGACTAAAAATCTCGTAAAAATAAAATTCCTGGAGAACAGAGTGGGAATGAGGCAATTAAAGTGTAGAAAAAAATGCAATTAGATTTTTTTTCTCATTTGGGGATGAGATGTGGATGCTGAATTTCTAAATAGCTGTACAAAATTCAATGTAACTTATAGTATATAAATTGAACACATAGTTACATGCATACTTTGCTTCTCTGTCTTTAATGGTGCCTTCCAGCATGCCACCTAATGAATATACTGTGTGTCTGTTGTCCTCAGCCCAGTAAATAGTAAATTTCATGGCTGTGATATCATTCCTTCTCTTAGCATCCAAATGCCACAGGCATTGCATATAATGCTCCCTCTCATAAAGTCACAGAAGGTGCTGCCAAATACACCCATGAATATCATGTTTATTCCCTACTGAATTAATAATCCAGGGAAGGTTTACTTACATGCTACTTCTTTTTTTTTCTTCTTTGTTCTTAGCATGCTGGCTTAACAATGACATTATTAATGTAGAAACAACTGGTTTTAATGATGTATTCCATCATCATGAGCTGATACTCACATGAGCCCTATTAAGCAGGAAGGAACATTTTCTGCAGTTCTTTACTGTACATGGCACATATTTTAAATATGTTCAGAAATATGTGTTTCCTGAAGGATAAATTTCTGTGTACCAGTGCATCTGACACAAATTTTGCTAGATGTGTTTTTTTCCCCCAAGAAAATACTAGTTGTAAAGTTTGGACTACATTTTGCAAATATCTCAAGGCAAAACAAAGCTCACTCTTACCATTGCAAAGAATAATTTAGAATTAGAGATTATTATACCTGGTGCCACTGGCCATCATTAATTTTGTTGGAAATCACTGTGCTGGTGTTCCCACTCCCCAGATCATAACTGAAGTAAGGCAGACCGTTCTTTATCTGAACTGTAGCAAAATCAGCGTGGTTGATGCGGGCCATATAAAACAGCAAGCCAGAATCAGCTGTTGTTCGGACTTCAAATTCAATTGTAAGCCTAGAAATCAAACAAACAGGAAACAGTAACAAAAGAGAAGATATTTGGAGTCAGGCACTAAAAAAATTCATCTGCTTTACCTTTTTGTGTTTTTTCTAAAAAAAAAAATTATTCAGCTAGTGGCCAATTTTACTCGTCCATTAGAATTAAAGAAAAACAATTTGGTTATATGCAAATTGCATTTCACATGCATCTGATTCCTGACATGTGAGCATTCATTAATTCTTTTGCTGTGGAGATATAAAACTACAATCTTGGCATAGAATTCCAAGATGTAATTCTTGGCTGCAGCTGCAGCAGCTAGAAAATCCCAGCACTTGTAAAATTCCAGCAGCGTTATCCATCATCCACACACATAATGCTCACAAAGAGGAGAGAGCTGTAGTGACAGCTGGCAAATGTTGAGTTTCTAATGAGTTGTATTGCCTGAAGACAGGTTGGAAAACTTTTAAAGGTGCAGACAGAAGAGTTTACAATGAGGATATAAAACAGTTATTCTGATTTCTTCAAAGAGAAAATGAGGCTGTGCCTGAGCAAACCTGCTGACCCCTTGGACACAGTGGTAATGTTGAGAAACTCCTCTACAGCAAAGAACCTGTGAAGAAATTATTTAGACTCTCTAATGCTAAAGTTGTACTGGCAACACATCACTAACCTTGCTCAAGCTGAGCTGCAGTCAGTATCTGAAAGCAGCTGACAATATAAATGTGAAAAATCATTGCATGAAAATGATCAGTCCAGGATCATTCCTAGTTTTCTAAAATTAGCATATGTGGTACATCTTTATAGGGATAAATAAGGATGAGGCTAATGGATTTGGAAACTATAAGCTGCAAAATTGCTTAGTGGTGTGACAAGGCACATTTTTTAATGACCATGTGCCTTCAGAGCAAAAATGAACAACTATCAAGTTCTAGCTTCACAAATCCATTGAAAAAAGCTGCATTTTTTAAACAGTTCATGGAATTCCTTTACATGTCAACACTTATATGTGTTATATTTTGGGGTGGCAATGCCATTTTTCCTGTTCACTGTGCAAGGTTGATCTTAACTATTGGAAGAAAGAGAAAAGAAATTTTGCTTATTAAAAGAAATTATCAAGACAACTTCCTTCTGAAAAAGCCATCTTTGAAGTCAGTTGCATGACCCGGTTCCATTATTCTGTTTTTGGAATTTTAGCAAATCAGTCTGGGATTTGTGTGTGCCCAAATCTTTACAAACAAAGAGGTAAATTGTTTTTTGTGAGAGCGACTTAGGTGGGCATTTGGTTGCCTAGATTTCATGATTTAATGCTTTTTTAGGTTTGCTTAATGAAATTAATTAGCCATGGGATGTGATCTTTTCAGATTATGACCCTAGTTTTGGGAGATGCCTTTGAGACAATTAGGAGAGGCATTTTATTTTGACATTATTCCATCAAAACTCATTGCTGAAACAAACAACATACCTGTTTTTCACCTTGGTGTCATCAAATGCAACTGCAATGTGGCTGTTTCTTGAAAGACCAAACTGCTTGCCACCTTCTAAAATGGCTGGTTCTGTGTCAGCAGCACAGGAATCCTGCAAAATATACAGCAGTCATTCAAACTTCGTATTTTTTATCTATCTCAGCTGTGCATGTGCTGGGAGTCCTCCAGCTGCTCGGGACTGAGAATATTGTACCTAGACTAGAGACTGGCCCTGCAGTTTTCCAGTGTGCTGATGTCTCATCACACCAGCTAAAGTTATAAACCAGTATGACAGGAACTTGGTGTAAAAGCAGAGCTCATTAAGCTGGCTGTAAAAGCAAATGAAAGTAATATATGAACATTGCTGCTTTCATGCTTTCACCAGTGGACATTTACAAGAGTCTTAAGTGATTTCCAGGCAGCTCAGTGTACTCAGCTCACATAACTGAGTTTTACACAGTCGGATGCCCTCTTACAGAAAAGAAACAAGATTTAAGTTTTAAAGGGAGGCGTTGTTGTCAATTTGAAATCTAGTTACCTTAAGAATAATGAGTTAAAAGTAGTTTCAGATCCTGCAGCTGTCAGTGAGTCCTTCATTTTACTTCTTTATATTGTTTTACAACTGTATTCTTTGCTTAATGTGCTGTTGTTTCCCCCGGTGCTGTTGAAAGGCCCTCCCAAACAATCAGGGAATCCGAATAACTGATGGATAGATGTAACAACTGTTGAAATCCCCCAGCTGTCTAACGTAGAGACATTACTCGGCTTGTAAAGCAAGAAACCCCGCCCTGTAGTTCCACTTCTATTAATCTTGAGGTGGTGCAACAATGCAAGGTAAAATATCTTCTGTCCACTATAATTTTCTCCTTTTAACTTCACCATGTCTTTTAATCTCTGGTCCTAAAGCTCTTGTATAGGGGTGCCTGGGGCAATGCGAGACCACGGTAATTACCAGCTTCTACTCATGTCTGGCTTTTGCCTCCCACTGGGAGTATTGTGAAGAAACTACTCAAAGGATCTAACTCAACACAGTATCAGACAATACCGCTGGGAAAGAAACAAACTTTGATAGCTGCAAGCTCTGTTTTTAAGCACTGTGGCTGCTATCATTTTGGATTGGTGACAGTCTCTTATTTGAGCCCTGACTCAGCAGGGACTGGCAAAGCACAAGGTGCAGTGCCTTGCTGACAGAGTTGTTTCTCTGAAACATTTTGAAAATGTCATGAGTGACTTAAGCCCTGAGATTTCAACTGCAAAGAGGAAATTTCTTTCCCTCTCTCACTCAGTTTTTCAGTAATAGCTTTTGCTTTCACACATCACAAAGATCTTCAAAACAGTATAGAACACCTCTAAAATAAAGTTTTGCATAATGAATGCTTTGGTTTGAATATGACAGAGTAGAACACCATGCATTATAACAAGAACAACTGATACATCAATACGCAATGGAAGGAAAAAACAGGGAAAATTCACCAGGACCAAGCAAGGTATGAATGTATGATACAAGTCTTCCAGTGATCATCATAAAGGAAAAAAAAAATCTTATTCCCATAATGCAGGGTAAAATTTTGAATTATTTTAAGCTTTACAGGCTTATCTAGAAGTCTAACAACTAAGTTAATCACAATACTGTGCATGTAATGTCTTCAATTACATTTGAACTTGATAAAATTTGAAGATAGGGCATAACAACTGGTACTGGAAAGAATTGGAAAATACATACACACACCTTTCTCTGACACACTTTCACATTTCACATGGTAAAAGGCTATATTCTGACAGTAAATTTAATCCTAGGCTGGTATATGTTAGTAAAGGGTCTGACCCTGAGACAAGCTGCTGCTCACTGCAGTTTTTCTTTGTTCCAGCAGGATGACTGGGAAAGGGCAAGGGGTCTGGGAGAGTGTCCAACACACCGTGGTGGTTGGAATCATGGCATACACTGATTATTTACTAACTACTTATAATAGTAAGCATTCATTAGGCTGATGTGGAAAAGTCAGCAAAAGGAAAAAAAAATCAGTAGGGCATGTTTAAATTTTATATTTTATTCACAAGCCTGTGTCTGCTTTTGTTTTATTGAAGGACAGTCAGCTTTACAGCTTTCACAAGACTGTGCACTAAGCATGGATCATCAGCCTGTATTAAAATATCTCAGCTTTGCTTTTTCAGTAATGGCCTTAATGTGTCCTGGCTGCTCAATAGTACACGAGACTGAAGTCTTCAGCTGCACTTTACTTCAGTCTTGTGAGATGTCAGGGACTTGACTGGTAGGTCAAGACGCGCCGCGTGCATGGCGGTGGAAATGAAGAACAGAAAAGGCCACTGGTGGACTGTCACACATTCTCCATATTCTCATTTGCTGCATTAGTAATTACAAAGCAAGCAATTAGCAGAAGGGCACTGAAGCAGTCCCCACAGTTCACTGGTCGCCGTTAGTAACACAGTGCAGCAACGCGCGGATCAGACGCGGGAGGTACCGTCACGGAGCCAAAGGCAGAAGTAAGGCTGGCGCTCTTCGCTTCGGCCGCAAGCGAGCCCTGGGGAGCAGGGAATAACGGGAGGCAGAACAGCAGTTACCCAGTGTTGAGGAACATTCTGGCATTCACAGCAAGCAGCAGCAGCTGACTGGTGGCTGGTGTATTTCCCAGCTGTCCTACTTATGGATCTTGTCTTGCGTTTAGTACAGGGTAGGTTTTTTCTCATTTGGGACTCAACTGCCCTCCCCTTTTACATGCAGACAGATGCACGTGGATAAAAAAGGTCGTAGGAGGGCTTAAATACAGCATATACCTTATTTAAACCTCCTATGTGAAAATCTTTTTTTCTCCTGTACCTTTTCCATATACAGTCCTTCTACACTGAGATTCTGTATAATTTACTGTTGTATGAGTGCCACCTCGAATGAGTGCTACCTCATTACCAGACTGTAGTTACTTTGTTGCAACAGTCTCCTTAAAAATACTTTGAAGAACTCACTAATATGAAGGTAACAGCTATCCAAAAGCTTGCCTTATTTAAAATGGTTTCAGGTCTTCAGCATAATAAAAGTTTTATTATTTCCAAGAGAGAAGTGTAGTAATGGTGTTTTATTCAGATTTTTGAATTCCTATTTTAAATTATCTCATATATTATTATGATACACAAAACTCACCTAGATGGAATGGGACTAGTTTCTGATATTAATGAGTAGATCTAGTCCTCTCAATTTTCCTATTTTAAAAGTCAGTGTTTGTAGTCTTAGAAAGTGTGCACTTGCTCTTTCATGCTCTTCTGTGGTTTGTTTTGTTTATAAGGCTTCATCAAGGGATACTATGACTACATTCCTTCACAATAGTGAGCATTAGACTGGATAATCCTTTTTACCTTGTTGTTGCCTGGTTTCTCATCTTTCTATAGTAGCCTTACTGTACTGCAAATCTGCTTTCAGCTCCAAACAGAAGAGCTGCATTGGAGCCCTGGTGCTACAACTACTCCACCTTGTGGGAGCGACTCACAACCGCTGCCCCAGAGCACTGAGAGGCCCCTGAGTGCAACTGTGGGGCTCAGGGCATGAGCTGGAGCTTGCCTGTCTTGAACCCAAGGCTCCCATTTCCATTCACATGACGTGGAGATTTCAGTAATACCTGAGAAGTCCTTCTAGATGAAGCTGTGCCACATACACCTGGCCAAAAAAGGTGGTCATGTATCTCAAATAGGGTTTGGTTCTGAACTTCTCAAAACAATCTTGTTATTGAAATGTAAATTCCAATAATGCAGATAGGTTCCTAACTGGGGAATGTACATTCTTTTCACACCATATTGAAACCTCACTCATACTGAACTACAGTCTACATATACCTGTTGGTTGTATTCAGGTCTAACACAATACAAATAATTTTCCCCTCAAAAATATCTTCCAGTGTACGTATTATTAATTTTAATATTCAGATGTGTAAACATATGTTTTGTGAACAGTAAAATGTTGCATCAACTTATAAAACTACAACACTTTTGAGAGAAGTTGTTTCTTCCTTAAATTTCATTGTGTAAGACTGCTTGCCACTATCAACCTGTTTATTTCTGGTAACAACAGTTGAGCTCAATTTAGCAGTGACTGGGGTTTCATTTTGTAATTCTCCTGACTAAAGTTATAAAATACCAGTGGAAGAATTGCCATATCAAATAGGCCTCCTGGTTTATCTTTTTCTTCATCCTGTCACTGACATGGCTGTTATCATGTGCATCAGAGAACAGCACAAGAAATATCATAATGAAATAGATTTCTCATGGGAAAATTTCCCTTCCAACCCCAAGCAGCTATTGCTTGGCTTATATCCTGAAGTGTAAAGGTTTATGGCTAAGCATGCAAGCCAAAGATATTTCTAAAGCTATATCATTCTTTAAATTACTGTTGTGATAATCCAAGCAAATTATATCAACCAGTTTTCCATTATCCACAGGTTTTACTGACCTGCAACAAGGTGTTCCATTTACAGTATCCTGCTGAATTGTTACTATTTTTGTGGCAAAGTGCTTCATTACTCTTGATGAATAGCCTTTCGATTTTGCCTGGAAAAAGAAGCTTTTCAAACTCTACCTGACTGAAGTGATTTATACTTACAAGTGCTGATGACAGGGATGGTGTTGGAGGAGGAGAAGCAGGAGGGATTCTTGGCCCTTCTTTCTCCCCATTAGTGTCTCGTTCAGGCTGGACCAGAACTGCTGCACGAGTTGGTTTTTCTTCATCCTCAGGTGGCCTAACTTCTGGTTCTAGTGTGGGACATCGGCCAATATCTGCATTGTCAAAGGACACGGGCTGAGCAAAGTCCATGGGGCTGAGAACACACAAAAAGAGTGATGTCTGTGTTTAATTTTTCTGCCTTTTAACCACCCATTTATAAATAACAGTGTATGTATATGCTGCAGTGTAATTTCACTTGACAGGACAAAAAAGCCAGGAGTCATCCCATCCTGTACAGGTACAGAAGCAGGACATTTAAACTAGAGGTGATAGTGACCAGTGGCTTTTCTTCCCACAGTCAGTGCAGAGAGACAGGCAGCCTCTTTGGCAAACTTTACAGGCCTACGTAGTTTCAATGGTATTGCAGAGAAGTCCTTTAATGTGGAGTGATATAATCCTAATTTAAGAACTTCAGATACGTGAAAGAAAGATTTAGATGGAAACTTTCTCTAGAGGTTTTATTTTATTCATCATTGCCTTTCCTTTTACTCAAATGTTCCTTCCAGATTACTGCACTTTCCACAAAGTAAATTGATTCCCATGGTGGTTCTCAGAATTTTGACTTCTCTTGGAAGTCACCCTTACCTAAAATAATGTGTTACAGTACACCATAAATACCTATCTCTGACACATATCTCACTGCAGCGTTCCTGTTGAATTTCTCTGATTTCCTGGATAAACAGACAGTGTTAGCTTGTCTGTAAAACAGTTCATTAATTGCATAGCCTGTGGAGCACATACTGTAGCCAAAAAAAGGAATGGCATATAAAGAAAACTGATCATATTCTAGGATTTGCTGCAAGTTTGAGTTGTTGCAACAACGAACTTTCTTCTGGGTAGTTTAACTAGATCTCATTAAGTGGACATTTGTCAGCATCATCGAGACTTACGTGGCATTAATGACAAGATTCCATATGCAGCCCTCAAATGGTGGTATGTTTCTGAGAGGTCCAGTCTGAAACTGAACAGAGGTACCCCCCACAAAGAGTTTCTTAACAGAGATGGGCTGGTCTGATGGCAACCTCTGAGTCTGGACTTTGTCTTCATCAACTTGAACACTGAACATCCTGTGGAAAAAAGATTTGAAAGCAAAGAAAAATCTATTTTATGTGGTTATTGCTTATACTGAAATCACCCCGTTGCAAGCCCCATTTACCCCTACACCAGCTGTAACAATGAGCAACTCAAATTATGTAATTGGCAGCTCACAATAAATGCATATTAACCACTAGAGGGGTTTCAGCTGCTGCTGTGCTTCCTTGGTAGTTGTTTGACAAAGGCTGGCAGAACTGTGCTGTGGAGGGGTGATAATGTCAGACTGTGGCTGCACAGGAAGAAGTGGTTTGTGGTGTGGCAATACTGACACAGTAAGGGCTGAGCTGGCTGTGCTGTGATGGTAGATATAATCACCCAGGGCTCAGCAGGATGGAAACAGCACGGGGGCACAGTTTGTTTGGACTCCCTGTTTCTTATTATCTTCTTACTGGGGCACAACCACAACTACAGACTGCTCTGACTGCAGGATCAATGGCAGACATATGGCACACTTTTATCTCGTAGCTTTGTCTGGGGGAGGTGGCAGAGAGGGAAAGTCACTGATACAGGTGCTATAATTTGTTCCCCAGGGATATTCCACATGGCACAAGCAAAAGACAAAGCAGTCCCGTGGTTACTGTTAAGGCTGAAAGAGAGGAAGGTAGGAGCCTCTGCAGCACCACGGGCTGACTCATCAGTTTTTGGCAAACAAACTCCCTTTTGTCAACTGCAAAATTCTATTGAATTCCGATATTCTTTCTTAATTATAATTACAAATGCAAGCAACTGAATATTGAAAGTGTTTATTGAAAAGAGACTTGTTTTCGAATACAAAATGCCTGGCTTTGTTATTTACACACATCCTAGACAGAACTGGGTAGTGACTTAAGCACCTGAATTATGTAAGTGCTGTACTACCTGTAAATTGTCCAGTTTCCTCATAGTTTTGGATGGATTAACTTGGTTTGGAAAGCTGCAGACTAAGAAAATGTGATTAATTTTTCAAAGGGTTAGAGAAAGCAGTTATAAAAAGACTTATCTTTCAGGACAACCCCTATGATATCTCCCACTCCCTTCAGCAGTGGAAACAGGAGAGAGATTTCTCTGGAGGCAGTTCAGAGCAAAAGACTAACTGAGGTTTCATGAAGTGTCCCAGAGAGGACATTTTCCTTCTCTGCCTTCAGAGAAGTATAGGGAAGTCAGATTGTCAAGGCTTGAGTTATCCTTTGTGCTGCTGCATCTTAGCCATGGCTAATCATGGTAAACATTTTGGGTCCAAGCAGAAGCATGCAATGATGTACATTTGTCTTCAACAATATCGTATTTCATAATTCTATGGACAATTATCTCTGTGCAGAGTTGTCACAGGGTGTTCCTCACATTTAAAAAAATAAAGCTTGAGTTCATGATGAGCAGAGGAGGGGTTAATCTTAATTTATGTCTTTTCACATCCATTTCACGTTACAGAAACTTCAGAGTTCAGGCAATTTGTTTTGTAACAAAGCTACTTTGAAAACACAGAGGTCTCATCTGAACAAGCATCATCACTGGAAGGCACTGTACAGCAATTTTGCCTTGACATACTCTCACATGTACCCTCATAAGGTCAAGCTACTGTACTTGCTATAGAACTGCATAAAAGAATTTATTTTGTTGTTTAGAGCTTTTTATTATTGTCTCCATATTTGTGTTCTGTCACAGTGACACAAAACGTATGACAAAATGCAGTCATCCATTTCCAAAATAACTTTTTCTTCCAAAGCATTTATGGTTTGACTTTGATCTAGTCACCGAACTAGAGGAGACTTATTGACTGGAGGCATTATTTATGAGAGGTTTTTTAACAATACAATAGAAATTCAGTCAGAAGATTATACAGAAAGGAAAGCAAATTACAGAGAGGACAGAAGGGCACCTCGGGACTAGGCAGGAACGCTTGGTCAAGAGGGCTGCAGTGTTGTGGGGGTAAGAAGGTTAAGTGGATAAGTGCCTTTTGCAACATGCTGGATGTCACATCTTTTTTCTGATTTCTTTTAAACAGAACATTGTGCAGAGTGCACTAATCTATGCCTGTACAGGATGTACACATTTGTATGTTCAAATGTCCACAATAAACCCTGCTCGGAACGAGGGCCATTCCAGGCCATAAATAATACTGCCAGCCTGAGTCCTACACACTGGAGTAGTGCTGTTGCTAATCACTTTCTGAATGGTGAAGTGTAATAAAAAAAAGTTTTACAATGTCTGAGAAAGGGGAAAGGAATTCAAGTGAAATTCAGTAAAACAGCATGGTCTGAGAAGGTCTGTAATGGCTTTTCCAAAAAGAAAAGGGGGACTGTGTTTTCATTGTTTTACCATATTTAGCTGGGCATCACTGTGTCCAGCCCATGGCATCTCAAAAGGCTACAGGCTGCTGTGCTGTTGCAGTTTGTATCCTTTGAAATTGGTATTTTTCTACATGTCCTGAAAAGGAGATTTACTGCACCACAGCAGAATTTCTCACCCACAGATTCTTTTATAAAACATATTTGCCAAGAATCAGGTGGTTAAAGATGCCAGCTCAGACAAATGCAGGTCTCTGGAGAAACAGGCTGGTAGCCTACGAAAGCACGTAAACCCAGAACAATAATCACTATCAGAAACTTATTTCAAGGAATTTTTGGATAATGATGGAATGAAGCTAAATTTTTTTGCCTCAGCAGAAGCATTTACATGGGTTGCCAAAGCCACCAATTGTGTTGAATTAGCTGTGTGGTCTGTAGCACCGTAGGCATTCGTTACCCTCTAGCTCGTTCTATGCGGACGGAATGCGCTCTGCCGTCGTGAAACTCGCCAGTCTCTGGTCTGACGGTGATCCTGTGGGGATCCCGGATCCCGGTGGAGACGTGCACCTCCAGCCGCCCTCTGTTCAGGAACACAGCATAGTAGGCCTGCAGGGTACGTGTTGCAGTGAAAAGATAAGTTAAATTTGGAAAGAAGTTATTTCACTTAGTTTTATGTTAGTGTGTATGCTTTATTGGCTCACACTGGCTATTAATTTGCTCACCACAGACAAGACACTGCTGTTCCAGTTCTGCTGCTGCTGCTGTACTCAGTTCAAGTGTTCTTTATAATGAGGAAGGGGTAAAATGAGGTCATGCTGGAAAATGTCAACAGAAGATTTAACTCTTTATCTATTTTCAGGGCAGGATGGAGACTTCTAACCTACTGTTCTTCTGATTTTTGTTGTTACAAGACCTGCTCTTAAACTCATCAAGCCCTGAGGTGCATTGATCTCAGATTGAGCTCTGTGTTTGGAGGGCTGGCAAATCATGCCAGTAGTTGCCCCAGCGCCAGCATCATATTGTGGCAGATTTCAGGATCTAAACTCCAGTTACTACAGCAATAAGTGGTCCTGTTCACTTCTGTGACCTGAAGAGCTGGGAAATGATAAAGGAGCCCCTGCCCTGAAGTGAATGTCATCCAGGTGAGCCATTACAATGTGCTGCCCCTGGAGTGTGTTACTCCAGGTCACCGAGAGCTCTCTTCCAAAACAGGCAGAATAACGAACTATCATTTCCCAGAAGTCCTGAACAAAGAATGCGTCAACGCATTCTGTTTATTGTTGTTGTAGTGTGTCTGTCTGTCAGGATTTTAATCAAGATTTAATCAAGAGTTGAATAATTTCTAATGATTTCTAGCAATCACACTTTTACCAGTCACTCAGACACTATGGACTAATATAGCAAATTTGTATTTTACGACAGAGAAAGAGAGGCCAGAGCACTCAAGTCTTAAATTCCACATCAGTGATCCCAAACAAGGCGTTTATCTTCACTGTGTTCATCAGCTTTTTTTTTTCTTTTGGTCTCAGGGAAATTAGAATGATCCTCATTTATGCCTCTATGAACAGGATTGAGAGTTTCCAAGCATTAACAGTGCATAAGTTGTCCTCAAAATGAGTGAAGAACAGTATTCTCTAATAATTAGGTTTGGTTAAAAACACCCAACATGGAATATAATAAAAAAACAAATCTGCTGCTTAGCAACAAGCAATGGATACCTGACTGTAAATCTGTAAGAGAAACAATTTCTGCAAGGCAAAAAAACCAATTCTGAGCTTCTATTAGATTCTTCATCAAATAAAGGATAACATTAGAAATAATTTATTCCCAATAACTGAATTTTCACTCAGGCATAAACACCTGATAAAACAAACCACAGCAGCTCAGTAGAGCTGTGGGTTTATGTTAATGTTTTGGCAGGTTCCTTGTACCTGTCCTGTCTGCCTGCGCTTCCTCCTCAGAGGGGCAGCTCTCCTTGCAGAGTGCCTGCGCTTTCTCCTGGGCGGGACGATTGTGCCGCTTGTGCCAAACAAGATGACCCCAGACTCATTCCTGGTGCTGAAGGAGAGATTGATTTCTGTGCCCACGTCGAAGGAGACCGGCTGCAGTTCCACAAAACCTGGCTTGGAGAAGCTAACTGTATGAATGTTCTGTAGGAGGGAGAGGACAAGAAAGTGCATTAGTGCAATTAAAAGCAAGATTATGAATGCACAGGAAGGTTTCTGAACTACGACTGTGAACTATGCAAATATAACTAGTGTGAAAAGGTGGAAAGTAACAATAAACACTTTGCAATTGATTCCTCAAAGTGTTCTACAAACACTAGTTTATCTGTTTATGTCTGGCATCATAAACATATTTGTGGAATCCTGTCTTACAGGAAGGCAAAGTTCCAGTTTTATGTCTATATATCCTCTTAGATTAAAAATAACTGCTCAAGGTTGTTTTTATTTTATATATGTGCTTTCCATTGAGTTAATACAGTTGGAGTATTGCTATAGGTAATAACAACCAATACGAACATAAACTAGCTTCTATTATTTGTCAAATGTGCTGAGAAAATACTTTTCATTAATCAGTCACTGTTGCTTCACTAAGCATCACTGCTTTCTTGGTTACTCAGAGTCATAAATGAAGCACTTGTTGCACATGGTCCAACTCTTTGGACATCAGTAGCCATTAACACAATTTAAAGAGTAGAATATGTCATCAAATAATAAATCAATGCAAGCTCCCAAAGATTTTCTGTCATTGCTGCCAACTCACGTATACTTCCAGATGTGGAAGACCAATCTATAGAAACAGTGATTTTTTTCTAAAGTGGCTCACCATTTTTTCAGTATAGTAGAACTGTTTTCAGGTCGATAGATAAAAGATTATGTTAGATAAAATCGTTGGTGGTGGTGCCCACCTTTCTTTGAAATCTGAGGACCTTTAAATAATTGAACGCATATCCAGTCTTTATCCTTTACTTTTGCTTCACTTCATTGTAGTTTTCCTACAAGTTTTGTTTTGTACAATTAGAATACTTTATTTATTTCCCCAACAAAAGGGTTAATCCAACTAGATTTCAAACTCTGAAACCTCAAGTGTTACAAAATAATGTGAAATGCAAAGTACTTTCTAAGATTCATAGTAACAGAAGAAAATGAACACAACTATCCTTCTTTCCTGTTCCAGAAAGAATATACTAAAAATCAAACAAATATAAACTTCTCTATGAAATTTTTGCTGAAGCCAAATCTGTAAGATTTAAAAGCATTTGAACAATCTCCTTGTTTACAGTTTAGCTTTACCACAAACTTGAAATCTTAAAATACAGCTCTCATAACAAATCTAGCCTAATATCCTGTCTGACAGTCCTAGTGTTGTATACTTTGTGCTCTGATGAAGGCCAAAGGTACAATGGATAAACACAGCAAAATAGGGCTGTTGTCTTTATTTTGGCCTGGCCAAGTTCCAGCTGCTGTTCAAAGTAAATTTTTAATGTTTTGTAGAAAAAAAAAAATTTGGAGAGCATCAGGTTAATAACAACTCACTTGGATTTACTGTAGTGGTATCTGATCGTCATCTGCTTGCAAAACTATCTTAAATAGTAGAGATTTCCAGGGAAGAAATAAAAACTATTTATTGGGACACAAATTTCAGAGGAATTCTTTTTATATATAAAAAGACTTTTCCATGGGAAATTACTACATTCTCTCTCAAATTTCAGATCAGATTTCTTGAATTCTACATGCACTGAAAGGCTGATAATTGCAAGCAGCAACAAGTGAAAACAAATGTATTTAAAACTGAAATAACAACACCAATTTTGCACATTCTTAATGATCAGTAAGAGATGTGTCTTCCAGCTCAGTGGTAGCTCGTGACAGTAAGTATTCATACGTGAGGTTTTATGTAGTGAATGACTTTATGATAACTATTTAAAAAAATTAAATCCTTGGGATTTATGTGCATCAATTTTTTTTTAGTTTTTGCAGTGTTGTCAGTGCCTATCCTCATTAATGTCAATAATTCCCATTTTAGTCAGCTGAAACAAAGCTAAATTACTGCTAATCTGTTCAGAAAATCCTACCCATTTGGGAAAGAGATATCAAAAGTGGCCAGGGATACGCTCCAAGAAGTCAGGATCTGAAAAACTGGTCTACTTGCTGATCAGACTTACTCATATTTCTTTCTCTTAAATATAACTGCTTGGATTTTAAGGCTAGATTCCTATCTAAGGAATATACCATATACAATTAATCTACTATGCCATAAAATCAGAAACCAGAAAACATTTATACACATTAAGGCCAAAATTCATGGAAATCAGGCTCACCTCTAGTGTGCATCCTTTGGTTAGACCAACAAAGTCAGGACTGCTCAATATGTTATAAGGTGTCCTTGAAATTTCAATGTCTTTGAGGCAACCTGTGTATTTCTCTAAGTTCACTTCAGGCCTAAAAAACATTTAGAGGTACAATGTGTTTTCAAAAATAGAGTTTAGGGAGAACAGTCAGCCAGACACACATACAAACACTTTCAGATGCACAGATGCTTGATTTTTATTTTTATTTTAACTACACACATACACTTGAATACGTTGCCTTCTACAATCTATCAGCACACATTGCACTCTGCCTTGCACCACTTAGAGGTGTAGCAGGAGGTTCATCTCATCTCCAACTGACAACAGTCCCCTTCTCAATTCTTTCTTTCTTTCTTTTCTTTAAGGGTTTTTGGTTGCTTGCTTTGTTTTTTGTATTTTTCCTTTGGTAAAGGAGAGCTATCACCTTTGGTATTAAAATGCAGTGAGTTATGAAATAAGGAAGTTGTTACTCCTTAGGCAAAGCAGAAAGATGAAAGCTAGGAAATCATAACAGTAAGAAGAGACTTAACTGGAAGACATTTTTCATTCCTCTTTTTGCATGCTAGATCCAATGAAAGAAGAACTTTAGCAGCATGCAAACATTTTGAATAAAGTTTTTACCAATATGCTTCAGGAATGCAATCAGGTGGACTGACATTTATTTTATATTTTCAGTATTTTTCTTATGTAAACTGTGGCATATTTTCTTAGGACACAGCAATACATCTGACTTTTTCAGGCAGTTAAACAAAACAAAGCACTTGGGTTTGTTACAGAATATAACTATCCATCCAAGATAAGAAAATATTGTAACTGAATTCAAGTTCCATGTTTGACTCATCAGCTGGCTGATGAGAGGAAATGTGAAACCCCTTGAAAGTAACACCAAAGCTGTCATGTTTGACTGCAAAAGTATGATTTCCCAGGCCTGAGAATAACAGAGAGAGACCATAACTGCTGGTAATATCTGAACCAGATTTGCCAGAAGAAAAGCCTTATAAAGTCACTTCAGAAAAAATGCTGCCATTCATACCATGGAGACTAAATCCAAAACGAAAAAAACACTGTTTAATTCACTATAAAGTATTACCCATGAGTGTTTAGTAGAATATCTGAATAGTATGAACAGCTCAAAGAGAGAAAAATTAATTTGGGNGCTCTTCTCCAGTTCCTTTATGGATTTATCTTCCCAGTAGAACAGTTTTGCTGTTACCATTGTCACTGGTGCCCATAGCCTTTGCCAGTCCAGAAACCTTTCTTGCTACCACCCTTTCCTGCCTTGTCCAGTGACAGACTGTCCTCATCCTGTCCTGTTACAAACATTTTCTGTTGTAATTCCCGGCCCATATCACAGAATTGGTAAGGTTGGAAGGGACTACCCTGGGTCATCTGGCTCAACCTCTTTGCTATCACTGAACACTTACTTGATGTTTTCTTAAGACTTCTTTTTTCCCCTTTTTCCTTTCCAAAATATACCAAACAAGGTCCAAGTTCACTACGATCTTGCATAATTCTTGGTTTGTTTTTCAGGGTTTTTTTGTTAGTTCTTTTTTGCCAAGATAGGTCAGTTTTGAGGGAAAACAAACAGCAATTTCTGGAGCTTGAAAGGAAATAATTTTTCTGAGGATCAGGGCAGAGGTGTGAGGGTGAAGCTACATTTTTCCAATTCAAGCCAGGAATTAGGCTACAAAACACAGTGAAGTTCAGCTCATATCTGAGCATACCAAAGGAAAAGCAATGGATACAAACAGTTGCAAACTGAAAGCGCAGTCAGAAACGAGTGACCCTCGTACCCCTGTTTTTAACATGACAAGTGGCAAATTCCACAAAAATCTCCACCTGGCTTTCATGCTCCCCTCAGTAACCACTTCACTGCCCCTGAGCACAGTGCTCCCCACCTCCCATGGGACTACACTGCCCCTACAGAGCGGAGGTCGGAGGCGAAGTCAGCGCCGCAGCTGGCTGCAGCTTCGCTTCCGAGGCACCGCGGCGTCACGGGCCAAACACAGCTGAAGAAAGCAGCTGCCAGAGGGACGAGAAGTTGGCTGTGTAGGTGTGAGCACAGTGTGGAACGTGATGGTGGCGAGCACTGGGAGCAGCTTTGCTGGCTGTGGCAGAGCAGCTCGCTGAACTAAGAGCCTTAGCGTAGCAGCTGCTCTAAACTCTGCCCACGCTGCTGCTGCTGCTGCGGTGCTGCCTGTGCTGTCAAGCTGCACTTGAACTAGACACATGCAAGCCATGCAAATAATCTGATTGTGTTTACCTTGCTTTCATACTGGGGGGAGAAAGAAAGACAAAAAAAGAGAAAACAACAACATGGCATTAATTGCAGCAAATGGCACTTCTCGTACTGTTGTTCCGTGATACTAATTAGCAAGGTTCGGCAGATGTACATCATCCACAAACAACATGTAATAAATGGTGAGATTCTGTGAACACTCTCAGGCTACAACAATGAACAGGTTTCCTCTGCAAACAGCTACCTTAAAGTGTAACATAGCAGAGGGTTTTTGTAACTTGATGCTATACTTGGTCATGAGCAAAAGCAAACCGTGTAAAAGAATTTGGCAGAACTGACACGACCTAATAATTACAAAGTCATGGATACCTCCGTGTCTATTGTTTGCAGTAGCTCAGCTTTGCCCTAATCCCCCTTTCACTACTTTTGATTCTAATTTACCATAACATTAATCTTGCCTCAGGCACTGATGAATCATAGCTGTAGGCAGAATGGTTACCACAGGTCAAAGTAGCTGTGGTACACTGATTTTCTGGGCAACCACAAAGGAAGTGAAAGATAATTGCTCTAGACGTTTTATTATGCACTGGTGTGATTTCACAATTACATAATATAGTGTTGTATTTCATGAGTAAAGTAGATCTCAGATCTTTTTATTGCTGGGTGATTTGACATCAGAGGTCTATGATTATCCTAATAAATTAACAAATAAGTCCATTCTTTTAGTGGCAGAAGAGTCTGTGGATTAAACACAACAGTTCCTTGTGCACAAGACCACTTCAAGGCTCTCATTATGCTATGTAGTTAAAGCTGGCATAGATTAATGGGCTTGTTTCTGTGTTCCTCATCTGTTCATTGTAGCAGAGAATTCTCTTGTTCTTGTCATTGTAAAACTGCTGAATATTCATTTAAACTTTAAGTAAGTTTTTTGGTCTATTTAAAGCCATGTAAGAAAGTCACTAAATGCAAGTATCTGTTATCCCATTTCTTTAGTTGATTTCAGCTGAAGTTAACATTTATGAATATTACTATGCAGTGTTTAACAAATAAGTACTACGAATTTTATTTGTGTAGGAAATTCAGGATCAGACTTCTGAAGGGAAAATCTTTCATTCTGCTTACATTAAATATATGAAGAGTAATGTATCATATACTTTAAGTCCCGAATACAGGAGGGATTTTATCTAAGGAGACCAGGAACTAAAATCTACAAATAATTTTAAATTATATCCAAGCAAAATATTTTAATACATATTTAAAGTATACTGACACTGATTATGCAAAAACATGGATATCCATTAAGCAGTAATCCCATGTGGAGCAGTCTATAGGTCAATTTTTCTACTCATGCACAAAGTTAACACTTGTCCTTAATTTTGTGAAGATATTGAGCCAATTCTCTGAATCTACAGTCACAAATTCTATGCATCAAATAAAGAAATACTTAAAAAGTCAGCTACACCATGGTTCTTGCACAGAATCAGATGTGCTGCACTGCAAGTGTTATTTCCATTGTATCTGTGTAAGGTGAGCTGTGTGAAATACAAAACATATGCAAATAAAGCACTATTCTGCTGTGGCAGTACAGGGTACATTGGGAATTCACCATTCACTTACTGTAGATGAACTTGAGAAATAAATGCAGAGAATAAGACTACATTGTATTTACATCCCCTTACCAAGGCTAAAGAAATTGGTTTGATCCACGTTACCTTAGATTTCTCAGGGTTGGCAATCCCCCAAAATATATTTTCTCATGCCCTTTTAAGTTGAGTCCAAAGTGGCTGCCTGTAGAAGTTGTTGTTATGGTCTCTTCTTCATTGGTGTCTACGTCTACAATTGATATGTTGGCTAAAAAACATTTGACATTAGTTACAAAATATCGGTCATGAACAATGATGTCTTAATGTAAGAAACCAACAGAAAAATATTTGGAGGGTTAGCAGGTGAGGGAAGAGGCAAGGAGGGCTGTAGTTTCCAATTAAGATACTGGATTTCCACACTGTCAATTATGGGCAGGGGAAGAAAGCTGCACTTTCCTCTGTTTCCATAACAACCTGAAAAGCTATAGCAATACTGTACACTTTATTTTTATATATTCTCTAAACCTGTTTCAATTTGGTGCCTTCTTTGTGTCACTGTAATTTGGAGTTAACACTTCAGGACATAGTCATGACAAGAGAACATTTTACATTTAATTTGTGATCTCAGTCCAAAAATTGCCACTTTAACAGGGTTTTTTAGTGTAAAAGTTTGTTAAGCACTGTCATTATGTGCCCTAGAGATTGCTGAACAGTCACTCTAAACCATTTTCAAACCCAAAGCAGCCAGTTGCTGTCATGTCTTATCTCAGTCTGGAGTCAGTGATGCGTTACATACAACCTTCCTATTTAGGTTCTTCTTCCATGTATATTTTTAATGTACGGATAAGTACAGAATAGAAAGTTCAATAAAGGAGGTAAGACTCAGTGAAAAATGCTGAGCAGGCCCCAAGATATATAGGGATGAATGGGGATGAAAATAAGGGATTTCTTTCCTTCCTTGAGAATTGAATAGAGACAGACTTTCTGCTATACCTTACGAAAATCAGATTAGTTTTCCTTTCATTCTACACCTATATCTTATTTATAAACACATGATGTTTGAATGTTATTGATAAATTACTACTGTATTTTATATTAATACCTCCTTGTTTAAGTATGAACTAAGATAACTGGCTCGCAATAAGACATTCCTCCTCTAAAGGTGCAGCAAATTTGCAAGTGAGATCACTAAATTATTTTGGCCACTGTCCCAATTCCCAAGTCTGCTTCAGCCAAATGACAAGGAAGAGGGACTGTGTGTGAGGTGTGAGGGCCAGGTAGAGAGCTGGCACTGCAGGGGGCAGAGGAATGTGTTTAGGGACTTGTGGTGACCCTGAAGATTCAGAATGCAGCAAAAATTCAAACTGCAAAAGCACAGAGCATGTCACAGTTGCCATAAATAAAACTAATTTGGCTCAAGTAAGATTCTACCAGCCCTATAACCAGACTACATGACAAAAAAATGGTTTTGCCAGCATGATAACCAGTAGTCTTTGTAATTTTATCAAATGCCACCACTTCATATTTTGTGTAACAGGTTAAAGAATTAGTAGAACTTCTGGAGATGTTCCCAGTTGTTTCCATGCAGATTCAGGTCATAACACACTGCATATCATTAGGGAAGATAAAGTAGTGGTGTTTGTCTAGTTAGATACTGTACTATCAGTACTAAAGTCACTGCTTTTTTAAGCACTTTGGTATATGCTGAGCGTGAGAGGATGGTCCAGCATAAAAGCAATTGCTGCCCTAACAAAAATCACACAGGTGTGTTTCACGGTTTGGAACAACATCAGGGAACTGATGAAAAGACTTCTTTTTTTCCCTACTCAGAAGAATTTTAGAATGCAATTTATGACTATATAAAATTTATGCCTGAAAAATAGGCTACCTGGTCATAAAGTGCTGTTTGACAGCTCAGTCACTCACACTCAACTCAACACACTTATAATCTAAACAAAAGAAGTTGCTAAATCACCAGAACTTATAATTCCTACAGCATCTTCCCTGTGAATAGATGGTTAGGTAACTGGAAAAGTCATGGTGCTGACACCACAGGAGCTTACCTTGCTTTTGAATTCTTGACAGGGTGAAAGATTTCCATTTGCCATCATTATGATTTTGGTTGCTGATAACCGAAGCTGTGCCTGAACCCAGATCGTAGCTGACTTTTATACGTCCACCACTGAGTTCTACACTCATGAAATCCTTCTGTTAATGAGAAGGGTTGGATACAAAATGGTGATTCTTGGGAAGAGGCATAAGACATTAAATAAACACTTTTTAATCCTGGGTGACTACAGACAGCATTTTTCAAGCTTTACAAACTGCCCACAACTTATGCATTTACTGCTCAAGACCCTCGTGTACAAAAGTCTGATGCCAAGTTCCTGTTTCCCCTTTTATTCTCTTCTGGACTGCTAATTTAGTTGGAATTTTGTTGGCATTTTAGCTGGAGTTTTTAGATTGAAGATAAAAATGGACATTATAATTACCTGAAACTAATACTCAGCGTTGAGTACATGTTTGTGCTATAGTTAGCATATTTATTGCATACCTCAGCTAGATTAAAACTTGCACGGTAGAAAACAGAAACAGTAAAGATGGTAAACTGAGCATGTTTTACCAGATTTCCAGAGAGTAATCTACAGAAGCAACAGAGAGATGGAGACACAGAGAGCTATGACTGCTCTTATTTTCATCAACCACTGACACCAGCATCTGAGCAGGAACTGGAGATGGCTGACTGGAGCAATGATATATGCTGCACCAGCTACAGAAAAAGAGCTGGCAGGGTACAAAGAGCAAAACAAATAGCCAGGGAACCAGACAGCATGAAAGCCATTAAGTAAGTAATGGTAGAACTATGATCCAGGATGTAAATATACCAGAGAAATTTTTATTATCATTTTGCTCATGGCCAGTTCCACCTCATCTCAGATGAAAAGTGAACAAACTCAGAATTCTAGATGCCTAGGAATGTCTATCCATGCATCATTAGAAAGAGCATCCTCCAAAGTTTTTGTGTGGTGGGGCAGTATCATAAAAGACAAAATACACCAGGGATCAGTTGCTTGTGGTTTTGAGATTTCAATTAAATTTTTTTTCATAGAAAAATATGTAAATCAACAATAATTATAGAAAATTATCTAAAATAATGATATTAATTATACTTTCAGAATTCAATTATAAAGGTTCATTAGAAAAGCTACATAAATACTTCACTATCATAATAAAATTCTATCTTTTGCTATAGTCAGTCAGGAGGAGCACCCTCCTCCTTAATAATTACAGCTATTTGGATAATTCTTTCCAAAATATAGGAATCTGAAATAAGACTCATTTACACAAACACAATTTTTGTAAAATAGTGAGTGCTCAGTAATTCTTCAAGACTTCAGTGAAAACTACTGAACACAATTTCTGCCCCATATGAAAAGGATAAGGGAAAGACTCTGTTCCCTGTCATACTATGTGTGAATAAAAACCTTAAACAACTTTATAACTAATGTTTCTATTCTCTGTTTTAGCTGTAAGAGGCACCATTTGTAGATATTGGAAAAACAAGATCGCTATCACATCTTGTCCTCCTTTAAATCCACTCACATAAAACATCAATATTTTCTTTATTTCTATACAAGACTAGTCTCTTCCCATATTCCCCCTGTCATCATACTATGATATTTTAAACTATGAATAGACAAACACAACTGAAAATGCTTACACACATAAACATCTGGGATAAAGGAAAATTGATTAACAATTTCAGAAATGCTAAAATTCTCCCCAGACTAACATAATGATCCTCATTCAGTAAACACTAGGTAGTCAACCTCCACACTATAACACTGTCTTCAGCTGGCCAGCAGTGAAACATCATACCACACAACATCATACCAGGACACTGGTACCTGAAATTACTGATTGTTTTCATGATCTGATGAATTCAGTCCCTGCAAAGATGGTGTGAAACCTGCCAAGAGCTGGCTGTTCTTACCAAGTCATCAGTAGCGAGATACATCAGCAGGGCATTTGATGAGAAGGTCCTGAACTTGAACATGACCGTGGAAATATTGGGGTTCCAGCGGATTGGGCGGCTCACCATGGCGTAGCTGTCACCATCGAACTGCACCGTTCCTTCACCGTCTGCCACCTGTGGGCTGGAAAGAACCATTCCAACCCTTTTCCTTTGCCTTGAGAAGTTAAAATTTCCCATTCTATTTTGAGAATGCAAACACCTTTCTTCTGTGGGGTCTCTGCTCATCCTCGGTGGCTGTGAAAGCCACCTTGAGGCACTGGACTCTGCTCCGTGCCACGTAAGAGGTGCAGGCACCCACACCACAGCTGTCCATGAACCAGACTCAGTTCACTGCTTCTCATGCTCTCTCAAGCTTTGACTCTTTCTGGTTACTGGCTGTCAGGAGCCTTTCTATCACAGCCCTGTCACACCAGCTCAGTTCTGATAACTCACTGACCACCCAGACTGGCTGCTTCCCCTCTCGGTGGGATTGCAGCCTGGCTTCCCATGCACACACATCAGAACTTGATGGCTGCTGTGGAAATTCCTGCTACTTCCCAATGAATGTAATGTCACTGCAGACAGGTTCCCTAAAGAAGCACAGTCAGAGCTTTACCTACCTGACAGCACACCCTTTGCAGTCGCCTTCAATATCCCTGAAATTCCAGAGTCCTATGGGTTTGCTGTCTAGAAAGGTTTCACCCATGCAGCCAGTGAAGGTGGTGACTCTTACAGCATCTGACTTCTGCAACAGAAAACACACAGCTCCTCAGAATTGAATTTAAAGTGACCTACTGCACCTGAACAACATAACTGGTACAAAAATCATAAAAATAAATACCATATAAAATACCATATAAAATCATAAAAAGACCCCATAAGATGCTTCATAATATTTTAAATATCAAGAGTATTATTTAATCTGAGAAGCCAATTGATCAGTGAAAATGTGAACTGAACTTTGTATCAGTCCAAACGGACAAGACCATACAGATTGGAGACTTGGGAAGGCCTAGGCAGAAAAAGTCCTGAAGAACAAGGAGCTGCTTTGGCTTCCACCATCAGTTTTCCTGGCTGTTCAGAAAGCTGCCTGCTCTCACCTGTTCAAGACCTAGTTGAGTTTTCATTTCAGACTTTCAAGAAAGGACTATGGGAAATATTGCCCACAATACAATAAGAATAGTGTTTCTCTTGTAATGCTTGAAACCCTGGAAACTGAGCAGACTGTTCAAGCTAAAAGACAGACTGAGAACTCAGCTGCTACACCTGGAAAGTTCATGCTGAATTTTGGATGCAGAAAAAAGTGCAGAGGGCAAAGCAATTAAAACACATGTCCCATCAGAACTCTTTAAGCTAGGGTCATGCACATAGAGTAAAGCTCATTAGAACATAACATGGTACCATGATGAAGGTAGTAATAATTGGCAGTACACAGAGTACTCAGCTCAAAATTATCCTTCTAAAAATACCCTGATTCATTTAAATTTCAGTTCATCAATATGAGCTGATTAAAAATCTATACACTTAGCTATTTGAGATAGACAAGCACCTGCTGTTTTTACAGCAATTACAAATATTAAGATCTTGCAAGAGAACATGGAGAAGTGCAATTTGAAAATACTCAAGGAAAAGTATGACTCAAAAGACTTAATGTGCTACTGATATTTCCCAGGGTAATTGGATAGGTTTTAATTAGCAACAAGTATGAACTTAATGTCAGTTATAAGAAATTCATGACATCTAAGTATCATAGTGTTCTACAAGTCAGATGAAAGATGTTTTTAAAAACTGAAATTGAGCTTTCCTTTTGAATACACTGCAGAAATGCATGCAAAAGAATATGGACAAAATCACAGGACAAATCTAAAACCTCAATAACATGAAAAAGCAGATTTCTGAATCAACAACCTAAGATACACCAGTAAGCTTGATTAAATGTCCAAAGATTTGCACAGTTTTAGAAAAGTCTTGGTTAAGTCTTCAGTTTGTGAGCTTTACAACTGTGCCACATGATGACAGAAACTCCCCAAAATCTGAAGGTATATTTTAATTCAGAAACTGTATTTGAACAAAAAAATCTGACAGTGTTTAAAACTCTACATTGCAAATATACCAGCCATACCAGACTTAAAATATACTGCCTTCCTACTGCTGCCCTTGTCTTTATATTTCTGGAGAGAAAAAAAGAATTCAGGAAGAATTTTCCTGACTAAAATAAAAAAAAAAAAATAGAGAGTTCTTCAGAAAATATTTGGAAAATCCTTACTGAGGTTGAAAACAGCTGTTCTGACATCAAGTTCTGCACTTCAATTTTTCTGCCTATTGTGTTATTTTAACACTTGAGGACATATACAAACTTGAAGTAAAAAACAGTTCAGTGAGTTCACTATTTAGGAAAGTCTAAATGTTAGCTTCTTTTCAAATGCTAAAGTATTGGTCAGGAACAGAATAGTTAATTTAAATTGTTTTGTAAAGAATGCCATTGGAAAATAAGTGCTAATTAGCTTTTATTGGAGAATTTTTAATTTTCTTTTTAAGATTTCCATCTATTCTATTTGGCCTAAATCTTCTCTTCATCCCATGAAGTTTAGCAAGGTAGAATAAGTCACCAAAATAATGAACAGACAAAAAGAAGAGAGAAGAGAAAATAGATGCAGATATCTGTCAAAAAGATGGGTAGTACAGTGAGGGAAATTAGAACAAAAATGAAGAAAATAAAGCAGAAATACCAAAAGTAGACTGCAAAGGAGGAAGTGATACTGTGGATACATGACAAAGGAAAAAACCCAAATGCAAAGGAAAATATACTCTTATATACATTGTTAGGAGACCAGGAATGTAGGGAAACAGAAATGAGTTCCTGTCACTCAGGAAGTGAAATCCTGTTAGGGCAGCAGTGTGTCCAAGGTAAAGCATCCCTCTATCCAGCTGGAATCAGTTGTTTGGGCTAAATGCTGCAGCCACAGGGCTTCTGATCAGAGAGCAACATCATGGGCAGTGAAATCTCACATCTGTGCACCTCAGTCTAGGCAAATCCCAATAGTCTCTCAAAAGTGCAAGTGTACTACTTGCAATTAAAGCACCACTACAATGACACCAATATATTAAAATGTACTATTTCTATTTTAAGCAACAACAAAATTTGTCCACACAAACAGCCAGCTAACGCTCCAGAAAAGGCATTACCTTAATTTTTTCTGTTAAACCGCCAACAAACAGCACAGCATTAACATCCACATCCAGAATGGTATATCCAGGTGGGGAGACAGCACTGAATGTGGCTGGCACGATGCTGGCTTTAGGACCATCCAGAGCTCGCACTGATATTGTGCCGTTTTTCCCAGTCCTGGAGAGTTAAAAAATAACTTAAGCATACAAAGTCAGTAATTACACCAAACATCAGAAAACTCTATTTTAAATGGTGCCTTTTAAAAGAAGCACACATGACTGACCTGATTATGCTTCATTTGGATACAAATGAACACACACTTATGCCTGCATACACTAAAGACATGATCACAGAACCAGATCTCTTCCTCACCTGAATGTCGTTTTTGAACAAAATTCACTATACACATGACGTGGACCTTGCATCAACTACAACAAAGAATGCTTATTAGATTATATTTGAACTGAAATGAAGTGATAAGCATTTCAGTTTCCTTCAATGTAAGACATAGAATTTGCATTTCCTGCAGTGGAGTTGTCAGGCTGCTTTCCAAACAGGCACAAACCCCATTATGTTCAAGAATATTACTTCATTGTCCTCTATGAATCACATCAAAAATTGATGGCAACACAACAGCAATGGACTTCGCCATTTATTAAAAGTTTCTGCATCAGTTTTGTTTCTACTCTTTTGATTTTATTAATCAGGTAACTGGCATAGAAGGAGTTTGCTGACATATTTTTACAACAAAAGGAATACAGTGTGGAGAGATAAGATTCCTGAATCCTCTTTCTGAAACTTCTTATAGATGGGTGTCACATTTACCAACTTGCAGCCACCTGGGACCTCCCCAGCTAAACAGGACTGCTGGTATATGATTGAAAGTGGCTCCCTCAGTAGTCTTGGGTAACTTGTGTAGTTTGAGGTGCAAGTGGTTTATAGCAGAAGGTTTACTGATGTGTAGCCCTTTACTGATGTGTAAGCCTTTACATTTGTAAAGTAATAATTCTTGAAAAACTATGTCACCAGAAACTTTTTATAAACTACTGAAATCAGACTCTTTCTGAAAGAAAGTTATTGGCACTTCCTGTCTATATTGTGCTGAAATCAGGATTAGTTTGAAAACATTGAAGTGCAATAATGCAGAAGTCACTGAGAAGATTGACACTTTTTAGGTTGTCTAATTCACAAATAGTATGGATGTCTTTCATCTTCAAACAGACTGAAATGCTAACAATGGAGTCTCTTCTATAAATAATTCTCTCTTATTTAGGGAGGACAGTGGAGCTCGAAGAAAGATGTTTGCTAACTTGACAGCAAAAAGACATTGCTACCCTGTGCATGACAAGTCATCAGGTTGGAAGATATTGTTCTAGTGATAGTCAGGTCTGTAAAACTGGAGGATTACAGAGGATGCACCAGCACTGTGTGGCTGATATGCAAAAAGACACTGAAAGGACACTAAATTGGGAGAAGCTGGCAACTTCCTTGAGGGCAGACAGGCCTTGCAGAAAGACATTGACAAACTAGAGAGATGGGCAATCACCAACCATATGAAATTTAACAAGGGCAAATGCTGGATC
>VZRX01002784.1:162168-303305 GCA_013398075.1 Notiomystis cincta | reverse complement strand
TGGGGGCAGTTTGGGATACCACAAGATAAAGAAAGACATTCAGGTATTAGAGAAAGTCCAAAGCAGGGCCATGTTCACAGCAAGAAAGGTGAAGAGTCTGAATGGGAAGCCTTATAAGTGGCTGAGGTCGCTTGGTCTGTTCAGCCTGGAGAAGATTGAGGGGAGACCTCATTGCAGACTTCAACACCCTCATGAGGGAAAATGGAGGGGCAGGTCCTGATCTCTTTACTCCTGTGACCAGTGACAGGACTTGACAAAACAGCAGGATACTGAGTTGGGGGAGTTTAGGTTGGATATCAGAAAAAGGTTTTGCATTCAGAGGGTGTCTGAGCCCTGGCACAGGCTCCCCATGGAAGTGGTCACAGCACCAAGCCTGTCTGAATTCAAGAAGTGTTTGGACAATGCTCTCAGGTACATGGTGTGACTCTTGGGGGTGTCCTGGGTAGGGCAGAAGTTGAGCTTGATGATCCTGATGAGTCCCTCCAACTCAGCACATTCTATAGTTCTATGAAAAATTTATGTAATGCTATGCAGTGCTTGCTCCTAAGGAGATGCATTATACAACTGCAACAACTTTAGCAAGTCATCAGCATTAAATTATGAACTACCACCTTGGAAACTCTGCTCCTTGACCCCTTGAAATCACATAAAATCTTCACTGAAAAGCATGCTTATATTTGCTACTGTACTTTAAGACTGAATTCTTGCTGAACTAAACTGGATGTGTCTATAGTGAACTTGTGATTCATGCATCCTTTGTCCTCAAAGGAAGGGCACTGCTTAAACTCTGTCACTAACAATCAAAACAATGGTAATATTTAAATCACAATTGATTAAAATCACAACTAATCAGGTCCTGCTCCTAATTGAGGCCTGCTGAAGTCAAGTAGCACTGATCTAATGAGTCTCAAAAATATTCTCTCATCCATTTGACTGTCTCAAAAAATTGACATTATTTGCATGTTTTAAAGCTGCTTTAATCATTTTGTCACATACTGTTATGCCAGATTTTCTTTTGTTAATTGATACTTGGATTGATTGCAGTTCTTGATGCCAATCAGATTTGCTTCTGTAAGCAGGTAAATAACTTGTAAGTGACATTTGCTAAACTCCTATACCATCAAAGTACAGAGAATTCCTTTAGAAAGTCCTATAGGAATAAACAAATTTTACTTCAATTCCATTAAAAAAAATTCAAAGTATTTCCACTATAACATCTGAATATACAATAAAATGCAAAGGATCAATATGCTTTAAATAAAAAAGATGATGAAAATTAAAAGTATCCCTGGAAAAGTTATGCAGTAATTCTCAATTTAGACGAACTGGGAATTTTGGTGCATGCATAAACCAGCAATCTCTGATCATTACTCAACAGTCAGATTTGTCATCTTTAGATTTCATTTAGAATGCTAAGTGAACTTGAGAATTTTCCAACCTCTGTGCCACAACATCTCTTCTTTTTAAGGCCCTTTGGGATGGGTTTAACACCGTATCATTATTATTGTCAATCCTTGTCACTACTGAAAACAGCAGCGAGATTCAGTATGGCCAGAATTTCATCTTATGTCCTCATGCTAAGCAGATGCCCTGCTCCAGCTGCTCAGGCTGAAAAAGTCTGTGGCTGGAACTGGAAATCTGAAGCAGAAATTTGGAAAAAATGTGTGGGGGAATGAAATGACTAAAACTCTCCAACGGCTTATGAAGGGAGTTAGAGTAGAGCTATCAAATGGACTAAAATATTCAGAGTTGAAGACTCTTCCACAGGCTATGTGGTTTCTGAAGTCTGCCTTAAGAATGCAAAATCAGCCCCAAGCTCTTCATCTTAATCCCACAAATCCACCTAATGCCTCTGCAGTGTAATTCTCCTAAACACGGCTCTGTACTTCTGATTTGTGCAGCTGTAATCACCCTAAATTGCTGGCCCAGCACTTTGCTCGAAGCTAATGGCATGCACACCCTGCACATCCAGAACAACCAGCTAATAGGTAATGGGCTTTTGTAGGATGTGTGAGTTTTATACCACGTTCTGGCTCCATATTCTGCTGAAGCAGCTCTCTTGTCAATGAAAGCCTGGCACTACTGTGTCATGTAGCTGCTTTGGTATGCATAATACGAACTGGTGAGGATTTCAACGATTTGTATTGTACCCCAGTTTGTATTTTCCTAGCAGTAAGGTTTCGTTAAATCAGCTTCTGGAGACCGTGCCATAATTTTATTTAATTCTCTGCTCTGAATGGCTGATTTCTGTGATTTCACTAAATTATTCAAACTGAATGCCATTTCCTCCTCTGGGAGCTATGCATGTTACCAGAATTAGAGTGCTTTGTTTTCTTTCTCCTTCATTCTCTCATTTTCTAACTATATTATCCATTCTATGTTTAATACTATGTGAAATTAACTGTAATGATGCAGGAGAAATTACTCAGCTTTCTATCAAATTATGATACAGCTGATGTTATCTAAATTGCTAAGATCTATTCAAGATAAAGGCTCTGGAGTTATGCAATCCTTATGCTGTGATTACTACACCATATGCCATGTGTTTGCTATTTGAATGGAAAACACAAGCTTCAACTAACAAATCTGGTATTTGAATATTTATGTATCTATATTTCTAAAGTTCAAAGGCATTAAACAGCTGATCTCAAATTACAAAATAGATTTTCACTTTCCAGAATATCTCCTCCTTCAATTTTCATGAACTGTATCTTTCATAAATATTTCCAGTTTGATGAGAAATTTTGCCTATGGGAATGGCATTCTGAGTAAGAATCAAGATACTGCTGTGTGACAGACAGTACTGTGTCAAGACCAGAAATTCAGAAAAGCTGCCTCTCTCTAAAATTCAAGGAGAAAAGAATAGTAGTTATTTGAGTGCCAAAACCTGTAACTAATTTTAAAAGTAAGCCAGTTGAAGAAGACAATCGATAGAATGATAGATAAACAAAAGGGAACAAATATAAGGAGTCATAGATTGTTGATGCTAGAGGGGAAATATGTGATTAAAGTAAATTCTTGACAGAAAACAATTGACATTTCGATAGTAATTGTAGTGTATACACTTCTGGTACTAAGAGATGCAGGTCCAAAACCTTTTGCTAAACCAGACCAGAATTTCTCATATTAGCAATTCTTTCTAAAATCTTGGAAGTGAAATATTTGCTAACCTTGAGGCCTCAATCCGGTACCAAAACCCATCGTCAATGGTCAGATCTGGGTATTCGACCCGTCCAACGCCAGACCCCACATCCCACAGGAAGCTCACCTTGCCTTTGCGCATCTCTATGGCCAAGAAGTCAGTCTACAGGCAAAATATGGAAATAGAAGTGATCTCATTCTTTAATCAAGGCAGTTTTCCAGAACTTTTCACATTTCAGAAGGTCTAATGAGGCATCAGAAACCCACATGTAGACAGCAGAGAATTAACATTAATTCTCACATTGCTCTAAAATGACACTCTCTTTTTCCTGTTTTTATTGGTTCAAACAAGAAATCTTAAGCTAAGGATGGCAAATTGTTTCTCTCAAGGATGTGCAGTAAATGACTGCCAGACTTGCAGAAATGTTAATATTGCAGCCATCAGTAGAAGGATTTAACTCAGAGGAACACTGTGAAACATCCATTGGATGGCAGAAAAATGTCAGGATACATGATGCTATCTAGCCTTTTCATTTTGTATTAGGTAAATAAAATACATAGTTCAAAATGTTGGATATAGAATAGTTTTCCCATTTACTGAATTATTATTGGTTATTCTAGAAGTCGGTCTGCTATAGGCCTCATGGGAAACTGAATCATTTGCTGTTATTATGCTTGAAATTGTAGTCTTGACTTAAAATTACAATAAATAGGAGCTTTGACAGATGCAATATGATTAGCTACTTCATTCCCAAGGGAAAACCCACAACCAACTCCAAAATTACTCTGGTTGCACTGTGAATTTTAAAGCTCTAATGTAATTCATGTACAAGCCTGCTATTTCATATCTAGTTAAAATAAAGATATATGTAAAAAGAATTTGCTGGTCAATTTTTAGAAATCTCAATGTTAATACCAAAGACAGTAAATGTCTAGATTATCTTAGACACTTTACTACTGCTTTGAAGCCTCTGGGTGAAAAAAAAAGCCGTTATCATCTTCTTTATTTGTCAGTAGTCTGATTTGATCGAGCAACTCTGACATGAAAGGCAGGAGACAGACTCACAAACTTGGCACTTCCAAGGTAAAAAAGCAGATTGTCAGCAACTAGAGTCTTCACATTGACAACGACGGTGTTGTATGTTCCCTTCTTTATTTCTGGTCTGTACGTGCGAATGCAATTGCCTCCAGAGGACACGGACACTTTGATCTGCAAGAAAAGCATAACACAAAGAATTCAGTTCACTGCTTATTATTCCAGAATTAACCACAGATGCTTCGAAATAATTAAAGGGCTATTATACTTTTTTTCCTTTGCATTTTTCTGTTATGTGTACCAGGGAGTTGCTCAGATATGTGAAGAAGGTAGAAATGCAATTTTCTTTCTAGGATTGTTTACTAAAAGGAAATAAAATCTCTTTCTGGCATTCACATTTAAGGATAAACTGTGTAGATTAAAAACAGCTACAAGCTATACTGGTCTAATGCGTGTAACAGTGGAATTCTAGCACTACAGATAGTCTGTAAGTAGATTATGCAGACAGGAAAATAAGCAGCATTCCTGAAGAAATTACAGCATATTGCTGCTGGGTATTCAGAATTATCTGGTTTTTCTCTTGTAATATCTTTGATTATGCCAATTTAAGACACCTTTTCACAATTATTTTTAAACCAACAGTTATGTCTATCACTGCTTTTACACATAGTCCTTAATGGAGTTGGCATTCATAATTAAGTTTTATTTCCACAGCTGAGTGACACATGAGTTTGGATCCATGTGCTGGTTTCCTCAGGCTCTGAGCACAGATAAAAACACTTTACTGTTTGCTTTCACAATGCCAGCACAGACACAATGACAGTACAATGGTGTTACAATCCCAGCTAGACATGTTTATGCATTAGAGAAAATGTACATAATTGCATCACCTTATGCTTAGGGCAAACTCTGCTAAAAAGGAGATCCATTCTAGGACCAAACTCATAATTTCCTTATCTTAGAAATGCTGCACACTTAAGTACTTCAAATCCTTCAGACAGAAGATGAACGGAACAAAACATTTCATTGCTGTAGCCTTTCTGTTTTGTACAGATTTCATCACAAATGTGGAATACACTTCTTTCCCAGTACCCTACTATTATGTTGATTATTTTTTTAATTACTTTTCAACCACTTTTTGAGGGAGATTTCTCAAGTACAATCCACAAGATTATTTTTCCCTTGCTATTTAGATCGCAAGCTGAATAACCTCAATATTAACCAGATGAATCTAGAGTTGACAATACCGCTGAATGATGGAGATGGATTCTGAACTCACTAAATGGACTAGAAATATATTTTTAACTCAAGTTCAAGTCTTCAATGCTGCTACTGGATAGAGAAAAATCAAAAATATGGGAAGAGCAGATATACTCAGCAATTTCAGTGAGTCTGAGATGGTGTCATTCTTGAGTAACAGAAGTTCTAAGAAATGAAATCAGGGGCTTAATATCAGTGCTGAAGCAGAAAAATACATTTTCATTTTCACAAAAAATCAATGATGTTGTGACTCTTTGCTGTACTATCACCCACCATACTTCTTAAAAATAACCTTTTGAGATCCATTCCTACAGATGTTATTCATTTAACAAGTGCATGTTTTAAATGAAGAAACAAGACACAGAGTGAAAACCATCAGAATGTTGTTTTTTTATCTGAGAAATTATACTCCACTATTTGCTCTCTTTGCACATGTTTAGAATTAGGAAGGATTCACACTGTAGAAATGAAATAAAAAAGTAGAAAATAAAATCCCATCAATACTCAAGAGATCATTTGTTTTTTGAGGAATGGGACTTACCGAGTTGGCTTGTTTCCGAGCTTGGTTTATCAGCTCTTTTATCTGAGAAATGTTTTTCCCTAAATTATCCTGGAGTTCTTTGATTGGCTTGATTTTATCTAGCAGGCGATCTGCTTCCTTTTCTAGGTTTTTAATGCTGGAATCTGCATCAGCAACTTCATAAGAAAGAACAAGGCAGAGCTTTAGAGAATAGTGTCAGAGATTAATCATACATTGCAACAGTAAAATCCAAGAAAACTCGGCATACACAATGCTCAGGAGATTGTATATGTGACTGTGAGGTACACACACGCCAGGAAGCTACCTGAACAGAATAAGGCAATTTCAGAACATTTAGAATCAAATTAAAGTAGCAATAGTAGCAAACACTGGTGTTAAAGCAGAATTCTGAAGATGCAAGTGTGCTTAGGGTAAGGATGATAGTTTTGGAAAATATTTCCTGTAGCAAAATACATTTAAGAATGATATATTTTCTTTCTTCTTTTAAAAAAGCCTCCAATTTTGAAGAAGAATGCTAGATTAATAAAACCTGGTTATTTCCCATAAGAAATTTTTGAAATTACTGTGTTAAAATCAACTTGAAATGAATTCTTGAACTAACTATAACGGGCACAAATACCATAAGGTTTTATGGTCACAAGCTTAAAATTCTGTATGTGTACCGAAAACAGATTTAAAAACAGTGGCAGTAAACCATAAATTATTTTCTCTTTTTCAGTTGAACTAAATGATTTTACCAGGATAGTTTCCCCTCTCTTTTTCTTTAAGCTTCAAATTCCTTTTTTGCCTCTCAACATACAACTAGTGAATGATACCCTCCCTTTGACAGCTCATCAGCAGATCTATGGATTGCTCATATAAGAGTGTGGGTTTTTGTGGATGACACTGAAGGGGACAAACATGCATTTACCAGAAAGATGCATATTACATGAAAATAATAGTAATAATAATAGCAATAAAAATAATGCTTAGATAAAGCATGAAAAACAGCAAAGCTAGTTTTTTGACCCAAACACTCATATTAAGATGCTGCTTAAGGTTTCACGTAAATTATTCTAGCTACCAAGTTACTTTATCTCAAAGTTTTCAAAAAGTAACTATTTAGCTATTTCAATGACTGTGAAACATAGAGGACCATGCAGAGCCTTTGGTGGTAAGCAGTGAGTCATTGTTTACTAGAAAATGCACATTAAGAGCTGCAAGTAGAGAAAAACATACGTACAGATTTCTGCAGGCAAGATATGGGGACAAAGAAAAGAGAAAAAACAGAGGATAACATAAGAGACAGAAGATAACATAAGAGAATGTTTTGAAGATCTAAACAGAAATGTAAAGTAAAGTAAGGAAAAGGATGAGTCTATAAATAACTTTTTACCTTTTAAATATTGCATATCTATCAAAATGAGAATTCAGCACTTGAATTTTGACATAGAGAGCCTATGTCTACTTTTGCATTTAGTCATGAGTGCCAGCCTACTCACTTTATCCATCTGGAATTGTTCACCCTACATTACCTTAATCTCATTCTGTAATCTGAGTATCCATTAACATTTGGAGAATGATAGAAGTGTTCTGGAGAACATCTCACAGTTCAGCTTTATCTGACATGAAACAGTTTGCAAATGTTAAGACCACTCTTCAATGAAAACAAAATAATGGTGACTGGGGACAATCAAGAGATTAAATTTTAAATTATCACTCCTAATCTCAACTAAAGTGCTAATGTACACACAGGCTCAGAATACTTGAGCTGGGACAGATGGCCTAGTCTAGATTCAGCAGTGCCAAGAAATGACTGCTTTAAGACTGTTCTCAGTTGTTTCCCACTACCCTGCAAGAGACCTTACAGATCTGCTGGTTCTACAACCTGCTTTAATCTAACCATACTATTTCCATCAATAACTACTTTTTATACTGTCTAAACTTGCATGCACCCAAGGGGAATTGTACTGGAGTCACACTCAGCTGATGAGGGATGGGGAACTTGCAATAGGCAGGCAGTGACAAACAGCCATTGGGATTAACTTCTTTCACTAGTACAGCAACAACTGAATTGGCAGAGGATATTTGTCCACAGCATGAGAATGACAGCCTCCTAAACTGTATGTTTTTAGGTGCCCAGCTTCATCAAGCTGACAACAATCTGGGGAGCCCAGAATAGCTGAGAAATTAGTTCTTCAGTCATTTCCTAAAGACATACTAGCTTTGTGGCTGTATACTCCTGTATGAGAGATGGTCTAGCAATCTACCATAAAATGTACTGTAATCTAGAATTCATTTTTATCCTTACTAACCAAAGCAAGAATGCTGAAGTAATTGTCACATTTGATAACAGAACTCATTGCAAAAATCCCAATAAACAAACAAAAAAACCCAGAAAAAAAGCAGACAAAACCCCATTCCTAGAATCTTCTTTCTTTTTTTAAGTGTCTTCAGTGTTCTACCAAAAATAGTAACATATATGAAAGAAGTCATGCATTTTTCCCAGGACTGATTATCTGATTTACTGAAGACAGATTTAGTGTGAGGTATTTCTCTTGAATCAGGCAGTGAATTGACAGTCAGAATCTTTGATTATTCACCTCTTAAATACTTTAAAAAGTAATCTGAGGAACAAATCTATCCATTACATGTTCATCCTGCTGCCATTAGCTTTTCTTGCAAATACTAGCACTAGTCTTTAAGATTTAAAATTCTTTTCACAGAATCACAGAACTGCTAGCATTCAAAGGGACCTCTGGTCCCTTTTCACATATAAGAAGGCCAGAAAATAGAATTGACAGAGAGTCCTTTTATCCCATCATACTGTAGTAATGCTCTGTAAGTGAAATACTGGAGTGTCTCTGTTTCATTTTCAGATATGAAATGAAAACCACAGACTGAAAAACCACCCCCAAACAACCCAAAAAAGATCTTACTGTTCTTGACAGGGTCCTTCATAACTGCATTTGTTTTGGCCACATCGTCTGTAAGTTTACTGTAGTTTTTTCTCAAGCCCAGGAGGTTCCGATTGAGGTCTTTAATCTGGGCCAGGACGTCATTTGCAGTATCGTTGGCTTGTCTTGCTTTGTCCTTGGCTGCCTGTACCTTTATAGCTGTATCTGCAGGTAGAAAATGACAATGAAATGATCAGCCAGAGTACAGAAGTAACTTTTTTGAGTAAAGATATATATCTGTACTCCAAAACACCTTTATTTCTGATGTTTTGGCTCTAACCCCCAAAATACAACAGCACCTCAGAAATACCACTGAATCTTTCATAAACCATCACTGTCAGTCCTGATAAGAGAAAGAGAACCCTAATTGCCTTTTTTTTTCACTTTCTTTTTTCATCATAGCAAAATAGTTCTTTTTCAGTCATAATTAGAGGTCATGCACCTTTCTGGCTGAGTGAAAGTTGGAGTTACTGTGTTACTTCCCTCTATTAGTCCCACAGATTATTTCCAGCCACACTTTAAATTATGCCATCCCTGAACATTTGGGTCCTTGTCCCACTTGTGATCTGTCTATTTCTTTCTGAATCTTTCTGCTTTTATCTGACTATCAGTATAGGAGGGACACAAGAATTATTAGTTGAAGCTGCTCTCTGCTTTCTTGAATCCTTGAACAAGATATATGACAGGGTCATTTTCTCTCCCTTATTCATTTGATTATTTTCCTGTTGGACAACTAATTTACTGCATTTTCTTATCCATGCTGTTTATTTGCTTTGAATTTCATTCTTAATACTCATCTGCTTGTTTTTATGAGTGTCCTTGTGCCAAGAACGGGCACCCTGTAACTCTAATCTGCCAGGAGTTTATTACATTGCTAATGACTGCATATTTCATATTAATTTTACTTGTTCTATATTTAGTTTTCTGTGTCCTAAGGTTAACAGGCCTTAGAGGTCCATTTTGGTTGACTGAGACATCTCTCTGTGCACAAGACAAATACTCATGTCAGTATCTGACCAAAACCCAAGAAATGGTACATGATGAGCATGAAATATTAAACTATTTATTTTCTGAATGCTGATTTCAAGGATTATTAAATCTAAAGCAAAACCTTTCAGTTAGCTGGAATCTCAAAGCCACAAAAATGTACAAGATGAAGAGTAAATTGTTTTTCATGCTAAGGGTTTACTTGCAGTCTGAACCTTCCAGACCATCAGAAATCAGACAGAAAAAATACAGATTTTCTTCAGTTTATAAAGTGCTCCTTGGAGAATAATTCATAGCAAAATAGATTAATTTAAAACATTTTATTATTTAAAGTGTTCACTTTATCTTTCACTATCCATTGTAATGAAAGTACATTTTAGCTCCTTGTCCCTTGCTATCACAATGCAATGTAGTTTGGGATTTTAATGAGTATTACATTTAAGAAAAAAAAAGTCTATACAGGAAGACAAATGTGCATATGTGGGACACTGAAATATTAAAGGTAATGACTTGAGCAATGGTCCATTGGCACAAGTAGCAGCAAATATCTGACCTATGCTGAGGGGAGGGGAAGAGATTTTGGGTGTGTGGTGGTGAAACCTCTGATTTGCAGAAGAACAGCTCAGGTGTCTCACCCATCACCAGAGGATGACCAAAACAAAGTGACCTTTGATTAGTATCAGATCTGTTTCGAGCCAGATTAGGAAAAAGGCCGATAAGAAGCAAATCCTGTGAAGTTGGGATAATGCTTTTTATCACTCCAATATCCTCCCTTACACAAGTGGCTGGGGTGTAAAACTTGCCTGCCAGGGGAGATGTATGGGGACAGTCACACACAGGCCTGAAGGTGTTCAACCCTTCTGGGAGGGCCAACTACACTGGGGGAGAAACAGCAGTCAGGTCTTAGAGGGGGTCATAAACCATCAAAAACCCCAGACTCATTTCTGGGGCCTTCCACCAGTGCACAGCACATGAGCCACAGTGTTCATCAAACAGCGAAAAACTTCATCCCCAGGGCAGGTACCTGGGAGTTACCACCTGACCCTGAATGCTCCTTAACCCACTGAACTTTGTGTTGTGTGGGGTTTCCCCCACCCTGGATGGATCAAGACTGACCATCACTTCAACCAAGGGACATCTAAATTGCAACAAGTGAGTCTTGTTCATGGATCCACATGTGGTGGTATCTTTCCTGTCCACTAATTACCTTTTCCTTTTGTATTTTTGTAAGTGATATTTTTATATTGTTATTTTGTTATATTCCTATAGTTAGTAACCAAAAGGGCTGCATACTTCCTTTCTATTGCAACCAAATTGTTCTAAAATTAACCTGCCACATTTATATGTATATATACATGCACATCTCTCTCTCTCTTTCCCTCTCCCTATCTATCTATCCTGGTCATTCAATGTCATTTTACTCTACTCTGCCCCAAGTGATCTATTAACAAGAACCTCAATCACCCCGGCTTCAGGGGTGGCTCACAAGAGCACTTTGGAGACCACTGAGGAAAATCTGTTCCAGTTCTAAGCAACTTACATGCTAAAAAAGATGTACAACACCAAACAGTAGCTGGAAATGTTGAAAATGGGGTAGACAGGTAAGACAAAACCCAGTAAAATTCACCCTGCTTTTTCTGTAAAGTCAGTAAGACTTGTTCTTCTCGGGTTAAATCACACTGGTGAAATTATAGTCATTAAACAGTACCTTCAAAAAGACTTTTCACGTATAAACAAAAGACTATTTGTCTCAGAGTGTATAACAATTTCTGATACAATTATTTTCTCTCAGAAACCTGCAAACTGCAGAAGCATGGTACCTTTCACCAACCTCAAATTCTAATTGATACCATGTAACTCTTTTCAGTTGTTTTCCCTCTCACATTGCTCATCTTCCTCCTTATAACAGCCAGTGGTCAAAGAGGACCCAGTGTGGACACAGGCAAAGATCGATGAGACAAATGTTAACTGATGGAAAAAGAAACAAAAGAGCAGGACTGAGTCAAATGTTGCAACACTTTCCAACTTACCGTTAGGAATGGCTGACAGCTTTCCCAAGGTTTCGTTCAAAGCTCTCAAGAGAACAGAATTCTTCTCATCAGCATCTTGCAGCCTGTTCTGTGTGCTGTCCAGATTATCACCCATTTCTATAAAAAGAGCATATGAAACAGAAGCTTTAACTCTTTATTTTCACTCTCCTTTCTTTGCACATAATTCAAAATGCATAATAACAAGCAAGCCATTTTTCATTAAGACATCAAACTGTGTAAATAAGGAAGTCCAACAGAACTTGTGGAGTTCACTGTTCATCTTCTCTGTTTCTTTAAGTTCCCTACTTCCATAGTATCTAAATGTTTCTATCCATAGTTCCCTGTCCTGTTGTATATTTAACATGGGTTTTTCAAAGGTGTGCAGAGCAAAGAACTTGATGTTATGAGGTTATGATTTAGGCATATTCACACAAAGATCCACTGGTAGATTCCACAGCTGTGATGCTGGTCATAGCTTTGATTCCTAGATTAAGCTACTGCCTTTCTTCTCAAGGTGGTTGCCTGAGCAGAATGAGTTGAATGTGGTGTGAAAGAAACCAGACCAATTAGGTGAGCTTCCTGTTGCAATTAGAGTGGCCAGAGCCTAGTTCTCTTGGATTTTCTCAAAGATGATGACAGAACATCCAAGGAAAACATAAGATCACTGATCATCAGTATGAGATGAATACACTAACAACAGGTTATTATGAAACAAACATTCTAAAATCTTTGGGAAAACACCCATCCATTGTTAAGAATTGGTTCAAATCAAAGGACCAGTACAAATCAAAGGCACAGATGTGTCATATTTAGTACATTACAGTTGAAACTGATGTCCTCATTCACAACTAAGTTCCTATTTTTCAGCATTTACTTTGAATATAAATTATGCAGGGTCTTTTGAACCATATCCAGCAGAGCAATGTAACAGTCTCAGAACTGAGATTCCAGCTAAGCTTTATGGCTATTGAAACAGACATTATACCAAAATTCAGAAGTAAAGTTTGACACAAAGAAAAAGTAGTTAGTGCTTAAACTACTATTGTACTGGGCATTTTTCATTATTTCTTTGTATCAATATGAAGCACTTTGGAACAGACAGCTGGTAATTTCTTACCTTAAAGGCATATCCTACTGGGAAACTAATTCAACATCACTGTGCCTGATAGCCAGAAGAGAAGAATAATTTTTAGAAAAAGAGTTCAGGATACAAACTATGACTGTGACCTTCAGGTATGTGACAGGTTATTGAAAATAAACGCCTATGTGGTTCACATTCCACAAATTCTAAAAAAGATGGTTTCTTAAAATTAGATGTGCAAGAAGCAATTTGTAAAGAGAAAAATCAAACAAAATTTATATTGCCTACAAGAAATTATTAATTAAATTTTCCAAGGCTATAGCAAGGCTGAAACAGCACCTAGAATTTAAATGAGAACTATACTTTTGTTGTTAGATCTTTTGAAATGTCATTGAGAAAGAAATCTGTTTGCTTTATTTAAATGAGAGCAACACAGAGGACTGCAGGAGTGCCTGGAGATAAGCCTTCACTCCTGCAAAATGTTCTGCAGAAGAACATGTGAGGCACAGGTAACACCAGAATAAAGTTTGGAAGAATTGTGTATATAATATGATCACTCTTCTCCTTAGAAACAGCGGCACTTTTAAATGACAGGTTTTGTCCCCACTGCTGAATGAGGTTACTGCTAACGTGATATTGTTAAACCAGGATGAACTCATGAGATTCTGCTTTTGTATGCCCTGAGATCTTATCTGAGTTATTTTGCTGTTAATTAATAATACCAACAAAACTGCTTTAATTTCCACTATATAATTATGAAATGATGGTCTGCCTGATAATTTCTTGGTGTCTGTAGTGGGATGTTAGTGTTTATAAAGTATGTCAATATTTCTGAGAAGTTTGACTCATTTATGGTGGTGGTGTTCTAACTTTGTAGCGTACTTTTAAATTATCTTTTTCTCCTCTCTACTCTGCCATATCCAACATACTAATTATCCTCCAGTTATATTTCTGAAGAATCATATTTCCAGACTGCTGTTTTCAGCTTTGTAACCATAGCAGCAAACTGGTTTTTATGGAATTTAACAAAGCAAGTTTCTCTAGAAGCTCCGAAGTTAAATATTGAGACTCTACCTGTTTAATATTTTTTCTTTTAATACCTCAAATACATTTTTACTGTGTATGTGGTTCTTTTAGTTACAATAATAAAGACATAAATAAGTGTTCCTAGGGAAGCTCTTGCACAAAGAGAAGTGAGGAGATACTATGTCCTGTGTCAGCTTTCCAAGGAAATTCTTCATTTTTCACAGAGATATTAAGTTTTATTTTGAAGTAACTTCTTATTTCGCAATCCAGATGGCCTCTTCACTAAGTGCTGGACTAATTTGTTGCATGAATCACAAACTGAACTGACTTCATATTGGCTTTTCCACATCCATTAATTATCAGCATTTATGAAAAAAGTTGGGGCAATGATTCGAAGGCCCAAGATCCTCCAGTTAAGCACTGAAATTAGCCAAAACACAGGCAGCTACAGTCTAAGTTTCTCCAAGCAAGACAGCCTATTTGACTTGGAAGAGGTCAGTAGGTCTACACTGAAAGATGCCAGGCACTGTCAACTCTCATTAAAGTGTAGGTTGAGGAGTATCATGAGAAATTTATCTCAATCCTGTTTCCACTTGATTAGCTCTGCAGAGAGATGGCACAAGATGCCAATAAATGCACTGTTTGATGTTCAAATCAGAAAAACTAGTCATGCATTGCTGAAACTAAGCTCTAAAGAGTAAGCAGGACCCTGAAGGACTTTGCATGTATTGGCCTTTAGGTTTGCTGGCTTAGTTAACACAAACAAAGATTTTCAATTTCTGTTTATATTGAATGGAGCATTACAGGATAAAGCCTCATCCCTTATTCCTCTCTGTGAATAAAGCAAAGTGAGTCAAGTGGAAAAAAACCCAAACAGCTCTGTGCACATATATTTCATCTTAAGATGAAGTCAGGCATTTAGTTACTTACTGTTTATACTGTTTTATGATTTACTCTTACAAGAGACACACGGTTTTGCAGGTCTCTGCAGATCACATACACAGGTTAATTGTTGATGATGTGCCACCATCATGGTGGAACAGACATAGAGGAACACAGTGGAAACAAATACTTCTGGCAGTATGGATAAAAGCAGTTCTTCCACAAGAAACCGTCCAGGAAAACATCAATGAGGCTATGCTACCAAATGCATGTATCCCAAAATCAGACCAGAGCTGGAAATCTACCAAGGAGCAAAAAATGCTTCTGTTTTTATTAACTGGAAACTGCAGAAATGAACTGACTGTTACAGACATCCCTTTCTGTTATTTTGTATTACTTCTTCTAAATAGCATTCTTGCTCCCCACAATCTCATCCTATAAAGAGGAACATGGGTCACAAGCTGAATTTTTTTTCCCTAAACCAAGCAAGACTTAGAAGAGATTAGGAACAACCAGGTGAAAGAGACGCAGCTAGAGAAATGCAGCTAATTAAGTTTAACTTTTTAAAAAGAGTGTTTTCAGCACTGACTGCCATAACCTGGTGAATGCAATATGCCAGGTCAGCAGAAAGACAATGCAGAGGAGAATACACAAACAAGGGATCTATCAGCTGGATATGTTGCCCATCAGCTGGAAAATGTTTTAGCTAAAAATATTCATGTGTTGTCAGACAAGACGCGTCCTCCTCGAGTTGTCAATTCTTAAGCAAAAGAAACTACATGAGCAGAATTTCAGTAGCCACCTGACAGCAGTCTCCAGCTGAAGAGGAGTTTATGCATCTTATTTTCACTTTTCATTGATTAGTTTTGACAAAATCTATATACAGTCTCAAATAGGCATTGAGGTAAGTATATTTTTAAAACTGTAAATTACAAATTATAAGGAAGAAAAATTGCTCCTGGCAAACTGAAAAATCCCTCAAGGCATAGAGAAAATGCAGCTAGCAGGCAGCAGCATTTACTCACTGGTAGCCCAAATTTCAAAATTCCTTCTAAGCCATAATACTACACACGGATTTTGCTTCTCCCACCAGGGTTGTTCTTTCTAACTCCTAGCCCCACAGAGAGAGAAATGACTAAATCTCCATTTTAATAGCTTCTGTCAGAAGCTTTGCTTTGTGAGGACTGTTTCAGCAGTCTTTGGTGGTAATATAAAACATTTTCATGATTAACAGCCATTTTATAACTCAGGTAATTGGCCACAAATCAGGGGAATGTCATAATGTAGGAAGAAAACACTCCCGTCTCTATCAAGGCCCAGGCTGGATTTTTTGGAGTGTGTATTAGTTGAGTGGCTTATGGGTCTTCATTACTTTAACTAATGTACTTCCTGTAGTGCAGACAGAGAAACTTTAAGCTAGTGATTACTTCTGTCTCCCAGATCTTTATAGAGTGCCCATTAGCCATCCTGCACTTCCAGCTGAGACTCTGAAAGGGTGGCTTCATGAGGATTCTAAGAAAATATCTTTCCATTAGTTTGACACTAAACTCTCATTTTCTGTTTTGGGAAAATCAAAACATCCTGAAGGGATTATATTCATAATACTAATAACATATGTACTACATTATTCAAAACACTAATAATATCACCACACTAGTGCAAAAGCAGAGTGGGGACTAGAAATCTGTCATTGTGTCTTCCTCTTACACATCTGCATTCCGGGCACAATGTTAACTGAGCTCCACGGGTCGAGCTGTGGAGCATGGACATGTTTTATTAGATGTAAAAAGGCATACTGTTCAAGTTCAGAATGTTTGTCTTTATGAAGCACTTTAAGACATATTGGAGGGCATTAAGAAATCTCCATCTCATTACCCTTCAGTTTGTGGCAAAACCAGACAAAGATATAATACGTGCATTTTAAGCACTGCTGCCTGCTTGCATTAAGTTTGCTTTATGAATCTTTGGGCTCTTTGGACATTTGCTTCTGAATTATGAAACTGTTATCAACTTAAATTTTCACTGGTACAATGTGAAAATAACTTCTTTCAAGATTCTCTGCAGCAATGGTTGTAATGTATCTTATCTCAGGGTTAAATGGAACAGACGTGTGGCCACACGGAATTCCCGTCCATCCTTGTAGAGATACCATTTTAATTTGTCCTTGGAAACAGGGCACTGTGCTTTACTCCACTGCACCTGCCTGGGGGGGCACAGAGAGCTATGGGCTCCCCTCTGAGGTGTGCAGTGTGCTCACTGGAACGCTGTGGCAGGGGAGAGGGGGCGCAGCCATTTCAGGGTTTCTCACACAGCCACGGGAAGCTGCAGCAGTTTGCATTCCAGAAAGCATCACTGTTTTTTTCTGCTTCAGTCATGCTACTGAAATTGCACACTGGCCTCTTCCCATAGTCTTGTGAATTTCTACAACATATTTCCTGAAATATGTTCCTCCAGCCCTAAATCTGTACTGAATCTGGCAGTAGAGAGTTGCAATAAAGAAGACTCTAAATATACATCCAAGATTTACTATAACTCAGACACATTTCTCTCCCTCAGTTCATCTACAAGAAAATAATGATGTTTTTCACTTTCAAACAGTGTATGACAGTGAAATGCAGTTAATGACCTTATGAAACATTATGCTTTATGACCTTATTAAACATTATGTTTACTTGTTAACTAGTTCTGCAGTTGGAAATCCTAGAGCTGCCAAAACTAAATTAAAGTAGTAATAGCCAAAAGATGACTAAGCTGTATGGATCACCTCTTTTATGCTGCATACTCTTCTTAACGTATCTCCCAGGAGGCCAAAGAGAATTTTGTATGCAAAAACATGGAAGACAGGGCTCTCTTATGAAAATCTGTCTTCTTTCTAATAAGAAGTATTTGAACTAAGCTAGCAGGATGGGAAAGCTTCATGCATTATCTCTGTGACAAGTTTAAAACTCAGCCTCGAATATTTACTGTGTGCAATTTTTCTAGTTCTGATGCACAAAACAAAAAACCCTCCAAAACTCCAAAAGACCCAGAACCCATGATGAACAAAAACCATCATACCATAGCTATTTTTTCCCTTGTCTTTATTTCTTCCAAGTTTTAAATCTGTTTTCTCACACCATTTTTCAAGTGGTATGCTTTTCCATCCTTGTGGTTAACTCCAGGTTAACCCTATTATAGCTTCAGCCAGTTCAATCAGACTAAACTATAATGAATTTACTATGAGAGAATTTTAAAAAAATTACAGTGACTGGACATAGCCTTCCCAAAATATACACACCAAAATTTCAAATTACTAAAAGGAGGGGATTGCAGTGCACTAACTTGGAATAAAGCACAAAATCATCAACTTGAACTTATTCTTTCTGGAATTAGTATTCAGATGCAAAACCTTCAAAGAGTTGTACAGAGGACTCAGTTAACTAATCATCCTCTCAGACTTTACTATATCAGTGGCACAAACACTTTATGCTCCTAAATTGCTTTCTTTAGTATTTGTAAAACCAAAGTAATTAAAATAGTAATATTTATCACTTTTCACAAAGGTAAAAGTGTGAAACTTAGCGTTGGCCTACTCGAAAGTGGATAATTGTATCATACTTATTTCCCCTCAGGTTTAGTAGAAATGAATTATATTTTCAATTCCTTCCTAAGAGTGCTGTGGAGAAAGAAGTATTGAGTCCTGTTAAACAGATGCTTCATTACTGCTGCAATAAGTAGTTTCTTACAGGGCCTATAAAACAATCTGTCTGGATAAAGACCCAAGAAATAAACTTGAAGAAATAAAGAAGAAATAAACTGCTTTTTGTCGCAATGATCAGAAGATCATTTAATCATAGGCTCTTAACAAGTATTTGTCCAAAAAGGATTTTTCTCCTTCTGACCAACAGCCATTTCTCACTGATGTTCATCTAAGTTGTTTTCAAAGATTTTCAAAGGTCGTTATCTCCCTAATGTTCTCAGCAATCAAGTACTTTTGCATTTTAATTACAATGAAGATTTTCCTAATGTGTGATTGGTATCAGTGCATTTGAGATAAGTTAGTCCCATCTTCTTTGGAGAAACCTCAACATACTGAAGAATATTAATCCTCTTGATTATTTCTCTATCCACATTCAACATCTACATATTTTCAATCTTGCTCCTCATCTCTCCTCTGCTAGATCACCAATTAGTCTTCATGATGTTTTCAGGATTCAGCAAACCACCTCAGCCCTCATGAAGTTCAGTGCCCAGCACTTTGGGTGATATCTCAGCTAAAGCAGTAGAAACCCTGGAGAGCATGGAAGGATTGTTTCATGTGGTTTGTAAAGTGCACACCTATTCATGCACTCCTCTGTGACATCTGCCTTTACCACCTCTACCCAACACACGATCCAGGCATCTCTTTAGTCTTGTTTTAGAGAGGTGCTACTGGGACAATTGCTCATATTCTACATTTCTGCAGCTGATTATTCATGTAAAAACTCATCTGTTTCTATACTGACTACTCTCCTGCCTTCTCACACTATGGCATTCATCAGGAATACTCCTGCTTACTGATGAGAAAATACCAAGCACATTATACACACAATCTGACCTGTATTACCAGCTTTTACATGGCACTGAACACCATGGTTCAAAACCTTTTTTTTTTTCCCCAGTGGAAAATATTAAAGAGAAATTATAGATGTTTAATTTTTCACTTGGAAATCAAAGTATTTGGTTTGGAATCTATAAATCTTATGACTTAACCTGCATTTAGACATGCATCCATGTTTCTGGACTTCAGAAATCTTCTTAGGTGTATGAAATCTTTTCTCTACAGACATGTTTTTAGTACTTTTTTTTTCTTTTTAAGGAAATGCTTAACAATTCTTACTCATTACTCTGGCAAACAGCTTCATTCAAGATCCCCATGCTCCCATTTTCAGGCAAAAAATCTCTTGAGACACCCTAAAGAGATGTGTATCTCTGGCTAGCATTGCAAAACCTGCTTTGTATTGACAAGAATAAAAATTTAATATTGGGCTCGATTTTTCACTTGTTTTCTGCTAGAGCAAATCAGAATCAGTACTTCCATCTCCCTCTTGTCCCCACTTACTCCTGCCCTTATTGGAGTTAGCGAGAGAAGACCCAAGTTCCCTCCTCCTCAGTCTTCTTTCCCAAGAAACGAAGAGAGAGGACAAGTATTCCTGCATAATGCCAAACAGGAGAATCTTCTTCACTGTTACATGGTTCAGCTTCAAATCAGGTAATGAATTATAATTTTTTCCTCCTGACACAGCTTCTTCATACCAGAAGCACAGCAGCCTCACAGTGTTTTTTTTTCTCTATTTAACGAGTCCAAATGCCCTATATGCACGTACCTTTAACATCATTTTCTAGCATATTTGCTTCGTTAAGGACTCTGAAGCTTTTCTGAAGAGAGCTCCTGGCGCCGTCCTTCAGTGATCCTTGAGGACCAGATGTCTGTAGACAAACAAACCAGCAGTGTCAAACTCACAGGAGAGTCTGAGGTCATAAAAGATGTGTGATCACAAGCTAAGTGAACAGTCACCTAAATTTTAAGTGCACATCAGTGGGCTCTGAATCACATCCCATTGCCATTATGTCGGTCTAAAAGAACCAAAATAAAAAAAATTCTAATTTTTTTTTTTATAGAAAGCCAATCCTCTTTGAAATATCAGAGATTAATAAAGAGAGATAATGTTTACAGTATTAAAGAAAAGGGTTTGACTCTAAGAGCAGAACTGTCCAAAACCAACAAACAAAACATATTTCAACTTGAATATGTGTTTATCCTTCCAGCTATGGACAGAACACCATACAATAGAGGACTTTTCTCTAACTGCAGCTTCAGAAACTTTAGAGGCCTGACTGTCTAATAATGACAGCTGAGATTCATTTGTGGTTAAATTAAAGAATTATAATTGCTAGGTGAGTAAAGAAATAAGAAATAGAGTTTTAAAGAAAGGGCAAGCTGCAGTTAATCTGAAAGAATTTTATTACTATGTAACCATCCTTCATCATATCATGCTACTTAAAGATCTTTTTCCTGAAAAACATCCATCTCTACCTTCAGTGCAGAGACTGATCAATAGATGGAATGATTTTTCTAAATTAGATTAGTGTTTTTAGTCAGTAAGAAATGCTCCAGGTTCTGAACCACTTACTGTTCGGTTTGTAAGACTGAACTCAGGTCACACATCATACTGAATACATCTCTTTGAGAATACTCCTGACAGCCAGATAACATTCTGTATTAGTCATGGGTCATAGCCTTGTAACTAGTATGTAATTAAGAAGCAGCTACTTTTCATTTTCCAGGGCAGATACATATACTCAAAAATTAACTGTGTGTCAATTAAATGACACAATTATTATTGCTATTCATTATTTTTATAATGAGCAAGCCCAGAAGTGACATTTCACATACAGCTGAAGCTCTGATGTTTTTCAATGCCACTGTAAAAAACATATAGTGAAGTTGCTCTTTCTCTTTCTTTAAAAAATCTTAGAGAATGCTTTGGATACTTTCAAAATTCAGAAGCAAGCTTTTTGTTACAGGATAACTCATGGTATGTATGTTGCCATGTCACAGGGATATAGCTATTAAAGATTCCTTGTATTTAGATGGGATGTAAACATAAGTTTTTATGTGATTTTAAGAACTAAGGCACACATCACTGCCATTTTCCAAGCTCACATTAAGCTGTGTACACATTTCTTTTAGCAACAACAAAAAACATATATATTCAAAAGATGAACAAAATCAGTTTCTTACAGATTTCTTACAGATTTTCTCTACCACATAATAACAAGTAGCACTGGTAACAGAAAAATATATAAAACCCCAGAAAAAAAATCAAAAAAATCTCCAGTGAAGGAAAAGACTGCTCCTGAAAGGAGAATGTTTAACCAGATTTTATGACAGATGCACCTGTCAAATCAAATAATACTTTCAAACTTCTTTTCCCACTAAAAACAGAAGCCAGGATATCATCACTGTGACCACAGACTTCAAAAATAAGAATTATTATTATTATTATTATTATTATTATTAGTAGTAGTAGTAGTAGTAGTAATATATTACTAGGCATGGTTGACTGGCTGTTGAAGCAACTTATAGTTAATAAAATAAAGCTGGAAGGCCAGATTTACAATGCAAAAACAAGAAGTTCAACAAATCAGGGACAGTAATTGGGCATGTTCTGACAATTAGTCAGAAACAGATTTCAGCATGAAGTTAATACTAGAAAAGCCCTTTCAGAGAGAAATAAACTTGCACTGATTAAAAGCTTTATTTTATATTTAAAAAAAACAATTCTGAAAATGAGGATTAATCAAGGCATCTGATAGAAAATGTACTTTTTTTACTAGTTTTTCTTGTGGCTCATGAGACATCAAACTATGAAGAAGTCAGTAATTAAAACCCAAACATTTTATGACTTTGTATGCTTGTGGCAAGCCTGGGTCATGGTGAACCACTTTATAATTTAGTAGGATTTACAGCCAACAGTCTTTGACATTACTTTCTAAATTGGGACAAATACTACAAAAAAGAAAAAGGAATAAAAAAGAAAAATTTAAAAAAGGGAAAAAGGATTATGACTCAATATAAATTTGAAAATTGCAGTGTCTCTGGAATCTGATTTGCTCTAGTTCTGCCTCTTCCAGAATGTCCATAACCTGTGGATGGTTCCTTCCTCTCCCTGTGCCTTTCTTCACAGCCCTGACACTCCTCATGCAAACTCCGAGCAGTCTGAATCTCTGCTTCATCTTCTGGCAGAAGTGGGACCAGGTTATGTACCCAAACAGTGCTGTCTCAGCCATGGTTTAGAGGCATAAATGCACTGGGGCAGTGCTGAGGATCATATGAAGTCACACAGGTACAAGGTTTTATAGGCCTAAGTTTCTAATTCAAATCAGTTAAAAATAATTCTGCCTTATTCTTAGATTATTTTCTTTTCACATACACTTACATTTTACCTATGTAAGAGATGGGGTTACTCTCATTTCTACCAGTCCTGAAGACAGATACCAAAAATATTATGAATGATTTGCACTTCAGGACATCCTCACAAGGATATCTAGGCAGCTTTGTATCGTTATGTAAGGAAATTTAGACACCCACCAGAACTGCTGGGGTACCATCTACAAAGAAAGTCAAAATAAAAGAAGAAAGCAGGACCCTAAACACTTGATATGCCTCCTGTGCTTCCTACAATCATTAGCCTGTAAGTCCTCTCCAAAAAGTTTAAGAATAATCACACTTTTTTAATATATAGTGTACAACTATGATTCTGATCTGTGAGATATGAGCAGAATATGTTAACCTGGCTCCTATCAGTTACTGCCTAAGTAATGGAATACTGAAACTGCCTGAATGCTAAAGATTTCTCATTTGTGATGAATTTATTTTGCTTTCAAAGGGGAGAGCAAATCCATCATAAAAAGCTCATGAGGAATTTTTCTGTCATATTTTTAATACATTTTTTCCAGTCATTTATCAGGCTTCCTGTAATCATGATGGATTTTATAGCATCTTTTCATTCATGCTTTTAGCAACATTGGCTTAATTTGAAAACAAAGTCATTTTCCCATTACAAACTAAAAACCATAAAACCCCTGAGATATCATTAAGGCTGTTGTATATCATTTGATTCAGTGATGTACAGGATATAAACTAAACCCAAAACCTGTCCCCACCATCTCAGCTTCATACACCAGCTTGTTGCTGTTGGGAAACATTTGTCCCCCTGCCCCAGAATTATTCCTGAATAGGAAAGTGAGGATCAAGGATGCATAGTGAGCTACAGCACTTTTCTCTTCCGTTATCTGCTAGCAGCTGGAACTGAGAGTCTTTTCCAGAAGACAGGCATCCACAACAGCTCTTGGACAGAAGAGAACATGGCTCCATCTTTCAAAAGGAGGGAAAGAGCTGATCTCCATCTCCATCACAGGGTGCCCAGAGCAACTTCTCAGAACTTTCTCAGAAAGTTGGCAACACAGTTTCTAGGGGCTTATGCTGTCTTCTAGGAGCAAACTCACCAATGCTGCCTTCTAGGAGACTGTTTGAACAGTGGTGCTCCAGACAACCCTGACTGAGGGTACATTCCTGGTCTTGTGCTGAAGCTCAGCTAAAAGCTCCTTGGAATCCCCAGGAAGTGGGATTTACCCTGAGTTACCTGGTTACCAGTTAAACTCTTTGCCTAGGATGAGCAAACATTCAATAGCTTTAAATAAAGCAAGGAAATAGAATAAAGAAGTGATGACTGTAGTTCACAACTGACATATTTTTAAAATCTGGCTCAAAACTCTAAAATGATCATTTAAAACATAACAGCTAAAGCTCTTGCTGTGCAGCAATTTGACAGTAAACCATGAATGACCTCAATATCAAGTCAATTACATTTAAAAGGCATCAGCTGCCTCAATTTTCTTCCTCATCAACTAGATCCCCATTTTACATATACTGCTCATAAAAAAGCCAAGTCCCCTCTAATGAATACATGCAAAGGAGATGCTGAAAACATCACCTTAATATTTTCATCTCATTCCTTGCTACTCACTTGCTTCTATTTACACCATATTGTTCTTCTTGACCTCCATCACTTGAATTATCAATCCCCTTTCTCTCTATTCTATAATAACCCAGTGATATATACACTTTTGTCACCATCCAGTAATTGCTAGCTTTGTTTCTTTACTGCTCTATGTGTCTTTTTTTTTCCTTTTCAATCCCTGAAACAGCTGCTTGTCTCAGTCATTCGAAGTCATCAAAGGACAAAAAGACAGCATGTATTAAATCTTAATGAGAAGGAAAAGAAAGGCCCAGGCCCTTATTTACTTCTGTGATGTAATTAGGCATTCTGGTGAAACAGGAACTATTTACAGAGAACTAGCACATACTAGTGTGTGAAGTAAATTCTTTTCATCAAGCGAGAAATACAGTAGCTAGTGCTATTTGAAAAAACACTGAAAAATAAACAGCCTAAAAATATTAAACTCTTTGTGCAGTGGCTATATTACTTTATCCCTCTGATGAATACAGACCTTTACAAGATGTGATTGGTTTTGCTATTCTCATAACACATTTGACTGAAGTAGGTCTCTGCAAGCTACTATTCATGTACAAGTGCTGTAACTACAAGTTGTTTCTGTTCATCTCTGTGTTTCTGTATCAAATATAGGTTCTGGCAAACTCATATTATACTGTCACTGCCTCATGTTTCTGTGTGCCTGTAAGCATGTCTGTTGCTCTCTGACCAACTCCCACAACTTAGCCATTAACTCCTTTGATATTTGACACAAAAGACAATTTTGGCTATGCTCAGAATGTTTTCTGCTCACAGTATTGGCATCGAGGAGCCGAGATCCTCATTATAACTCAGGCTGGAGACTTGACTTTACCTTACAATCCTATTTTTAAAAATTCTCTTAATTTTCTCTGGAAATTTGCATGTACTACCTCATAGTGAGAATAAGATTTCTCTGCAAAAAGTGCTAGAGTTCACAAAGTGAATAAAACTTTCCACTCCCCTCCTACAATTCTCCCTTTCTAGAATTCTGGCCAGGTGCATGCAGTTCATCTGATGTGCAGAAAAGTGCCTCCAAGCATTTTCATGGAACTAGGTTGAAGAGTTAATTAAGGTACAGAGTTCTTCATAAATAATGAATGTATTGCCCACGTCTAAACTGCACTATTGAATATCAAATGGCCTACACTCCTGTCTCAAAGCTGTTGGCTTGAGCCATACACAGAGACCAAAAGGTGGAAGAGAGAGGGAGGAAGGATAGTAAATAAAATGAGGAAGAATAGTAAGGATCGTGAGTTAGGAGCAAACAGGGATTGTCTGAAGGTACACGTAGCTTTGACAGGAGCACAGCTTATTGATCACAACACAAGAATGTTCAATGGCAAAGGTCCTCACATAAAGTTTTAAGATGGCAAAATATGGATCTGAGATAAGGTGCAGCATGTTCCACAGAAAATCTAAACCTTCTTCTCAATTTCCTGATTTTCCTTACCGCTTGCATGGCTTCATTTGCAAGAGCCTTGGCTTCCTTGGCAACTCTTTCAGCTTCATCTGTGTAATCCTTGATGTTAGTGTAAGCATTGAAAGCACGTGTGGCATTGAAAGAGAGGTTTTTGGCTTCTGTAAGGATTCTGTTGGGATGGGAAAAGGAAACACACCATTAAACCTGCTGTCAGAGCTCAACAGAACAGAGTATCCCACTTTTTCTAACCCAACAGCCTGTATTTCTAAGGTTATTTCTAAGGTTATTTCTAAGGTGTTTCTTTAGAGAGCAATGGTACACTTGAGATTTCAGGAGATCTGGCATCACCTGTTTAACAGAATTCATGTTTTATCTGTGCAGAAAGACATAAAGAACAATGTTTGCTAAAAGAGGAGGTTCTGTGAGACAAAAATAGATCAGACATTGAGAAAAGATAGCACTGTGCTCTAATACAAGTAACATATTCATCATGTGGGTTTGTAGGCTATGTGCTGAGCCAGGAAACTCAATGAAATTTGCACAGAATGAACATGAAAGATCATCATAGAAACGTTTTAAAGTAAAATCTCTGAACAACTAATTTCTTGGTCTGGCTGCCAAACACAGAATTGACAGTTTTGAAGGAGTCACAGTCTAAACCAAATCCTAAAAGCTAATTTTTCTGACCAAAATGAAAAACATAAGCAGTAATGCTTCACATTGAATGTGATGTTCAATTTACGTGAAATACTCCATTCTGACAGCTATAAATAGATTCAAAGGTAATTATAAACATTTAGTATTTGTTGGTGCAGGGACAAAGCTCAACTAACTGCCTTCCTAGGGGAATTTCTAGTCAGCAGACTGAGGAAATAACTTTTCTTGCACTCTCTCTGTATGATATATTCAAACATTTTCTACAAAGAATTGCTGCACCTACAGAATGAACTTGAAGACAACTATCTCAATAGTCATGATGACCAATGCCTATGTTGATTTTACTGAATGAAGTGTAAAATCTCCACTTGAAGTGGAAAAAAAATGGATCTGAACTTGGATTTTTGCCTCTCTGCGAAATTCTTTAGCCATCCAGGTGTATGGCAATATAAGAGAGACAGGGATTACTACTGTTGGACCTGCTCCAGCTTGTATAAAATAATCATTGAAACATGTGGAAGTGTGTGTGGAAGGAAAGAAAATTCATCCTGCTAATTTATCTATTCTCTGGAGAACTGTGACAGCAGGGCTCTGATCCTCACATCAAATACTTACTGATTTCTACAAAATGCCACAGAGAAGACAAAGTGGACAGAAGGTATAGTCCCTGGACTCAACATGTGGTTAATAGAGGGAGAGAAATTCCCTTTAGGTGACTGCAGAAAGTGCATGACTGAGCTGCCTCTGCACCACTCCTGGAAAAGCCTATCTGCTCCCTCAACTACAGCTGGAGATCACTAGGCTACTCTAAGTTTCTGTGACAAACATGAAGCCCAGAATAGCTAACTAGCAAGTAGCTCAAGTACTGCTTAGAAACATGGTTCAAATCCTTTGTTAGGAAAAGAAACTCCTGAATTTGCCAAATACTACTGGTGTTTATTCATGAGAAATTTATTTTCCATAAGGGAGAAGCCTATCCTGATGCTTCCTTGTACACAGCAGAAATAAAAATTTTTTTTCTAAGTTAAGTTCATGAATGGTTCCATGTTCTAACAGTCAAGAGAACATCCTTACTGCCAATCAATATATTATTTCAATCCTTAGAGAGTGACTGGAGAGACAGGACTCTCCCTCTATTTCTCCTGTAAGAAGTAATCTACACCAAATTTAACGTTGTCTAAAAGACACTCAAGTGCCAGTTGTGAAGACAGATACACTTTTTAATTCCTCAAACTGACAGAGACTGCATATGCCTGTAAAGTATAACTATTTATTGTCACTGCAGGAAGTAAACAGCTTTATCCTGATGCAGGATTATGCAGCACCATGGTATTTCTTTGTCCTTTGAAATTATGGATCTATCTGACCACATCAGAAATTTTAACTTTGAACAATCTGCTTTTAGACATAATTTTTAATATCCTTGATTCTGCAGAGTTCATTGGGATTTTTTGGAGAAACTGAGGTTGCTATCTGGATCAGACATAGGTACTGTTATAATGCTAGAACATTTTAAACACTACTCTAAGCTCCTTAAGGCCAAGCTCTCAACATACAATAAAACGGAAGCACATGCAAACACCTGTAAAAAGGTCTCCTTTGAATGGTTAAAAAGTTCAATTTCAAAACATGTCTTGCCAACATTTGATTAGGAGGTACAATCTTGGGTTTTGTCTACATTTTCTCTCTTAGGTCCCTCATGACAACCTTCCATGCATTCTGATATTTTTATGTGGTTGGCAGTGACATTAAAGTCACTCATTTTTAGAAACAGTGTCCTTCAAATTCATTTTTACCCAGGAAACCACAGCTATCATTACTTTATGTACACCTCAAAACATGTATTACACTGGATACCTCGAGTAGTGTAACTACACTGTAAATGAAGCCAGTAATTTTGTCACTATCAGAGATAATTTTCTGTCTTTTGCTCAAAATTACAGATGCTGGTAAGAAAAAACTGTTAGGCATCTGCTCAAAAGTCTTTGGGTTATTCAAGTCTTCAGGTGGATCTAAAAGACATACGCAGCAAAAAAGTAGCATATGGTTGATGTTTAAAAAAAAATCTTTTTTTTTTTTTTTTTTTTTTTTGCAGTGTTTTCATAAAATAATGAAAATCTGAAGCTATGCTGGGGACAGGTCCAACAGGCAGAATATCCATGGTCTATTTCTGAGTCTTACACTTCCTATTTATGGCTAGTTTTCTTAAGTGCATAGCATGCAATAAAACAAAAGACCCCTCTCTTTTCCCCTCAAAATTAAAAAAAAAACCAACAAATCCTTGTTTTATATTCTTTCCAGGGAACTGTCTTCATGATGAGTTGTAACGTATCATTCTTCTGAAAAAGCTGGGGTCATATAAATGAAGGGCATTGCAATTCTCACTTATATTTAGGAATGTGATAGTGGTAAACAGAAACTGAAGTTTCTGCTCGTGGGTTTAAGCATTTTGGTCGAGGACACCTACATTTTTGGGAGAGTGTTTTGCAACCAGTAGAGGGATTACTGTCCACCACTATGGGGGACTTCTGACAGTAAATAATTTAACATCACAAAAATAGTCTCCTACCAAAATGGTCATCTTAAAAAGGAAAATACTACTTGTTTTTAACAAATGCACATGAAAATGTGTAGTGAGCTCTTTAAGAAGAATTTCTATTTTTTTTTTCACAACATAGCAGTAAACACATGGTAAATTAAACTGTGTTATGAATGCATCCAAGGGCACTGTTTGCTGTCCATGCAGCCTCTAAGAATCACAAGATGTATGAAATGTTTACAGGAGAGACACAAATGGACCAACTCAATAGCTGCATACCTGTACAGATCACTGGTTATTTGTACACCCCCAGATGTCAAAAAAGAAGAAGAATGCCCTTCAGGTTCTGTGAGGCAATTTTGCAAACCTGCTTCATGATTTTAGTACTACCAGTGAATGTCTGCCTTACCCATCCAGCACTGCAGAGGATTCATTCAGCTGCCCTGCGCGGTTCTCAGCTTGCAAAACCTTTTCTGGAAGCATCCTGTCACGAATTTCTTGTGATATGTCATCTATTTTATCTTTCAGCTGATCAGACATTGGCTGTATCTTATCTGCAACACCTTCCACATACTGAAAATGACAAAAGAAAAGCCTTTAAATTTCTGAATGCAAGCATTCTGTATCCTTATTTATATAAGGGTGTTTTTTTCTTTCCTTGTGAGCTATTATCTCAACTTACCCATGCATTAAAACTTCAGGGAACTAATACAGAAAGAGTAACAGGAATGGCTGGACTGGAAAGCAGAGAGGAGATAAACAATATTCCAAGAGCTGCTTGTCTCTCTTGAGTTTGGTAGTCGCTTTTATTTTACAATTAAGGACCTGTACAGTTTAAAAGCTTAAAAACTCTAATTTGTATTTGCTTCCTAAATGTAAATGCTTGCATAGTTATATTAAATTGTTGCTGTGCTCCACAGTAGAAGTTTCATGTTTCAGGACCCTTGGAGTGACTACAATGTCTTTTAGCTTATTAAAGCGTCTCAGTGAGCACTATGCTTTTGGAAGATCTGCCATTCCTGTTCCAAGAAGCTGTCTCACTGTGTCTCCTTTCCCACTTCTCCAAAGACCATTTTTCCATTCATTATGACAAGCTTCAATGCATGCTGCAAATATCTCCAGAACCAATGATACTTCAAGGTAACTTTTTTTTAATTTTTTTTTTTTTAGCTAAGGCACTGATTTCAAACTCTGTTGATAAAACTTTTAAGGCAGAAGTTTCAAAAATATTATGCAAAGTGAGAGTGCAATCCTCTCCCTCATCTGTCTAGACTTAAAATTGTGGCCACAGGCAACAAATTATTTCTGAAGTTTCCTTCTGATATACACACAGAGTTTTTGTGCAGATAAATCTACATGTAGATTACAGAGTTGTAGTGACAGTGAGACTCTGAATGGGTCTGCTGCATCTGTAATTCTCAAGATAAAGTCAGTACCTCAACCAGAATACTGTATTTATAAATGGCAGAGTCCCTGAAACATTATGAGCTAGCTCACATGTATTCCAATGAAGCACTTAAAACTCCAAGTTATTAATTTTTATATATCAGACCAACTTTTCTGCCAAACAGGAATGGAAAGAAGAATTATCCCAAGTCAAATATCCCAATATGGATAAAAACAATGAAAAGTTAGGTGTTACTTTAATTATTCTATTTTGCTTCCATAATGATGTTTTGTTGTACTCAGGTAAGGATGATAAAATACTCACCTCTACAGCTATGCTGATGTTATTTGCAAGTTTATTGGCTTCATTAAGGACATCATTCCCTTCCTGAAGGGTCTTTTCCACATCCTGTCTGCCATCTTCTACAGCTTGCTTCCTTTTCTGTAGGATGAGTTCACACAAGAAAAAACGAGTAGTTTACTAGAACAGTTCAAATGCCAGCATCTCAGTATAAGACTGCATTTTGTCACCATGCCACAATGCCCCTTCTGGAACTCTCTGAGCTCTCAGAGCTGAGACAGTGATGACAATAAAGCACACATAAGGAATCTTTCCTTTGTCCTCCTATCCCCAGCTATGTATTGTCCTCCCACGTGTGTTTTTGTTGCTCTCTAACAGAGGTGATTGGCTGAAGTACTATTGCAAAATGAATCAGGAAATTATAAATCCTAATCACTACCCAGGTGTGCAAGTTCCTCATTTTGCAAATCACCTCTGACTTGAAGGAAAAAAATTATAAAAATTTTCTGCTGCTTTCCTACTTCCATCCATTGGTACTTCACTAATTCCTGAGTGCAAAATAAAAGGTTTGGAGTAACCTAAGGATTCCTGCTTTTCTAACTAGTAAAACTACTGCATATCATGTGGACTTTTGAATAGAGAATTGGCAATTTCCTGCGCAAGATCCACTGAGAATCACAGATTAGCTTGATAGGAGGCCATGGCAGCCATGTGGGCGGGACTGCTGGAAAGACACTCTGCTACAGTGATGCAGAGAATATTTTAAAAACTGAGATAGCAGGTAATTTCTCCAACCTTTATCCATCCACCTTTGGGAAGAAAATGCACAGAACAGAGATCACCTCATGTGGTCACTGCATTTCCTTAATTCAATCAAACCCAGAAATCTCTGCTGAGAACGGAGGTCTCAGAACTCTAACCTCATATTGTACTTGAGGTGAAAGCTCACCGAGGTACAAACAGAGCTGAGTCATTTATCTTCATTAGGTTGACTCTGCTCTTTATGTCTTGGTTAAATGCTTGTTAATGTACAGTATAATATGCTCTTTACATCTCTGCAATTGAAATTAAATCACGAGCAGACCCCTGTTCTATGAGTGAGATCATTTATAACAGCTACTAACTACTGAGGATGGAGTTTGATTTATTACTCTGTAATATCCACATACCCCCTTCAGTCTTTTACCCAGAGGTTGGAAAGAGAGCTCAAAGTGTAAGTTTTCTAGAAGCAAATATATGACAGCAAAGATTTTAGCTGAACTCCTATTTAAATATTGAGCACATGATTTGAATTTTACATGACTATTTATACGGGGACGAATTTAATTTCCCCCAGAATAATAAATTCAGTCTACCTTCCACGAAGCAGATGGTATTATTTCAATACAACTAGGGAGTAATTCTACTTTTAAAAGCCAATGCACTTCCTCATTCTGAGGAACACCTTCCCTTTATATTACATCAGATATAGTTATATTTTAATAATATTTTTGTTTTGCTTATATTTTTGTTTCAATATTGAATCATGCAAAGGTTCAATCTTTAATTAGAATCCAAGCAATTGAGGATAAAACTTGTCAGCACTCACCTCCAGCATGGTCATATTTTTTTGGTTGAGTGCAGATAAACGATCAGCCTCCCAGATTTTACTTGCAGCTTCTCTTAGCAGATCTCGAGCATCATCAATTTTGCTCTGGTAGTTTGCTAGCTTGTCCTGGACCTCATTTTTGAGCTCCTCATTTTTCTCACTGGGCTCACCAAATAATTTCTTCACCTTGTCCAAAAGATCTTCTGCGTTCCTGAAATATATTGCCACCCATGAAGACACTGAGTTCATGTTCCCCACACCAAATAATCTGAATAGTCTCAGTAATATGCAAATGAGGTAGAAAAACTTTATCTCAAGGAAAATGACATTAAAATAAGTCTCAAAGTAATTTTCAAGATGACACATGCTTAATAAAGTGAAATGTCAGTTGTTTTTAGGCCCTTTCTTAAAAGAGGTTTTTAAATTACACTAAGGTCCTATTTATGAGGCAGAATATATTCAAATATTCTCCATTGATGACTGCCTTTTTCTTTTTTTTACATTTTTTGTAAATTTACATAAATTTCTCTTCTTAAGATCTGACTAGCAAAGTGAGGTTATCTGAAACATTACAACTTGTCTAAAAGATTTCCTTCACTCATAATCATGTGACATGTGACACAAAGTGGTTCCCTACCTTGAACTGAGGAGGATTTGTAGATATGCCCAATTTCAAGGTGTCTTGAAGCAGACAACTGCTTTAGACTAGACAGTCAAAAATTATAAATGCTTTTTGGTGAAATAAAAAAACAGACCCGGATCCTTGGATTTATGACTTCCAGTAGTCAAAAAATTTTGCTTATCTAAAATACATTCTGGAATATTTTTAATGGATTTTGCTGACGCTGGTTTTAAGGGACTGGAGTACTGTCATCTGTCTGCCTCAAATCAGTTTCACATAAGGCAACACCACTGTGCTAATCCAGTGATATGTCAAGGGCAGGAAAAAAAACCAAAAGAGGCACTTCAGGCCCTTCCAAAATGATGCTTTAGAGATAAGAAAAATCCTAAGTAAACAGGAATCTGTAGGATAGATAATAACTACAGAAGAAATTTATCATGCTTCCACCTAGGACAGATTAAGCTTTACTTCCTGTTTCATTATGCCAAAACATGGAAAAGAAGAACCGTATTTTCTGAAAAAAACAACGCAATTTGGCCTGCCTATAGTCAGTTCCATTAGGAATCTTCTAAAAATAAACATACAAATAAATGCACACCAAAGAGATCTAGGAAAGGATGAAAAGATATGCTGACACTGGACGTAATTTAGATGAAGGTTCTGAAGTGGAGCCAAGGAAAGGCAAATTGTTATCTTAGCTGTGGGATTTTCTGAGATGGAGTGGTTTTTTTTTTTCCCATCAGTTCTGCCTTTGGTTTTGATGAAAAAAAATTATTCACATTTTGAATTCACAACTTCTGAGGATAAAATATTTAATCAAAAACTAAATCCCAATATTGACACCCTGTCACATAAGTGCAGAAAGGAATTCAGGATTTCTCTCATACCTCCTCCATTATTCTTCTATAAGAAGCTCCTGTCTTACACTTCTGGCAATTTTTGACACCCTTATGACTCTGAAGTACTGGAGGAACAGTACAAAACAGATGGATTTCCTTTTAATTCCCTTGGCTCACGGCAGAGTTCAAACCACCTCTCCATCCAGTAGTCTACCTCAGAACTCTTCCTTGGTGCTCTAAAGATAACACTTTCACATCAATCTGTTGTGCATTTTTCCTCTGCTCTCTCTAATGAAAGATCAGGCAACCTGTTCCATGTAATCCCTTGCTCCAGAATTTCTGTGTGACTGGACTGCACCCCAGTTCTTGAAATACTCTCTTGTGCATTTAAGATGTGCTACTTTCACTGGATACCATCTTAGAAAAAGAATAAAATTATACAAAGTGCTTGAAGTTTTAGAAGAAACAATCAGAACACATGGAATGCTGGATGGTCTGGAGCCTCAAAATGAGTATAAGATAACAAACAAGATTAGAAACTGATGAAAAAATGATTAAAATCCACCAACTGCATATGAGACTCTAAATATTTTAGAATTGCCCTATCAGGAGAAGAAATAAAGATTGTAAAATCATGCACAGCATGGATCATGTGATCAACTGTCCAATGTCTCTCCAAAAACAAAAATAAAAATATCAGGAAGCAATGTGAAAACATAGGAGCCATATCTTCTTCCAACACTGTACAACTGAGTTATGCAATTAATTCTTCCAGGAAAGTGGTTGATACAAATTCACAGAGGCTCAGAAGCTATCAGACAAATTAGTGGAAGAAAAAGTTGCACAAAAATAAAGCTACTCAGCATACTAAACAGAAAGAAAGAATTCTGGCTCACAGCATCTCTTGATAGCAACTCCGTGGCATCTCAGAAAACATGTAGGAATGTTATAAAATAGTGAAAGATTTATTTCATAAATATGAAAATCAAGACAGTTCAGAACAGCAACTGGTGTATTTCTATATATGCTCTCTTTAGAGAGAATTTATTGACTAATGAGCCATTTCAGTACACTTAGGCAATCAGATTACAGCTTGGATTTGAAAAACTTGAAGGAAAATAAGGGGAAAACCTGCATATGTAAGAGAAGCTTTGCCATCTATGAAAGCAAGAAGACTACTTCATTTGTGTTCTTCATTTAAGTTTTGACAATGCACTGAAAACATAGGAGAGAATCCACTGAATCTTGTCATTCTGTTCTTCACCAAAGAGGAAACATGATTAACTGCTTCAAAGTGATCATGAGGCTTGCAAGAGCCTTACTTTATTCTAAAGTAAATATTTCAAATGGGTCTGTGGAGAATACATATGAGTACAGTGATCCACACACATGCACATTACTTCCAGAGTTCTAAGAATGATTAATTTTTCTTCATCTTTCTTCCTGAGTGCATCCTACTACATTATTTAAACAGTCTTATAAGATTTTTCTTTAAGAGGCAGTTTCAGAAAACAACATCTAGAGTCCTTTCCTCCCCACCCTGAAATGCACAGTGAGTAATTTTCCTTCTGTTGAGTTGACTGCCAAAATTTCTTGGATCTCAGTGACTGCCTGTAAAGAGGTAACCTTATCCTTAAGACAAACCACACAACTTTAATTGAAATCAATGAATATATTCATGTATCTCTTAGTATAAAATGTATTCCTTTATCAAGAAATTGAAACACTTGCTTTGTACATTTCAGGAAGAATGGAAGAAGGAGAGAAGTTCTTTGCTCAAAAAAGCCCTCCTGCATTTTCTACTCTAGTTATTGGGCTAGAGTAGGAAATTATCTCATCATAGTCTGACAGTTTCATGTTGGCTGTAGCATTTGAGGACTAATAACACCTTGTTTGACAGACCCTTCTCCAGCCAGTCCCAAATTTGTAGGCAGCACTTTCAAAACTTTGGCTAAATTTGTTTCATCCCTACTTTTTCCTGGTTTATTTGTGCATGTGAGTACAGAAGGTGTAGAAGAGGCTCAGTGGAATCAGATGAAAAAGCAATAAAACATTGGTAAAAAATATGTTTGCAACATATTCTTTCTCAGGAGAACAGAAGGCAAAGCTATCAGAGTTATGGGAAGAAATAATGTACTGGCAGGATTTCCAGAAAATGACCTGGTTTATAAAATCTAAGATAGGCAATGCAAATCTGATTCTAAACTCCTTGGAATTCTTAGCTAATTTTGCATTCCATTTACGTCTCCTTACAGTATGCATCACCTAACTGACATTTTCAGGCCTGAATGACTCTATTCCAGACAGTTTTCTGATCCATCACAACTTCAATGGACCATGTTGCTGCTCAGCTGGATTCCCTGCTCGTTGTTTGCACTGGTGAAGAGCTAAGCAAAGTCCAGCTCCAGAAATATGCCTGGTCCTACTCATACAGAAGTAACAAACTACCAGAATTTTAACTTCAAGCCAAGTATCTTTCTGAATCAGGTAAGTTTTCAGCATTTGGCAAAATGCTTTGTAAACAGCTGCCAATAACAATTATTTATATACATTTATTTACAGATAATTAAATAACCAAACCCTGGGCTTCTGAACCATGCCACAGAGATGGTTTATTCTGATCTACACTACTCTAAACAACACATTATTTTGAATGTCTACACTATTGAACAAACTTTGCAGACAGACAGTATTGTTATTATAACAACTGGTTTTCCAGGAAAAAAATTCCCAAGCTTCCAGATGAAAGTTTTAGTACAAAAGCCATTCATCAGGTCTGAAGCAGAAGCTAAAAACAGAGAAAAATCAGAATTCAATTAGAAATGTTGCTGGTACCCGTGGAGCAGGGAAGTAATTTCCTAGGGATTGCTTTCCACATATGTAAGCATTTCCAAAAATGCAAATGCTATATTAACAGATCTAAAGATATTAGACTTTGCTTTCTTTCACATTTCTGTAAGCCTCAGCTAGAAAACTTGATTGGCAAACATGACAATCACATTTACAAGAGTCAGACATCGTCACTAGTAGGTTGAAGACTGGGGTCTCTCTACTCACTTTAACTCATCTTGAGCTATTTTTTCTTGCATACTGAGCTCTCTATTTCTCATCTCTATGACCATTCCTTCAGCCTCATTCTGCAGTTCTGGAAGACTCTTCTCCAAAATCTTGTCTTGAGTTCTAAGTGTCTCATTCAGTTTTATAGCATCTTCATTTGCAGCTGCAGGGGAGCAAAATATATTTATGTAAGGAGCTAGTAATTAAAAACAACAGAGAAGCTTTAAGCATTTCCCCATCAACTCCATCAGCAAGTGGAACACAACTTGCACTGGTTATTTCTGCTGTGAAATATAAAGGATGGTTAAGCCAATGATCAGTAACAAATGAGAAAGTAATATAATAAAAGAAACCTTTTATTAGAGTTCACTTTTCAACACAATAATTAAAGAAGTCTTTATATCCAGTATAAGCAATACATTGCTCCCTTCCTCCTCCCCCTGAAAGAAAGAATTTGCACTGAACCTTCAAAACAAGCAGAAAATAATCTGCTATATTACTTGTAGAATTAAGGGGCAGGCAGCACAAGCAATGAAAATTAGACTTAAATTACTTCTGGAGAACCTCAAAATATGCCATTTTTATCATTCAGATTTAACAGTGCTAGGAAGAATAAACAATGGTGAAATTTTAGAAAATGAAGCAGAAGAGGAGTGAAAGACACCCACAGATGTCTAAACCCACTCCTGTGTTTAGAAGAAGATACTCAGATTTGGAAAAGAAAAATATGAAGATTGGAATACATGAAGGTGTACTGTAAATGTGTTTGGAGCAGAGGAATTATTCCAAGCTGATGAAGCTGTACACATGGCCCCACATTCAAGGATGGACTAAAATCTTCCTGCCATAGCACACCACAACGTATTAGAGCACCCACTTTCAGAAGCAGCTAGGTCATTTATGGCAATCAGTTCCATCTCTAATTTTAAAATGTACTGCTGCCTTTCCATAGGTACAGAGCTCCCAAGCAACTGATTTCTCCAAAATGGTACTGTTCCTGGTCACAGGGGTATTTATGAGTATTTTAAATTAAATCTTTAATTAAGGAAATTAAAATTGGTCTTTCAAACCTCAATAAATTACTATTTCATCTACACATTGCATAGGTTTAGAGCAAATTATGAAGAAAATTCTGATCTAATGATGTCTTTGATTAGCTGGTGAGAACTGAGATTTTTTTCTTTAATCATGAGTGGTTTCTTATGGGGTAGTGAAGTCTGGATAAAGATTATACTTTGCTCAAATGGATCATGGATAACTTCTATATGTACTATATTATATGTATATATGTACTATATTATATATATATATGTATCATTACTAAGTTACCTCAGGCCAGGAATAGATCTATATTAATTTTTTTTAAATTCTGGAATAAAAAAATAGTGCGTAACCTCCCATAATATTTACCTTAAAATAGAAAATGAGTATGTTAGCTAAGCTTTTCTTAGGTTCAAGAAAATTTATACCCAGTTTTATCCTTCTCTTCTCCTAACCATGTTTTATTTTGTGTCTTGGTAGAATGCAAATATCAGAGTCCAGTGCTGGTAAAAGGTTTGTGTGCACTGACATAGTCAAATGGTAGGAAGTGCAAAGCAGGGAAATTCCATAGCTAGGAAGGAAAGTTAGTTACAGCTACTCAGAAGTTCAGAAAGTCAACAATCAGCTCAGTAGAAGTGGATCAGCAGTCAGAGTATGGTCATTAGAACAAATCACTACAAACTTCTCACTTTTAATGAGGAGTTTTGTCAGTTAGGCAAAAGGTGTGGATGAGAAGAACGTAACTGTGTTATGAACCACCTGTGGCACCCAGCTGTAAAAAACAGTTACTGGAATTACTGGGACATTATTAGGAGAGCTGACATAGGCAAGTTTTACTCCTTCTGAAGAGCAAGACACCGAAGAAACATCATTTCATGCTTTTTACATGTGGTCCAGAAACACAGACATAATTTTCAGCAGAGGAAGGGAAATTACATGAAGGTGAGTGGGAGATTTGGGAGAACACTCTTTTGTGTGATTCAGTCTAGAAAAAAAGGGGCTGAAGTGGAATATGATTCCTCTTTGCCAGTACAGCTGGCAATGGGGGAAGGAGAAGACGTGTATCTGAACTCAAGAAAAAGGTTTGCAAAAGAACACATGATGATAAACTAAATATGAATGCTCTTTGCTAGAAATGTGAACTATGGTAATTATGAAGAACACTGAAACCTCCTCCTATTCAGATTGTGTGTATTTGTGGAAACTACTTTGAAGATGAGGTTTAGAAAGGTTTTGGTACTAGCGGAGTGGATGCCTTAACCCACGAGGTATCAATCCTGTGCTGTTGTAGTTCATGTATTCTTAAAATGTTAACTTGACCACTAGGCAAACACATTGATTTTAAAGTTTTTGTCTACTTCTAAGATAGTGCATAAGTTTATTTCACACCCTTAATGTTTGCTAACTCTGTATTTCCTACTACTAAACCTGCTTGAGGAAATTTTTATTTGGGTTACAAACACTGGGCATAAACTTTGTAGAGTCAAAGAATTAATTTTGTTCATCATCCCAAATTCATCCTGAAATATGAGGAACATGGTCTTTTGTTAAAAAAAAATTCTCAAAAATTTGCTCACTTTTTCTTGTTGCTTTTCCCACATTTTTTCTTGTCAAAGTTACAAGTCCTAAAGATGTCCTAAATTGCTGTTCAGTTCACCTCCAAAGCACATACAGGGGTGTGTTACACGAAAGGCAATATCAAATGTATTTTATAGCACTTGGACAAAAGTAGAAACCTTCCCCTTCAATGAAATGGGCCTTCAGAAGCAGAACTACTAAAACCAGTACTGCAGTGAAAATTTGGAGGAGGAAAGAACCGATAAGTCTTTTTCATGTAAAAACCTACCTATATTTGCCAATTATTTTCATATTTTTCAGCCATTATCTTACTTATTAGCTTGAGGCAATAGATAGGTCTTGCTCCTTAAGGCCATCTACAATACTTTTTCTCATAAGTATTTACTGCAGCGTAAGTGCAGTGAATCAGTCTGAGGAAGACAGAGTGTTGGCTTGGCTCCATGCTTAGGTAGGGTTAGGAGTCACTTGCAAATTCCAAGCAGCAGATGTTCATTAACAGCAAGAAGTAAATGCATTTTTGAAGTAAAGTTGGTGAATTAAGATAATGTGTTAGTGTACCGAGTGCTGAAATCACATCAAACTTCTTTACCAATACATCTTTTTAACTGCTTTGAAAATAAACAAAAGCTAAGCCCTGTTTGTTATTTCATCATAACAGCTCTTGAGAGAACTGCAAAAATCCTGAAGGAACATCTCAGTTTTCTTCTAGTCCTTGTTCATAATTACCAATACACTAAGTATTTATATAAACTGTATACACAGATTTGAAAAAAAAATTGAAGACAGTTTACTGCCTTTTCTTCACCCAACATTTTTAGCACATGACATTTCTCAGTAAGTAAAATCTTCCTCACTGTCTCTCAGACCCACTTCCCCTACCATCTTCCAGTCTTCTTGAGAAACAACTCAAGTATTTTAATTTTTCCAATACCTTCAGCAGCTTGGAGGATGCCTTTGACGAACTGTCCAAGAGATTTTGCTCTGTCATTAGTCCTCTCAGCATCCTGCCTGGTCTGCTCACCATCTGCTGTCACCTTGGTAGCCTGGTGATACAAATTCAGGGAAAATATAATTAATGAACAGGACAAGGCTGCACTATGTTATATTCCTACTGGCTGAATCCATGTACAAAACTTTCCTCAGGCCAGAGGCAATCAATGAATTATTGACCAGATGCATGGGAAATGAAATGCTCTGTTCAAGTACACAATTAAATTTTATTATCTTTTCCTTTAAATAGAAATTGGAAGGCTTTATTTTAGGTTCTTAGAAACCCTACTTATGTGCAGCAGCACACCAATGGAGACAGGATGAAATTACCCTCTGAATAATAATACCTTTGCTTAAAGAAATGCTGTTTGGAACCTTTTAATAGATTCTTGAGGGAATACTTTCCATAGTTTCACAATTGTGTACTTTTCGACTGACAAAGTGCAGCAGTGTCATGACCTCTCTGCTTCTTCCCTGGAGGTGTTCTCAAACAGACAGTTCATTCCAACAAGCAAGAACAACTTTAAATCAATACATTAATTTGACCAAGAAAGAGAGAGGAAATAAAAGAATAGTTTTATTCAGCTCTAATGCTTGAAGTTGTTAGTTTATAACATATTGGGGTGCTTGGTAAAATTTTAGCTTTGTGTTACTAAATGCTTTATAATTGTATTGAATCACAGCAGTAGCAGGAAGAGAGACATCTGCTGCAGACCTGAAAAACATGCTGAAGAATGTCTTAGGACATTCTACTTAGCTCTTGAGGTCCCTATCTAAAATATGGACCCTTTTTTCTTAAAAAGAAGCTGAACATTTCAAGACACAAAGCTTGTTGATCTGTACTGTAAAGTAAAAAAACAAAACCAAAATAAACCCCCAAAACCCCCTAACAAATAAACCCAATAAACGCCTAGCTTTTTTTTCTTTAGGGATTACATTCCCAAAAAAATCTCAAAATAGGGCATTATGAATTTCCCAGTCTCTGTGAAATGGCTAGAAAGTCAATAATTCAAAATGAGCTTAGGTTTTCCCTGACTTGAACTGCACAAATTGTTTCTCCCTTACAAAACCCCCCACAATTTTCAGTAATAGTTAGAGAAATAGTAGCACTTGAACACATTTATTTTTGCCTGATTAACTTCTAGATGGAAGCCCCAAGATACTTTAGGACATCTGGGTTTCTGAAATGAAATCCCTGGCATTATCTTTCCACTTACAATTTTGGGCTACTTCAGAGTAGTTACACTGAAAGTAATTTAAACTAAAAGTAATTTATATGAAAATGGTTCAGGTAAATAGAAATATACAGGAAGAATTAAGAACCCATACAGACTAGGGGGAGTTTGTTCTATTCCATCCCTCTATCAGTAGAAGAATGTGTCTTTTCATATTTATACAGCTTTAATCACACTATTAGTTACTTCCTCTAAGATTTACAAACCCTTTTTACCTGCCTGGATACCGAACTAAAATATTGTTACAGTGAGCTGAAGGAGGCAATTGGGATAGAAAAAAGGCAAAAATTCCAAATGGTCTTGATGGACCACCACTCTAACCCTGCTTGGCATTTCTGATGTAGTTTAATTCTTCATGTAATTGAGAATACCTTATTATTTATTGTCAAACCCTCCACAAGCAGCCTTTTATTCTTTGAGTTTTATTTGCTTGGAATATTCACATTTGGTTTTATTATATTCTATCATATTTCTAGTCCTTTGCTGCAAATGGTGTTTTATAACTTACATATTCCTTTCTTAGTTTTGATTACCTTTTCCACATTCACGCTAATTCAAGTTGACCACTTTAACCTCTCTATTTATGACTGAATAGCACATACTACATTTTGGTGAAAATTATTCTGTCATTGAACAATTTTCACTTCCTTTCAGTGACAGCACTCTTTAGTACTTAAATCCCATTCAGGTCCACTGAAGGCCTTCTGCATTTTGACAGAATTTCATTTGCTGAAAAATAGGCTTTTGCTTCATCATCTGGTCTAGCTTTAACTCTGTAAACTGAATTAAAAGGCGAATATCCTTCATAGTGTAGTTGGACATTCCATGGATAATTAAATGTTTTCATTTGCTAATAAGGTCCTAGTAATTTTTTACATATTGAATTTACTACAGTTCACCATTTCTACAAGGTCAGTTTTCAGGATCTTCTAAAAGTTTAAACAGGCCCAAAAAACTCTTGCTGTGGGAACAATAAGGGTCAGATAGACTGGACCTAGAGCAGGGGTATGGAATAAGTCTTCAAGAAGTTATTTGGACACAAATAAAACTTTTTGGCATAAAGGAGATCCCTACCACAGAAACCAGTAAAGAAAGTATTTGAGGTCAGTGAACATGCTTTGGTGATATCCACAGCTTTTACTTCGTGATGGAGGTTCCATGAAAGACCTTGTTCCAGTCTGGAGTAGCCACTTAGCAATTTAAACTATAAGCAAGTATTAGCAACTATGCACACGTTTTTGTTTTGATTTTGTTTGGTTTTATGTTTATTTAAGTCTTTGTCAAGCCTTAAAGAACTCCTGCAGATAGCATCTGGAGAGTGTCCTACAGGAATTTCTCCAGCTAGTGAGCTGCAGATCACAGGAGGTGTAAACACAGACCTCACTGTACAGATGGAAGTTCTTGGCTCTGTCTCCAAATGTTCCCAGCTATTGCAAACTAAGTTGCCTCTGCTACTACTTCCAGAAATTTTTTGTTAGAGAAATTCAGCATATTGGGAGAAAGGTAAAAATTTACAAAGACAAAAGAAGCATTTCAATCAAGATGAGTGATTCTGACCCCTGTCTTTCTTGAACGCTCTGAAGGTACCTAATTAGAAGGGAAGTGGGGGTTTTGATGCAATGCAGTGAACTGAAAGGAACTGAAGATCTCAGGCCTTCCTCTGGTGGTAGGTGAGGGAATGTGCATGCAAACATGTGAACATAATTAGAGCAAGGAAGACATGAGGATCTTCTATATGGCAAAGTAAATGAAGCACAGGATAATGTACAAGAAGGGAAAGGTGTGCTGCACTGAACTAGGAGATCATTTGTTGAAAAGAGACCACAGGGAAGCAAAATCCCCAAAGTTTCATAATGACTAAATACTATTGTCTTCTATATTTTATCCTAAAATGGTTAGAATTTTTTTCATGGAAATAGATTCCTCACCAATCCTCACCAGCATTTTTCTTCATCAGTACTGGTTTCACTTTTAAAATATAGTGAGCCTGCAAATCAGATACAGGGAAAACTTTGGCATCTATGGTGGCACTATGTACTTCAAGTGCTATGATGTAGTTATCAGCTGTATCTTCCTTTGGAAATGAGCCTTGAACACACTACATCAGGACTCATGCTTCTTTTTGGAACATTATTCTTATTTAAAAACACAGAAGGAGAAAGGTAGGACCTGCCACCAGTTGCCAGTCCCCAAATTTTTTAAAAAACCAAGCCCATCTCAAACTACTCCAAACAGCTCTGTAAGGATAACTGAAAAGCATAAGGCTATTTAGTCATCACAATGATGAAAAACTGCGTAAGGGGAGTGGTGATAATGTGGCCACCACAATAGCCCCCCTCAGATCACACTTCTGATATGATTTTCCTTCCAAGAGTTATCTACAGAAGGTCAGAATCTGCATTATTTTAGGTCATCTCTGTGGGGGTTACTGGAAAAGGATATTAAAAAGAGCACCTTTACAAGAGGGAAAAAAAAAATTGCCTTAGCCTAAGATTGAGAAATCTTAATAGAAAAAATATAATCTTTCCTGCTTCTAGAGTTGATATGGGTTAAAATTCCAGCCAGACTTAAAACTACTGCAGTTGCTTCTTGCAGGAAAATAAAAGATCAAAGAGAAGTGGAAAAGCAAGCTTTCTCACAACGTGAGTACCTACAGACAGATATTTGTGTATGCACACACATGTGGGTGCCTACATATGCAAACACACTTCAGCTGCTTTCTTAGCCACTACCCATTTCAAAACTGAATAAAATCCACACTAAGAAAGCAGCTTCTCTGAGAATTTTAGTTCCATAAGCCATGTACAATTTAGAGACACGATGCTGAAAGTGCCTGGAGTTTATGTGATTATCTGAGGTGTATATTGATAAGTACAGTACTCCACACCTTCCTTATTTGGTTCTTTCAACTCACAAGCATGACTTTGGGTAGTTCTTCACACTAATGTACTTTGGACAGCTTTAGTTATACCGACGCTGGTTCATTTCCCTCTTTTTTCTCCACTAGGTGGCACAATTTATATTATTTTCTTAGCCATTGTCTTTACTGATCAAAATTAGGTCTATATGGAAATAAAACTTTTGTAATAAAAAGAGTACATAGCACATCTATTGAAATTCAGAAGACTCTAACTATCCTCATAAATGAAATCTAGAAGACATATTTAACTAAACTCACACATCTCTTTAGTGTCAGCTTTTCCAGATAAGATCATTCTTGGGTACTCTGTATGGAGGCGGAAAAGCTTTCTTATCCTATTAAGAAGTTTTGCAGAAAATATGTGTCAATATATTGGCCCACAAAAAGAGATTTTTAGAGGACTTTCTGCCATTTTAGACACTGGGACTGAGAAGCATCTTATAATTCATCTATTCATTCATGTTTAATTCATATTCAGAAGATTTCTGTCATTATGCAGCCTCAACCAAACCCATAGACCTCAATGTGATCACAGACATACTCTTGTCAGTAGTTCATCCATTTCTGTCACCAGGGTATCCAGATTTTCTCGTGCTAGCTGAAGAAATCTCTCTGGTGCTCGCTGAGGTGAAAGCAAATGCTGTTGGGAAAGAGACAGGAGAGTGAAAAATCTCTATGTAATGGATGTTGGTGCTTCCAAATATTGAAGAGAAGACGCATCAAACACTTCATTACAATATGCAATCCTTTTTGTCATTGGCTAGTGTCAAATTCATCCAACAGGCTTTCTTCAGGAATCTTGACAACTTTACATTACTTGAAGTATGGTAGGGAACATACAGTATATAAAATAAAGAACCACTTTATAGACTATCAGCATGAAAACTATTTTATTTGTATGCAACATCATTTTCCTATGCCTGAACTATAACTCCTTGCACACATGTTCAGAAATTAGTGTTGCAAGATTTATTTATTAAAGTAAGTAAAACTAAATAACTGTAATACTTATTTATCAACCGAAGCAAGCCTGAAATAATTCAATATTGAATTTTTCTTCTTCCCTGAACCTCCTCACAGCTGTGTGGTTGAACAGCATCAAGTACAGTTGTGCTGAAGCTCTGTTATTTATGTATGTGAACACTGCCAACATACCTTTAATTCCTGTGTCATGTTCTCAAAACCATGTAACATTTTGTATGGAGCAGGCAGTGGACCACTAAGGTTAACACTCAGGATCATCTGGTTTAGCCTGTCCAGGTCATTGAGAAGGAGTCCTGTGCATTCATCATCACAAGCTGGGGGAAGAAACACAAAGCTCATTTCTTCTCACTCAACATTTAAGACATTTGATTTAGTAATTGTATGGCACACATGCAATTCTGTGGGATGTAACACTAATTTCATACATATTACTCCAAAAGTAAGGTAATAAGTGTAGTGTGAAAAAAAATGGAAACAACAGCTAGGGAATAGGAAATATCTTATTGTTTAGGGCTTAGTAATGTACAATTTAATATAAAACACAAAGATCAAAATTATCTCATAACAAAGAGGAAATAATTAATGTTGTCCATCGTGGACTAGCCAATATAAAATATTAAATTATACAGGCAATTTGGATGAAGTTTGAGAAAAGCAGATGGGCAATTTGGAAAATCTGAGGAGTTCTGTAAGAAACATAGTATGCTTATGGATTTGAATGCAAGAAAAACCCTAAAATAACTCCATATAACAGCATGGTAAAGCATACTAAACCTGTAATGCAGACAGCTGAAAGCATCCAGGTAAAAATACTGATAGTTTGCTTTAAAAAATGCTTTTCCCTACCTCTTTTCACTAACCAGCTTATAAGCTTTTCATATATGCTTCTTTTCTTGCAAATACCCTTCAGGACGAAAAATATTGTTGTGTGCTGCATATATCAAAAGGAGTTTGCATTTTCCTCCCCTTGCTTTCGATTAACTATCACAAGAAATTCTCATCTTGTATCATTTATGCAGCAGACAGGAGAATTCTTCATCCTTTAGAACAGAGTTGTGGGAATACCTTTCTGTTTCTCTGCATAAAGATTCTACACAGAACTGGCAAACTCAAACATCTCAGGAGATGAAGCAAACTGTGAAACAATGAATTTGCTGGCGAAGTTAAGAGACAGGGAGAGTTGTACATAAAGTTTTACAAGTGTGTAATTATTTATTTCAGCAAAGCTAGGTAGTTTAATAGTTAAAAAAACCCCACTAAGCAAAGTGTATGTTTTTGTTGAAAAAAGAAGTAGTTTTCAAAAGAGAATTGCTTATTTTTCCCAAAATCTATTTTTCATGTAGATTAAATCTTTTCTGTTCATTAAAGTTTTCACAGTTACCTAAATATGGTTCTTATTCTGTTGCCTATTCAATATAGCAAAGACAAAGAGTAGAATCAAATACAGAGAGAAAAAAGAAAGAAAACTATTTCAATACACCATGAAACTCAAGTGATGATTGAAAAGGAGACAAGGTAGATGCTGAATTAGCATAGTGAGAAGTGGGTACAGAAAGCTAGATACTACTGTTATTTTAAGAATTCCTTTTGCATTTTCATTGCTTCCTTTTGCAGACTTCTTCCTCCTATTTCACAGAATTTTGTTACATAAACCGAACTGCACTGGAACTGCAGTCAATATCTGTGGGCATGATACATTCTGATTTATGCTCCTACATGAAATTTAACCTCCCCCCCAACTTATTATCATCCCTGTTCTTGCCATCTGTGTGCTTGCCTTTAGAAGCCTGAAAGAATTAAAGGAAAAGCAAGTTTTACAGCAAATAATATTTTATATAACAAACACCTGTTCTGTAGTTGATCAAGAAGGTAAGGAGACCTGATAATCATTTTGGAGGATGAAAATAAGTGATCTTGGGCTTTTATAGTTTGTTTTTTGCTGTGTTTTTTTTTTTTCTCATCTATTATTTCACTTTTGAAACAAGTAAAATCTATTTACCTTCAAAATTTTCCTAGTGCTTGGTAATAAATTGCTAAAAATTTGCTATGTTAAAGACAAACTCAATTCACACCAATAAGAAAAAAAATGAACAGCCCATGAGGAGATGAAGTATTCTCAATGAGTAAGCAATCGATAACTGAGCGTTCAGTATAAATTAACACCTCTTGCACAATAATCAGGTTGAAAAGAGGAACTGCATCAAGTGAGACCACAGCTGAGTAGATGAGACAGGACTAAGCTACTCCAGTATGCAGTCTGTAATGTACTGTAGCTATGGGAAATATTTCAAGAGCATGATTATATTTTGCAAGACTAAATACTTCTGTGTCTATCTATAAAGCTGTCAGGATAAATTTGTGTCTAATATTAACAAATGCAGCACTAAATTCAGATCATTACAGCAGTGCAAGCATGTAAGAAGCAAATCATGCAATCAATATTACAATAGTTCAACAAGCAATTAATGCAAATTACTGCATTTTCCATTTTCACCACACTTTTCCATGCACACTAAGTCTCTAAGTATTTTGACTTACCTCTTGTGAGAATCATGTCCAAAGTATGCATGCCAAAAGAAATTCTTTTAAGTTTACAGACATCTAACCATTTATGCCATCTTACAGAGACATAATGTACAATAAAAAACCCACATCTGAGTCACAATGTGTTCCTCCGATTGAGTGATCATCTGACACAATTTTGCTTTGATATATTCATTTCTGTGAAGATTCAGAAGACTGTGTCATGACTAGGTAATTTTTGGTCTAAGGGCAACCATGCAATCTCTGATAGGAAGTGGTATCCCATGATAGTCAGTGACTCTTCAGTATCAGCTTCCTGTTGTTCCAAATAAAGTGCTGAACTACTGTTAGCTCATTAGTCTGATGGCTATTACCTGATTTTTCCCATTTTGGCACTAGTCTCACACCAATAAAACATCTTTCCTGTGCCTTCCAAAACAGAACCCAGTAGAGAGGTGAAAACTTCAGCTTCCTTGCCACTGCTGCTGGTTTCAGGTAGCTTACATGATCAATATGTCTCCAAAATCTGGGAAAATTCATACCCAGATCAGGGTCTAAAGCATCTACTGGGGTTTATTTCTGATTTTTATTATTTAGAAATCCTCACCTGCTGGTTGTGGTACAAACCAGTAGTAGCTGAGTTTAAAGGCTGCTTGAGTTGGATGAAAGGCAGGAGAGTGGGTCTAAGCTCATGTACCACAAAAACAGAGAACAGGTGATAACTTAGCAGCTTCTAGGCCAAGCAGGGATGTCCAAGTTGAGCCCATGCAGCCCGAGAAGGACTTGTCCAACACAGACATAAATTTAATTCTTACAGCTGAGACACACAGACACACAGCAAAACCCAGACCACTGCAGAAGCTAGTCCAAGGCTGATGTAATGTTACACACAGGATCTTTCTTTCCAGCTCACTCTGTAAAGGCTTGCAATAAGAAGCTGCCAGCTCCTGCCGAATTAAGTGCTGTGTAAGAGCTGGGAGAAGCTTTGTTTCACAGATTCTACAAGATCTACCTCTGACAAGACAGCATCTCTGTCTAGTTCTGAATTTGGAACGGCTAAGATACAAAGTGGAGCTCCTCAGTTCTAAAAGGAAAACCTTGATTCTGTCAGGACCAGTGGCTGGGAGCTCCCTTGTTCTTCTTGGTGTAGGACTGTGACAAAGCAGATATTGACAGGTGGGAAAAAAATCTCCCTTTCATTGCAAGCAATAGTCTTGAGTGCAAATACTTAAGTGCCCAAGACCTGGTATTAAAGGAATTTCATTATATAATATTCTCCTTCTACCGATACTGAATATTTAAATACATAAAGATGAAAGTTTTTTAACTGCAGCAAGGCTGAGGGTCTTTTTCTTTTTTTCACCCCTTAAGAATGAGTTAAGGAAAATTCCTAACAATGTAAAATATCTGCTTGATCTCCCTGTGTCATGATTGCTTCTTGTTCAGTCACATCAACTGCTTTACATTTAGGCTTTGGCTTGACCCGAAGGAACATTTGTGACAGGAGCACACATCCAAGGAAAGGTTTTGTAGTTTGTGTTGCAACTCAGCTCAAAACATTGCAGACCCTTTTTTTGAAGTCTCCACTGTAGTTATGACAGATACCCTGAAAGCACTCGGAAGGTGAGTTCTGACTTGCCATGTAATATAGAGAGCCACACAACAACAAAGCCTTGAAGTTCTCACCAGGATCATTTTGTTCCATAAACACAGCACTGCAGTGAGCAGAGTCCCTGTGCCAATAACACTGCAATCTAGGCTTCTTTTTATGTACTACAAACTCTGTAACTGAAGTGGAATGTCACAAGGTACAACAAAAACACACAGGAGGATTACTATTTCTAAGAAAATGCATGATTGCTACAGGCTTGATTCAAAATCTGAGAGAAGATTTGGGAGAATTTTTGTCTTACTTGACAGTATACAAGGATGCTGGCAGCATTATTAAAATTATTTATTCTTTGGGTACTGACTTTTTCAAAAGTGAAAGGAAAATGAACCTACAAAGTTACTCGCTGGAGTTCAAAAACAGTAAGAAAGTATTCATCAGCAGAGTATTGTGAATATCTGTAATGGACAACCTAGATGGTTACTTTAGCTGGGGAAATAATCCACCTACTAGCCATACTAATGCAAAAAATTAGACATTTTTATATTGTGTAGTAGACCACACTCCTGTATTGCTTATTTAAAAAAAAATTTTTTTTGGATATAATTTTTCATTCCCTGATGGCATCCTAGAGAAAACAAAATTGTTCTGTTCTAAGAATATAATGGGAATGGAATTCTGTCTGTGCCATGCACCTGTAATTATCTTACCATTGTTATTTATCAGTAAGTGAAATCTTCCCCTTTAAGCAGTGGCTTTTAAAAAAAATACATATTCTATTTTACCTGTAGCTCTCTAAAATATAACTGTTATAACACAGCACTGAACAGTGACATGTACTAAGCAACTGAAAAATGACACATTATGAAAAAAAACAGTAAGAACCCGGTAAAACAGATTTTCAGCTATATCAGAAATAGATCACTTTAGTGAACATGCATGCTTCTTTGCTTTTTTTCCCCATACCTTTTCAACTGAAAATCTTCACTTAAAAATCTTTAGAATACTTATGATAAGGGCGATGTTAAAATCTAAACATTGCATTTAAAGAAGAATGCATTACAATATTTTGGCTAAAATACCTCTCTGATCTGATTTAAATATGCATTATTTGGTTTTTCAGGTCATACTGTGTGGTGACCTTTTATAGAATTTGCCAAAAAAATCCATTATTTAAATGGTTATTCTTTTTTAAATATTCAAAATAAAATTTAACTTTCTTGAACTATAGTTTCATTAACTATATCATACTAACAGGACAGCTTAATCACACTATGTCTTATACTACTTACAAACACTTTTTCAAACGTGGGTGACAGTATTTGCATGTATTTTCTTTAAGTTAGACCACTTCACCACCTAACCAGGGCTTCTTCACACTTCTGACAGGTACAATGTAATTGCAGTAGTTGAAATTGAACAGCAAATGAGCAAAGGTAGGTACATGCATTCAGCTCATTTTAAGTATTGAATGCAAACAAGATTCTGCTCTTGACACTAATTAATTTTCTGTATATTAAAAATACCTGTGTTTTTACTTTTAAGGTTTTGTTACAACTGGAGTTGGTCAGAAGGGAATTTACTGAGTGTTTTGCAATTGGTTGACATATGAAAGCAAAAATACATTGCATACATAATCAAATTCTCAGCTGCATTAAACTCAGATTGGAACGGCTTGGTATTCTGAGAGCAGGGAAGGAAATCTTCAAGGTTGCCCCAAAGGTGTTTCTAATGGTTCTTTGAGAGGACAAGGACTGTGAAAGGACATTAGGGGCTGCAGCAATGAATCCCTACCAACAGTATGACATATCAGACACTGTTTACCTGACACTGAGTGACATACCAGACACTGTTTACCACAGGCAAATTCCCACAAAATCTGTGCTTGCCACACTCCCTTTGCCACAGACCTGTGTCCACCACAGGGTACAAAGGTTATTGATCAGGCTTATTTTCTACCACGTCAGGGGTGTTGCACTGCATTAGCAAAGGCAGGTTTGGGTGTTGAGAAACCTTTAAACAAGAGGAAGATCTAACAGTAAGAGCTAATAGGCATATAAAGTGTCTAATGAAATATTTAACTGCAGTTTTTGCAATTTATGACATGGTTGTTATTGATATGGTATCAACAATAAAAATCCTGTGATAGGGAGATTTAAAGTATCTCCCATCTGTTCCTCTAGGTGGTTCTTATCTTTATGACTAAAGAAAGAAATCTTATTTAATTCCTCACTTCTAGTGGTCAAATGAAATGTCCATATACACATGTGAAGGACTGTTTTATGGTGAAAACTGATTACCTAGTTAAAGTAAAAATGTCACTTAAGATAGCATAGGTATATTTCAACACCTGCATTCAAATATGTTGCAGTTAAATCAGAGATTATGGCAAATAGCATCTTTCAAAGCAAAAAGGTGGAAAATTTCATTTGCCTGCAAACAGCTTTTTCCATTCACAAATAGGATTTTTAACCTTATTATCCACACAATGAAATAGGCTGATTAACAAATTGGAAAACCATTATAAATGATAACTTGCACTTAGGTTGTTTTGTACAATGAAATACTGTCATCCTGGATACCCAAAAGACTTTTCAGAATACTGATAGGTAAAAGACTAATAAAAAATATACTAAGACATGCCTGAGGTTGTAAAAGTAAGATAATACTGGCAATAATGTAAGAGCTATTCAGGATATTGAAAAATGAAGTAATTTTCATGTAGATGCCACTCTGGAAAACACAGTCCTTATTTTAAAATTTTGTAGCTGTAACACTTATGGACTTAACATGCAATTACAATTCTCCTTGACACATAGACCACAAAATGGAACTCAAACCATAGTTATTTCAGCAAAGGGACTACTTACTCCAGTTGCAATCATTTTGCTGTTGCTCAAAATAGAGTTTAAGGTACTAAGTTCAGAGTTAAATCCTAAACTACACACACAAACTTTAGAAGTTTATTTTTCTTAAGCACACTACGCTTTTAAGCAATGAATCAATGCCATGTTGTTAATAGTAAAGAAATAGAAGCATTTATTGCTATATTCCCAGTAATGTATAATCTCTACCTGGGATTCAGGACTGATGCAAAAGCACTTATTTCAATGGACTTACTGAGAAGTTTAGTTCCACTAAGTCCTGGTGACTCTCTGAGAGCTGACCATAACCATTAAGTTGAGTGAAAAAATATTGTGTAGTTCCTGACCCCACACATCGAATATCTTCCTCTTTAACCACTCCAAGAAGCCATGCATTCCATTCTTGACTTATATGATGCCTTCAGACATTTTAAGCACTTCTTTGTTTATTTTTCCAATTTGCTTTTAATATGTTTGCAATTTATTTTTACCATTTCATTTTAATACTATAGAGGTGTGCACCTCTAGGTATGGAGGTACAAAAGAAATTAATTCTTTGGAGAAGTAAAAAGAAAAAAAAATAGATGGTACCTACTTTTATTCATGTTACATGTCCCTCACATAGACGCCTCACTCTCCATGAAAAAGCTCCAGTTATAGAAAAAACATTTAAACCAGTTCACTGTGCCTTGCCAATATTTTCAAATATGCATAGATTAATAAATATTATATATTGTGGACTTACAGGAACTCTACCAGTACTCTACTTAAAATTTAACAATCATGGCATTGAAGGGGAAAAAAAAAATCACAGCAAGGTTAATCCCTCCACATCCTGAGGGAGATGGGGACAAGGAAAATGCCTTACTTCAGTCAGGGCTGACCAAGAGTTCTAGAAAGATTTTGCAACCTTTTTTTTTAAGTAAGATATAAGCATACAACATTATGTGATATTTTGTAGCTGTAACACTTACGGACACTGAGACTGGGGGCTCAAAACAAGCACTATCCAATTTAATTAAAAAAAAAAAATTCCAAACAAAAATACAAGATAATCACTTGGTATGTATCAAAATTGAGGGTAGGACAAAGATACTAGTAGTGAAAGATATAAATTGGTGGTTTAGGCTATTAGTTTTCTATTTTTAACAAAAGAAGTTCTTTGCTGGATATGGTGTACTGTCATTCCTCACATCTTTTAAATTTCACTGGATGGTTGTTGAACCAACATGATCAAGTAAACCTTAGTAAAACTTTTGTGCATGCCTCATGGCATACAGCATTGCAATTGCTGGTTAAGCATTTAGGACAACACTAAAAAATTCACCAAGAGAAAATATTGTCACAACAGCAGCAACGACTGCCCAAAAGAAATCCTTCTAAGTTTTTTGTCAATTTTCAGTGATAATATTAGAAATTAGTGAGAGTTTTCTTAACACCTCAAGGCTTGTGAAGAAAACCAGACCAGATGCCAAAGTAGTAAGAAACCTGGCAATTATTTTCACAGAAACCCACACAAGGCACTGTTACACAAGCAGGTCTGAGTGTCCCAAAGATGACAAACGCAATCGAAATCACCCAAAACTCCATTAGTATACGTACAAATGCATCTCGTGCCATGACGCGCATGCCGATGTTCACAGCCAGCACACTTCCACCCCGTGAATCCAGGCCTGCACGTGCACTGCCCAGTGGCAGGGTCACAGGGGACAGGCAGGGAACCATATGGATCACACTCACATGCCTGGCAGGACCCTCCTGGAATTTGTGGGTTTCCAGTGTAGCCGGAAGAACATCTAGACATTGCAGACACAAAACAAGACATCCACAAACCATTAAAAAATATCTTTGTCGCTTCATGACCAAGGGAGAAATATTGCAAACTGTCCAACAAAGTGGCTTCTAACCAGGACACAGAACAGTCTGCTTGGAGGAGGTGTGCAAAAGTGATTCCACATCTTTAACAATTTTCAGTTAAATTTCTATTAAACTATAACGAAAATAGATCCTCCACTATAATTGTTTGGCCTATAGACCTAGCCTCTTGTTTTGTGTCAGACATGAAATCTCCTAGTAGACATTTGCCAATTGTAATCATCTTAATCCCTCAGTGCTTTGATGGATGGGACAACAGAAGCTGTTTAGGTTATTAATTCACAATTCAGCATTAAAATGTTTATATATAACTGTCTTTCATAGTCAATGCCCATGAGGGCACAACAGTCACTAAAACAAAGAGTATGAATGACATCAAGATACACTATTGGCATGGCATCTAATTTTAGATAAATTTTGTATTTTTCTGTTTAACTTCTGAGCCCTGGAGGAAAAAAACCCTCATGCATCAAATAGTAAGACTAGGACAATATCTGTGATATAAATAACATTGATTATCAATTTACAGGGGTATATATAAAAATTGCCTATGTTGGCTGAGTTTTAACAGCATATGAAGAAGAAATAAATTATCCAAAGGCATGTATCAAACAGTAGAAAATACACACTTGTAACATTGAAAAACATTTATCTCCTTCATGCCTTTTCCTCATTTCACTGTCCCTCTTTCTGCTTTTTCCATTCATCCTACCTTTCACAGTACTGGCCTTCGTATCCAGGTGGGCAGGCAGTACACCGGTAGTCACTAGGTCCTTCAGCAACACAAGTAGGGCTAAAACTAAAACAAAAGTAAATAAAGAATTTGTTTCTACTCTCTTACATCATTTCACTTTAGTCAGCAGTGCAGAAGTTCCACTCTTAACATAAATGGCAGCATTTCCTTAGCTGTTTGTAAAAACCTGTGGGAAGTGTCTCCTTTCTATTACAATTTTTGGGAATGCCTTGCTGTGATACTTGCACAGTTTGGACAAAGGCTCTAAGGGCTGTATCCACGGGGATGGAGTGAGCAATGCCCACGCTGTAGGCTTGTGTGAGTGAATGGTGCTGTCACTCACAGTGAGCAAGCAGAGGAAGCACTGGGAAGGATGTGAAACAAAAGATTTAGAAACTGAGCTAATGAACATTCAGCCTTTCCAGTCTGATTTCATTTTATTTTGAATGAAAGGAGATAAGCTGGGAAGAGTTTACTCGAAGTTAAGATATAAAGAGGGAAAAGGAACCGAAGTCATAGCTGTGTGGAATCTCCCAAAAAGGCAGCATCAGATGATCTTCCAAAGGATGTATGAGAAAAGCCTAGTCTACAGAGGAAAAAAAACCCTAAAAACTACCTCCCTTATAAGGAGAGGTCTCCTCAGGGAGAGGTCTTATTTTAATCATTGAAGACACTGGATTATCTTTTCTAAATCACTTTACTACTGACTGCAGTGTGTACCTGTGGGCACTGTGCAAAGTAGCATTTAGTTGAAATGTTACTGTATGAAGTGCCTGCAAAGGCAGTTAAAACAAACAAAAAAAGTAGGTAGGGCAGAAGAACAGAACTAAATATTAAGATGGTGCAAAACCATGAAACTCTTCCAGTTCTTTGTGGAAGAAGAACTAGAAAAGCACAGAGGTGGCTAGTGGTGAGCCCAGAGCTCCTTTTTGGTACAGTACAGTCAGCATCCTCATCTAACTTGCTTATAATGCATTAAATCAATAGTGCTTGAACGAATATATGAAATTACGCCTTTGCAAAAAATGTAAACAAATTGATCTATTACTCACAAACTCATTATCCAACACATTTCCAACTCCATAAAAATAGATCCATGCTAGGAACAATTCATTCTCTCTGTTCTTTTTTTTTTCTTTCCCCAGCTCATCGTGTTTGAAGCTGAATGCTGATTGTACAGCAGCATAAACACAGTATTTAAAACTTTAGTGGAGTTTTATACAATTTCATAAATAAAAATAATTGCACTATACCATTCACAAATACTATCGTATCAGCCATGACATGGCAAGCTAATGAGATAGCTCATTAGCTATCTGTATTTCATGTAGATTACGATTACCTGACTACCATAAAATAGCTGCAGGTAGACTTTTTCCTTAATATCATCTTGAAGGCCTTTAAGTGATTTGCACAAGATACAAATCTAAGGTCTGATACTCTCATTTTCCACCTAACAGTGTAGCTTTATGTAATGAGTCTATACCACTCAATCCATCTAAAACTCAGGTATTTAGGATAAGCCAATTGTTCAGGCAACCTCTATCAGCAGTGGAAAATGGACATGCACAGACAGACTTATAAACACATTTAAAACATCTTCCCTGCCCTGTCTCCAATGGTGGTTTCCTTTAGATTTAACATGAGTGAGATGTACACTTGTGAGTCCCTATATTACTGTACAGCTACCAAAGTTGTCGCTGGCTGCAGCAGCTAACAGAAATAGAAATCCTTTACGTGATGTCTAGAGACATCTGAGTTAAGCTCTATAAAACACAAGCAGTTCTGTTCCTGGACATGCTCAGATCTGACTCCTTTCTCAACAGCACTAAGAAATTGGATTAATATCTCATCATTAAGTGTTTTTATTAAATTCAGACTAGGTGTTATTCTCCTATCTCCTGTGAAGGTTTATGAAACAAGGGAGTCTCACGATCCCTTTCATGTGAGCATGACACAAAAGTCTGTGTGACTGAAGGAGGAATGGACACTTCGCTTGCTCTCCCTCAGGCAGCTCAGCAACTTGAGTGCACACCTAGGACACCTAAAAGGAGCTTTTAAAAGAAGATGGAGATAAGACAGCAGGGGATGGTTTTAAACTAATAGAAGGGAAATGTAGATCAGCTGTTAGGAGAAAATTCTTTATACAGGGGGTGGTAAAACACTGGAACAGGCTGCACAGTTAAGTGGTAGATGCCCCAATCCCTTGAAGTGTTCATGGCCAGGTTGGATGGAGCTTTGAGAAACCTGGTCTAGTGGAAGTTGCCCCTCCTATGGTGGGAGAGTTGGAGTTAGACAACTTTTAAGGTCTCTTCCAACCCAAACGACTCTACTCTATGATTCTGTGATACACATACTACCCACAGTCCACACATTTCTCAGCTGTAGAGCACTTCAGCAACACCTACTTCCTGAGTTTATGTTAGGTTTTAGGTAAGAAACTGAAATGATCTAGGCAGCACAGTGTGGAGAATATGTCTATATTCTTGTAGCATGGTGCCATAAACATCCAGGTGAAGGGCCCTGCTCATCTTTCTAAAACAGGTATTTCTCTGCAACTAAAGGCTCCTAAGCCTCATGAAAAAAAAATAAGATGGAATATTTTCAGCCCTTCATAACTGGCAGTTAGTAACACAAAAATGTTTTTCCAACATTTGCTGATTAGCAAAGCTGAGAAGCTTGGTTGATCTTGTTCTTTGCAAATTGAATGTCCTTTTTTGATACTAATAGACAGAACACATAATCAAGTTGTAACGGAAAACACTCATGAAATGGGCAAGCCTCAGAAAAACTTGCAGTTAAGAATGTATTATAACTTTCTGAGATAAAGGATATTTCTTTCAATACCTGAGATTTGGAAGTATTGTTAAAAAACTCCTGCTGTGGAGGAAAGATCATGATGTCTTTATCTAGTAATGTTTGAAAAAGGACTTTCCTCCTTCAAAATAAACCCAAGACCGATCCAAAATGATAAAATGAAGAAGTAAGAAGAAAAGGAAACCCTTTAAATTCTCACCTATACTGACTGAAATCCTCACTAAAACATCCTAAAAGCCAGACAAAGCAAAGAAAAATGGTTTTACGGAACACTTCCAGGTTTTCAAAAGCACAATCATGAAACACAAACCTGTTCAGAGCACTACTACAGTATGATGCCAAATATCATTAAGAGCTTCTCAGCAAAACAACAAACAAATCTCAAGTGCTAAAGTGTCATCTGTTGGGAACACATGCAGAGGCATCGTGGAAAGGCTCATTAGCATAAAGCAACCAATAAAATTTATGCTGTAATAATGATATTGCTTTTAAATTATTCTGTCTTTCACAAATTGCCTAAAACTCATGTAACATTAAATAAGGAATCAATAAATTCCATAGTGGATCAAGAAAGGCACTGTAACACATTTATACCAACATAATATATAGGACTTTTTGCAGCTCCCTTGTGACTACATTGTACTTGGGTTCTGCTCCAGCTTCATTTATGAGAACACCTTTATAACACACACTCATTATCTTGAGTATTGCATTTTCTAGTACTTATTAATTTATTCATCACAAATTAGCAAGGGAGCAATTTCTGACTTTTAAAGGAAGATCAATTAGCAAAGTAGATAAGAGATTTTTAGTACAACATCCATGAGGCAATTCTCCTGAAGCCAGCCATCTGAAAAAGGACACAGGGAGCCCAGAAGGAAGCTGTGGCTTGCTGGAAAGGCAATTCTGCACTATGAGTTTGCTGACTTACTTGTTACTAGGAATGGGTAGGGGACAAGCACAAGGCCGACAGTCATCGGGAGAGCCTTGGACAATGCCGTAAAATCCTGGAGCACACCTCTCACAGTGGGGACCAGCAGTATTGTGCTGACAGCTCTGCAGAGGAAGGAGACAGAATGAAAGCCACATTTGACAATTACAAGAAAGCAGACAGCATTTTGCTCTCAGCCTTAGGGATTCAAACTTACTTCAATACATAATTTCCCTGATATGATTCTCAGTGGGAATGCTTGCTTTAAGCTTCTGTCAAACGCCTGCTGAGCAATATATGGGCTTAAAAGGAGAAAGAATACAGGTCTGTAGCTACCCAGATGTATCCTACAGAATTTCTTATCCCATTCATTTTTTCTTCCCTCCTCTGTTCCAGTCGTTGGAGAAAGAAAAATAATTAAAATTCAGTCTTAGTGTATCAGGTCATGTGTATTACTGCTTGTAAAAGCAGAATTGTGTTTACTGTATGACACATGGTATATTGCTTCTTTGTATTGCAGGTGTATAGCTTTTCTTTTTACACAAATAATAATTCAGGGGTGAAAAACTACTGCATCATTTGAACTCTAGAGAATTAGAATGGAAAACTTCAAAAGTTTTCTTTTATGGCTCTCCCTGAACTTTGACACTTAAGCTACTTAGGTAAAATTATATTTTACTATTGTCCCCTGTGTTTTTAGATTAGTAGCACAACTCAGGAATTGTACATTAAGATAAATCTGGTGCAAAAGTTTAGAAATGTAATACCTGACAAACTGATGTTTCAGAGTCACACATAGTGCTGTGTCCATGACACTGACATACAACACAGGTGCCTAAGGATTGGGCAGGTGTCCTTCCTGCAGGTGGAGAGGGAAGCCTGTAAAATCCTGGAGAGCATGACTGCAATAAAAAAAGATGCAGAAGAAAACAGATCATTACAGAGTGGACTGTGTATGGGGAGCACTGCAAGCTCATCTTTCCAATCACCAGTTTTTACAAGTTGTGAAAAGAATCTGACAGGTTTCCAGCTGTGTTACAAACAATATACAGTGCTTCACAGATAACAAGAGCCAGCCCTAATTGGAAACATGGCTGAAAAATCCCTCGAGCACTCCACTGGCATCAGGCTTTTATACTACAGCTTGAGAGATCTTTCATTCAGATGCAGAACACCTTTCTGTTCTCACTGTGCATCAAGCATCATTCCTTTCATTACTTTAGAAAACAGTTTGTTTTCAAAATAATACTTTTTTTGCATGGACTGTGGAGAGCAAGCATGATGATTCTGTTTCCTTCATCCCTGCTATGTTTTTCATGTTCAACAAGCTAGTATATGCCTACACACTACCTGATGGATAACAAGCAAAAGCCAAATAATAAACAAGAAAATGTCTGCATGGCTGCATTATTTATAGCTATATAATTTAAAGACCATAAAAGTACAGAACTCAAAATGTTAAAGGTTTTCCATGTCTTGAGACTATCAGCCCCAAACCAAGTTTATCCATCACTAAGCCTCCTCTACAGCAGCTTGGCAATAAAATTCTGACATTAACCCAAAAATTGCTAGCAAAGCTGACACATGCAAAATCAAACACTTGATCTTCATTTCAGGCTTATTACACAGTTCTGTGGAAGCCTCAGAAAGCACACAGGCAGTGTAAAAACACAAACAGGAACGCTTTGACAGTTGAGACCATTAGGGGTAAGTGCCTACAGAGCAGTCGCTTGTCCCTCGTATAAATCCCACCACCTAGTGGTGCCAGGAGCCTGTGAAGGCTTTCTGATGAGGTCAGTGCCCACTGTTGGCCACGAGTTCTGCTTTTTGGAAAGAACAGGAGTGGTGCACTTCTTACACAGCAACAAAATGGGTGCAAAATAAAACAGAAGAGAATCTGGAGTAAGTAATTTTTGTGACCAAAAGCAGGATTCTTCAGTGAAGCACTAGCTGGCATGCTAGATTTATTCATACACCACTATTCTGACAGTTTTATAATCATTGCCAAAACCTCCAGGAGTCTAAGTTATGGAAAAAGCATAAACACAATTATTTTCTTTAGAATCACAAAGAAATTAATCTTAACTCATTTCTGCTTTTCCCCTTCTATTTTAACTTAGATGACATTAAGTTCCCTGAAGCATAGAAACAGTCTATCTTCTTTTTCATGGTTTGTGAAGAATTCTAACCTAGATAAATAATCTCAAATGAAAGTAATTCTGTTTCTTACTAAAATCCTTTTTCCTCCTCCCTCTCTATCCCCACAAGTGTACTTGTCCAAACAAGGTACAAAACACGGCTTTACAAGTTCTGAGTGATTTAAGAATCACAATATAAATATACATGGTACATCCTCAAACAAAACTAGTACCTGTTTTTTTTTCTGATATGCTATTGACAGTCTTATTGTCTATTTTTATTGAAGCATTTCTGAGATAAGACACAGATAAAACAGACTATATTTTTAATTGCTGGTTTGGAAGTTTTTCAGAAGCAGCCATTAGGAGAATTCTTACCATTGCTTTTGCAGCCCACAATTAGATGTGGGAAAAAAACCCAAACCCAAACAAAAACAAACAAAAAACCCAACAAAAACACCCCCAAAAACAAAAACAAGGGGGGGTATAAATGTCACTTCTAGTAAAAACTGCTGTGCATGTAGTCTTCACAATGCTATTATACGAATAAAGCATGACACAGATACAGACACCCTGTTAGCATCTGCTTAAAAAATGCCAGGGTGTGAGATGTTTTTTTCCTGCTAAAATTAAATAAACCTTCACAGAACACACAATAACCTTCACTGAGCACACTAAAAATAAACTAAGTTATGAGTATGTGAAGATCACACAATTAAGAATGAAGTATGAAGGTTGCAATTGAGACATTTATTGAGCCCCTGGTGGGTGTGAATTAAAATAAAGTTCTAATTACATTATCATATATTTTTCTTCAAAAATTCAATTTGCTACAGTAATTAAAAAAAAATCTGTGCTTCTAAGCAAATATTGGAGTCCATTATTTTCTCATGTATTTACACAAATTCAGGTATATTCTCTTACTGAAATAGTCTACAAAGAAAATTACTTCATTTACTTTATTTCACACCTTTCCTTTGAACTTACTGTTTCTGTTGACTTACTTGCTGAATAACACAACAGTACATAACATCCAAAGGGAGCAGAGTTCCCTCTGCTGATAACAAAGCATTTTTCCCTTAATTTACTTCAGCTTTTCTCCCATTGCTAGTTTGGGGCAAACCCTTACAAGATCCCACTTAGGATGTTTGAGGCATTTGCAGAATATTCAAGATGTTGTTCCCTGCTACCTTCACCTAACAATTGAAGCCAGTGAATTTAGAATTGCTTGTGCTGATTAAAATGAAAACATGGTGGTCTGCACACAGAAAGATTGGCAGTCTCATCATCAAGAGCATGGGCGGTCAGAAATATTTACTTCTATTTTGCAGTTGATGTATTATATCTTAAACAATTTCTCCAGCATCTATCATGAAATCCATTTTACAAAAGCATACACAAGTCAGTTGATTCTCTAGAACACTTGGGTACTTTTGAAATACGCAATCTTCAGCATGAAATTATAAGTAAAAAAATAAATATAGTGCATGAATAAGGAGCACCTACATCACTTAGTCACCAACACTTCTCTCTCGGTGTTCAGTGAATTAGTATTTTACTATTACAAGAGTATTATACCCTTATCTGTTCAAAAATGCTTGACCTGTTAGCATCAGTCACACAATTCATCCTCAGAGATGCTGTCCCAGTAAAGCTCACTTTTGTGTAATCTAAGTATTTGAGTCATTGCCATGGTTTCAGTGGCATATTTGACTACAGCAATAAAAAAGAAAAGGGCTGAAATTCCCTGTAAGAGAAATACCTGTGAGAGAAAATAAGTAATTAAATTAAGGGAGAGTTGCTGCCAGTTAAATGAATTCACACTCAATTGCTATTCACACCTTGGCAATGAATGGACCAGAGAAGGCACAAAGACACTTTCTGGGAGTTAGGTTAGTACTGTACCTCACAGGAGAGACCTGAATAGCCCAATGGGCAGTCACATCTCTCTATCAAGTGAGCCTGAGGAGCCATCCCGGACACAGGGCCGCCTTCAGCGACTTCCAGTGAGATCTCAGAAATCCTGAAAAAGGGAGCAAACACCTCTGATGAGATTAGTCAAGCACTAAATCAAACCCAGTTACTTCACAGCTGGTGTGGGAGGAAACAGTCTCATTGGGCTGTTTGTAGGATTCTTCATCTACAAGAGACAAACAACACTGGGTTTTTGCAGCTCCCAAGAAACTACAAAGTTAACACCACCTCTGGTCTCATTTTCTAGTTCTAGGTAATAGTATAACTAAATCTCCAGCTTGATTCTATCTCTTTCTTTAATCTCTTTTCAGCAAAACTAACAAAAGTTAACATACAAAAATTCATGTCTGGTTCTTCATTTGGAGGGACTCATTAAGAAACTGATGACTCTCAGGGGTATGGCAGTAAAATTGTCCTCTTAATGAGCTTTTAATGAGGCAACTATTTAAAAAATAAAATAAAATCTATCCTCAGTAACCAAAGCAACCCACCAAGCCCTAGTACAGACTTCAAGACATTAGACATTTGCCATTTGAGCAGAAATTTTAAGATCAGTGTCCAGATATAATTTCTTCTTTTTTTTTCTTTAGGATTCTTTAGACATATAAACAAACAATTTAAAGCAAGTATGAAATCCTACCACAGAAGCAACTGCTAATATCAGAAAGGGATTTATTTCTAAAACTTTAACTTTCCAAACATTTGTTCAATTGTATTAATAATAATATCCTTGCCCCCTAACCACTCCTTGTCTTTCCAGCATGAATGCTGACCTGATAAATAGAGTTGAGTACATCATGGACAAAGACAACAAATATAAAATCTAATGAAATACACTTAATCCTAATGTATCAGAATGCTGTACTTTAAGCTTACTTCATTATTCTGGGGATTTGTTAGTTTGCTTAAATGAATGCTATGATCTGGAACACCTATTGCCTCAGAGAAACAAAAAGTGCAGAATAGTGTAAATTTTAAAGCTTCAAATATAATGCTAACCTAAGATAAAATGTCAAAGATTGTCTGACTAACTGGCTGAATAAATGTCAATAATGTGGGTAGAGTCTGTTCAGTGAGTGTCAGAGCACAGTGGAGCTCAGTGGAGAGGAGCTCAGAGAGCTGCTCACATCCTCCTCATGCTCACAGCCTGTTCAACTTCTCCCAGACCTGGATTCCTGAGGGACTGAGTGATGATGTTCTGCTCATTGGCATATAGGTACCAGTGTCAGGATGAATGGGGGAAAAGCAAATGCCCACCACCCTCACTGATAAGAGTTTTGTGACTGAGCTGATGTGACCAGACCCACACCTCTTGACAACCTCGTGTCAATATAAAAATCCCCAAAGCAATTCAATAACTTAAACCCTGTGCTCTCTTCTTGTTACCTGAAGAAAGGGGTTCAGTCGAGCAGGGAAACTGAACAAAAAAAACCCCAAGCAAACAAAGCCAGGTCAAAACAGAAGACTGAAAATAAAGAGGGCAAACCCATTCAGACATGATATGTCAATGTAAGGTTACATTAAAATCTCTGTAAATTTAATGGGAAAAGAAAATGAAATCTGTCTCTCCATCATCCTCAAGAGTAGGGGCACAGTTGAAAAACTGTTTACTGTCATAATATTTAGATAACAATACACTCTAGGGCCACAAAGCTACCTACTGTTTGTGTGAAAATGTTACTTAAGGAAGGTCAGGCTTGGCTGATTTTTGGAAACTGTCTATTAGGAAGCAGTCAAACAACTGCTACCTGATCACTGTTGGGAATATTGAAATAATTTGCAGTAAAATTGAAAGCATACTTCAATTCAAGGAATTTATGATCACAGCCCTGTTGCAAAACAAAATCTAATAAAAGCAATGTTTCCATTTAGGGTGTTGAATGTGAAAATGAAGGCAACAAAATGAACAATACAGAAGAAAAATGTCTGGGTTGAGATTCTGAGCAGAAACCTCTAAATCACTAATAATGCTGCAGCTTTGAAACAGAAAAAACATTAGCATTGCTACTAACTGTTTAGCTAATAGAGTGCTAAGACTAGAATGAAGCTATTTTTATGTTCTCAACTGCTGCTGCTGCTACTTTGACTTTAAAGTGTTTTTCCTGTAGTTTATCACTTACCTGAAGCTTTTAAATTTTGCAGTTGAAATTAAAGCACTATTAAAAACTAAAAAAAAAATTTAAAAATATTTCGTATATATCTTTTCCTCCTCTCACCCATGGATTCTTTTGCTTAATGTATCTTTTCCTTCTATGCACAGTCAAGTGGAAAGAGAAACTTTATGAGTTTAGAACAGGGCCCTTATTTGGAAAGCACAACACACTCTATTTAAACAAATGTTTTAAGTCACTTAATTCAAACATATGTTTAAATTTGAGTACAAATATTATTCTTTAGAGGGTCTCAGCTTATTTTTAATAAAAGCCTTCAATTCTTGTACAAGGTAATATTCCACTAACCTTTAAAAACATTTTTGGGGATTTATTTTTTAGTCTTACACAAAACTTCCACTGAAATCATTCAAGGTGCTAACTTGAAAAAAATAATAATGTATTCCTGCTATATTCTACCTAAAGTCTCAGATGCCGTGTGATAAATGTTAACTTTGTAAGTAGACAGATCTTGAAAATCCATTGCAACATAACCGCCTCCAAAATCAAATACAGAATTATATGCAAGGTTATGACTTCAGATGGAGAGTTACCAGAAAGACCAGATGAACTGTTTGCTAAGCTCTGATGTCATAAAATGTCACATTCTGAAATGCCATGCTGTAAAAATATATTCTGGTTCCTTAAGTGACACCTTGCAAACCTGCCTTGGAACTGAAAAGTCCTCCCCTGTTCTGATTGCCTCATTCCTTCCTGGGCAGCTTTGATAAAATGGTGGTGCTTTACAGTCACAGGAGTCACACACACCCCAGAACAAAGTCAGCTTTGCTGTCAAAACTTTTCTTTTGATGCTCCAGCTGAGATAGTACTCAGTTTTTGCTTCCATAGCTGAACTAAGATGTGTATTGCTTAGAGGAAAGGGAGAAACACACATGAAACATGAATATGCCTCTGAAATTTTCCACATTGCATTGGAGTTGCCTTCATAACTCTTTTCCTGGGAATCCCCTTGCTTGTAATACAATATCCTAAATGGACTATGCCAAAAATAAATGAAACCAATGTTAAGCATTTACGGCATCTGTAACTAATATTTAGCATCTACCCAGTGCAAGCTACATGAATACTTTTCTGCAAATTATATATTTTAAAGAGAGACAACAGCAGCAACAATGACTATGTTTTCTGTCACACAGTGCTGTGAAGTTGCAGGGTATCTGCCCCTACTCTTCACCTTCAAATTCCAAAGGCAAGGCTCTGAAAGACCTATTTGTACCCTAGAAATCTAGAAACAATTTTAGCTTATCACTTCTATGATAGAATCAAAAAAAGGACTTCTGGAGACTTTTGGAGTTTATCTCTCATTATTCCCATGTCCTTGCCAATAAATTTTGATTGCAAAGGATATTGTGAAATAATTATTAAAAACTTTATGCAGTAGTCTATGTATGCTATTCTAGAACTTCTTTACCCCCAGTAGTTTATCTTTCATGTCTAATGTGAATCTTTCCTCCTGATGTTTAAGTTCATTTTTGTGTTTGACTTACCCACCACAGCAACAGGGAACTCATTCTTTCCTTTTTCTCTGTGACAATATTTTAAGCATCTTAAGGCAATTTCTAGTTTCTAAACATATCTAGTTCTTTGTATCTTCTCTCACATATCATATTTTCTAACCTGCAAGGATGGTCACTGATACCCTATGACAACCTTAATAACTATTTTCTTGAATTCCATTAACCAGAACTTCACGCTTAGGCTTTACTAGTGTTGGGTGGAAATAAAAGAAGATGGTTTTTTTTCACTTTGCAGGCCATATCTATTTATACATGCAGATAGAGAATTACCATTTCTCAACAAGAATATTGTTACTGAATCATGTTCACCTGGTGATATTTTGTAAACAACAGACTCCTCTTTGAAGAATAGGTAACTAAGCTGTTGTTCCTTGTTTGTTCAATTGACTGTTACTTTCAGTGTAAAATCTTACAGCTGACCTTTAGATTGCAGCAGATTTTTGTACTGCTCCTGTCATGTTGCTGCCTGATGTCCACTTCAAATTTAGTGTTATCTTTATTTCCTTGCATAAATGATCCATTAATAGATTGAATAGAAGATGGTCAATCTGACCCTAATATATTTAATTTCCCACTTCCAGGAGAAATTCCTTCATACACTAACATTTATATTTAATTATGGCATCATGTTTTCATAAAGTAGACCTTTACTACAAATACACTAGGTTTGTTTCAGAATGTGTGTGCCTACATGTGTTTTCTGTTTTAGGATCCTGAAAATAGAGATTCTGCTTGCCTAGTGTGACTTAAATCCTCTAGTGCATAAGACTTCCCTCTTCTGTGTCTTCTGCTATGCCAAACGCTAACTCCTTCTGCTCTTTCTTCTCAGCATTGGCTTATAGCTGGTGTCCTGAATACAATTTCTGTTGGGAATAGCTGGGAGGTCTATGAGGTTATCTGACTGCTGCACTATTTCAGATCACTGCACAAAAGAGTTACCTGCTCTGCCTCATGATATTGCCATGAGTCGCCTTGATGAGAATGTAATGAACATCATACAGCACATTCATGAAGTCTTCCCGGGATACAGTTCTACTTGGTCTAGAGTCATCTCCATAATGTTTCCAGGTGAAATCTGCCTGAGACATTGTCCTGTTGGGTCCTGGGTTACCATGATAATATTCCCAGGGTACAGAGTTTCTGCCTCTTTGGTCATCGCCATAATATTCCCATTCATGCTGAAAGACAGAAACACAAAATACAGATTATTAACAACATTCAAAAGAACCACGTGCTTGAGTTTTGGGCTAAAAAGAGCAGGTGGAAATGTTACCTCTGTCATCTCTATCTCATGCCTTGTCAGTTGCCCAATCAGAGGGGCAGCCATATGCCGGACAATAATTCTTGTATTTGTGGGAGGCCCGCCTCTTATGATGACTTGTGGGTAGTAAGTAGTAAAACCTGTCTCTTCTCGTGCTTCAAAGTAGATGGCATATTTCAGTTTCCCTCCATAAGCAGTCAGCTAGCAAAGCACAAAAAGAAATCTCATTTTCAGTTAGCTGAAAATAAATTCCTGGGAAGGAGCTACATGTGCTCTGCACCTATGCGCAGCCTGATGGATGCACGTGTGGTAGAAAACAGCAAGTTGTACTTGTGGAACTATCTGGGGACAAGGGCTGTGTTCAAAAACCCTCATCAACAATTTGTTATTGTAGGGCACTAAAACCACTGTGTTATCTGTTTCCTTATATGTGCCTTGGTGTTCCTCCAAACCAAGAAATATCAAAAGTGCAAAATGAATTGTCACAGAGGTGCATAACAAGATCCAAAAGGAGGGTTATGGTTATTTCAATAATTTTCTCCTATGTAATCTACAAATGTCAGGCATTTCTTGTTTAAAACTGAGAAACAAAAAATTGCATGAATGTTATAATCAATTTGTGCAGCCTAATTTTTCAAATAACATTTTTATGAGAAAATTTATCCTGTGGAAAAACAGAACATAGATATTTAGAGATATTAACATGTAAAATATTGTTCGTGTTAATTTATGAATTTCCATAATAACAGACCAAATAATTTTTAATAATGGAATAGCATTTACTTTCTTTTGAAGTACCTTCCACTGTGTGACAACATGCTTATTGGGAGGGAAAAAAGGCACTGTAAAATAGTAATATAAGATTATAAGGAAAATAAAAAGAGCCATGTCAGTATTTGGTGGAGTTTTAGGTTTACCTTTTGTCCCTCAAACTGGTCTGGAAGTCTCCAGTAAACAGGTTCTGACCGAAGATCCTGCATCACCTGTTCTATATTTGCTACTATTTCAGGAGGCTGGAATGCAATCCCTGCAAGAGTGCTACGCTGAAGCTTTTCATCCACCAGTGGCAGAATCATTTGCTCTGGCTTCAAGGTCACCTATGCATATTCAAAGAAAATCAAGAAGAAAATTAACTCTATTTTTCCCCATGAAGTATTAGTCTTTAAATTCTAGCTCTTTAAAAAATTACTTCTAGGTAATTTCATTTCACATCACAAGCAATTTGTCACAAAGCAGTCTTGCTACTCCTTCAGGTATGAACAGTGCTAATAATGACTTTCCCCTTGAGCCTTTGGCACCTTGTCCTCATGTTAACAAAGAATGTAGTAGCACTGGTTAAAATACTTTAATCAGCAAGTGATTCCATGAATTTTATCGAAGTGATTTGCATAGTGCTGTTTTAGTCTCAGGCCTCTTTTGTTCAGATTGTGAGAAATGTTACCTTACAAAGGAGCAGAGTTCTCACCACCAGTTATTATACATCACCAGAGCTGTGAAACACGGTGCACCATCCCTTGATACTTCTATGCAATATTCAAGTTAAATGTTCTCTAGGCAATTTGCAGAGAGTGAGGCTTCAGTGAAGGGTTTCTGTAACTCTTAATTCAGCTTTGTTAAAAAAACACAAGGATGCCACTTATATGCTTGTAATTTTCTTAGACTGGTTGACAAAGTCTCATTAGCATTATACTGAAATAATTTTTTTAAATCAAAAACTATAGTAAGAGTCTTAGTGATTCTGTGCCAATGGAAATATCTCAGGGAATGTGTGAACAGATGCAAAGGGCTGGTATCAATATTGCTTTCTCCCAAAGAGTGAGGAAGACAAAGAAAATAAATGCAGGTAAGAGTCATCCCATCAACAAACTGGTCATGAGATAGGAGCCAGGTAACGAGGGAAACAACCAGACCCTGTCCTGTACTTTTAGTATCTTGGTATTTCCATTTACAGCAGCATCCATGGACTGATCAGACATGGAAGCACTCCTAACATTGCCAGCCCTAAGTGAGATTTACTTATTTTGTATTTTACTGTTTAATACTTCAGATACCAAGAAAAGGGTCAAACACATTTGAATTTCAGATCATTCATCAGCCATGCCTTATTGTCACATGAGACAGGATTTGCTTGTTTAAACAAGTCTACAGTCATTTGAAGCAACTGAGAGTATCCAAAATAGCCACTAGCAGCTGGCAGAACACAGTCTCACTTACTTTACAGTTCTGTATCAATTCTGAAATAGATCAGAGTACCAAACACTAGATGGGACATGGACATACACTTCTTTAGATATGAGCATAAATACAACAGGAAATTAATCAAGAGAAACAAAATAATCAGGAGGTTTAAATTGTTTCTGCTTTGTGCTGCCACAAAGGTCAAAGCACAATTATCTAGAACTGTTGCTGTTACAGAACTTGATTAAATTTTATAACTTGTCAGCCTTCTACAGCTTTTCATCTCCAGTCTAGCAGCATATGATGGGCAAAAATGAAATAATGAGAAAAACTGGGTCAGATCATAATAAATCACTTCATCCACTGGGAAGGGAAAGTGGTTCTATGGGATTGAACAGTGAAGGGGAGAATAAGGGCTATCCATATTATATTAAGCAAGAGAGATTAACTTGATTTCAGCCTGAAGTATCCTTATCAAACCGATGCTTGTACATGGCTAGTCTGGGGCTTTGGCTGATTTGCATTAGGCAGATGTAAATCTTTCTATGGCTGGCATTCTTTGGAGCAGAGATATGACTGACCATACATGGGGAAGAACTAATCATTTTCCACTAGAAATCTCTCCTCCAGAATGCAATGGAGGAGCTGGCATGACAGCAGCCTCAATATGTGTTTTGTGCTTGTACAGATAAATGGAGACATCCAGCCTGCCTTATTTATCAGTCCAGCATAGGTCTCAAGGCCCTCTTCCACAAACAGGTGTAGAGCTCTTTGTTTGCTCTGATGGATTATACCTTTCATGCTTGAATTTAAATATAGCTTCAATAAGGTCTTTTTTAAAAATAAAAGAGAAGCCCACCAAAACAACAAAACCAACATGGAAAATAAACAGATTAACTGAACTATGGGAAATTTATGCTGGACAACTAGCATCTGTGACCCTTGAATACACCTGGGTAAACTGTGTATCACATACCAGGGATTATGTTGCAATGCATTAGACCACATAATTTCCCCACATGACTAGCTTGCCCTTTCTTGGGGTTTAATAGCTTTACTTTGGCTGCATGTCAGCTATCCTATCACTCATTTTCTTATCTGCTTATTTCCTTTTAATGTCTTGACCCCGGTTGTCTAATGGAACATATCGCTCTCACCACTGCTCAAAGCATAAAGAGGAAAGTGATTGCTTAAATGTTTGGCCATTTTCTAGCTACCTCTCAGTGCCTGACTAAAAGATGCCAGCAGGAAACAACATTATCGCATTACATGGCTCAGCAGTTTCCTACTCACCCACACGCGGATCAGCCCCCTTGCCTCGCTGCACTGGGTAGTCAGGCCAAAGCAAAAGCAACTGCTGCAGCCAAGTGGGTTTCTGGCAGAGAGACCAAATGTACCAGATTTGCACCTGTCACAGTGGACACCTTCCACATTAACCTGGAAGAGAGACAGTATTTTTAAAAGGGAAAAAAAAAAATCAAGTGTTATTTCAAGGTAGCAATAGAAAAGGAAAATCATACTGTAATGATAATAACAGGGTGAAGCAAGAAATAATAATAAGCATTAGGAAATATTCAAGGAACTCTCCAGCTTCTTATCACGTGTGTATGCAAACATATGTAATTAATGTAATTAAGGCATTTGCATTTGTATCCACTGAGTAGCTCTGAGCAATAGATGCTGGCTTCACACTGAAAGTTGTAAGCACAGAAAAATTAAATGGCACTTTGGGCATGACATGCTCAATAACTGATTGATAAGATAAGAAAAATAAGTTGTTCTGAAATTGCCCATGTTAATCAAGCCTTCTGTTTAATAGGAATTAGCATTGACATGTTCAGATATTTAAGGTACAGCACTAAATGTTCTTGCTGAGAAATGTATTTTAATGGAAATTCTGTAGAGAAAAGCTTTCCCCTCTTCATGATTGTTTTCCACACCATTGAACAGTATTAACAAGGCTGAAATGTTTCACTGTTGTAATGTCAATGCTTTTATTTTCATTTTTCAATTAGTCCAAATAAAAAGCTATTCCAGATAGGGCAGATACAAAATAATTTATGCAGAGCCTTTTAAAACCATTTTCATACTGAGACCAAGGTATTAAAAAGAAAAAAATCACCAGTATGAAAGCACTGGTTGGCTTTTTCTCCCCACACACTTTTTTGTTCTCTTGAGACTAGTGTGAAGAAGCCAATCTAAAGAAAAATTAAACTTTCCAAAGCTTATACAAGAAACCAACATTATCCCTCAGGATTTACCACTTTTAACCCTCATTTCCACATGTAACTCTATCAACAAATGTGTGTACACTGTATTTAGCTTGGATTTTGCTGCTTTTTGTCAGGGCTGACAATGAGGCTCCTGAGCCTCTGAGGGCTCATTTCTGCAGCTGTAACAGCAGGCTTAAATGGGAACAATTACCATTTTATAAAAATCTAGTTTCTTCAATGTATAACTCTTTCAAAAAAAATTACACAAATGATTACCCAACCCTAGATTTAGATTTAACCTTACATTTAAATTCTGGGGAAAAAAAAAAAAAAAAGCTTAATTAATTCAGTATTATTTGTCCATTTTCTCTCATAAATGGTGATTTTTACCTGCTTTGAATTTTGTTTCATGTCAACTGCACTTCCTTATCATTAATCATCAGCTAAATATACACTCAGAAATTTGCACTCAGAAAAAATAGAAGAAACTATATTATTAGCCCTAAAAGAATCAACAAAGAAACACTTCTATTTTAAAATGCCATCAACCCTCACTATGTAGTGCTTACAAGAGCTACAAGAGAGAGGATGACCCAGAGAAGTTGTGGAGTCTCCTTTCCTGGAGACAGCAGTCCAGACACAATCCTGAGTCACGTGCTCGAGGGGACCCTGCTTGAGCAGGGGAGTTGGACTAGATGACCCCCAGTGATCCCTTCCAACCTGACCAAGGCTGTGATTCTGTGACATGCTGGACCTAATTCACAAATGGGGCACCAAGATGGTTAGAGGGGCTGCTGCTTATCATGTATTGAGAGAGGCTGAAAGAACTGAGGCGCTTCCATTTCTGCATTTCAGAGGCTGGCACAGGGCAGACAGCACTGAGTTTTACTCAAACGGTCCACATGGTCAACTCACTTCAGTTCTCTTACAGTGTCATCATCAAATGAATCAGTATTTGTGAAATAGAACATGATGCTTTCTGTTCAAATATACCAGAAAAATGTCAGGGTGGTCAAGCAGTTTGCAGAAAGAGGTTGTGAAATCCCTCCCCATCCTTGGACGTACTGCCTCAGCAGTGTCTTTTAGACAAGGTGCTGGACTAGATGACCTCCATAGGTCACTTCCAACCTAATTTGTTCTACAGTTCTGAGTCTAGAAACTCAGAATTAAGTGACTGTTGCTCATTTAACAAAATAATTACCTGGCAATTCAATAATTTAAATTCATACTTCCATTTTGCTAGCTCTTTGTACAGATCTAAAGAAGAAGAATGACTCTGAATCACAGGGGGCACTTTTAAAAACCTTCCCCTAGAAGCAAGACAATCACCAATACTAGGTCAGGTTACCCAAGTCTCTTTCTAGTCAGTTCTTGAAAATCTCCTAGAATGGAGATTTCACATGTTTCTGGATAATGTGTACCAGTGCTGCATAACTCTGATTTTTTTTTCTAATGTCCAGTCCAAAATTCTCAAACTCCCATTTGCAGCTGCTGTCCCTTTTTACATCTGCCATCATCAGAAAGGATTTGATTCCATCAGCTGCTCTTGGAAGTGGCTATGTAGGTTGTAACTGCATTTCCTCTTATTAGCCTCTTTTTTTCAGACTGAGAGAGTCCAGCTCTCTCTGTACATCCCCACAGATCATCTGCTGTGAGACTCTTTTCCAGATCCACTCCAATTTCTCAACAACACTTTCAAATCACGTTCTAAAACTGGACACCATTTCCAAGAGCAGTCTTACCACCACTGACTGCAGTAAGAGTGGAGCATGGAGTAGATGAAGCCCTTCCCCTGCTCTCCATGCCCTCTGTGATGTCCTGCCTTGCAGCTGCATTGGCCACTGTGCTCACTGCATCCAGCTCAGTGGGCAGTGTGCCTTATTTACCATGAGAGTACACTGTGCTTTCCAGCATGACTGCCACTCAGGCTTTTTCCTCCCAAACTGTAATGATTCTTGAGGTCATGCCATTCCAATTAATGACCTTTCTATTTTCCCAGGCATCAGGCTTTTCAAGAACCATCTAAACTGTGATTCTACTGTTCAGCATGTCAACCTTGACCTCCTCCAAGCCAGCAGTATTTTCAAATGTGCTGATCACAAATTCTGTCATCTGTGTCACTGATGAAGGCATTGGCTCTGGGATACTCTGCTTGCTGGCTACCAACTGCATACCAAACCACTGATTACTGCCCTGTAAGCCCAGCAATCCAGCCAACTCTCAAACAGCCTAAGTGTGCTGTTCTTCCAAGCATCATTCCAAATAAGAATGCTGCAGATGATGATGCCAAAAGTCTTTGCTTTAGTGATCCTGAATTGAATTCAGTCTACTCAGAACAGATAGTATTGCAGTGAATTCTACTCACGAAATGATGAATATTGACTCCCTCTAAGTTAATGTACTTTGAATTAGCACTGTGGCATACTGTAATTACTGATGTGTTGGCTTCTATTGTGCCCAGTATCTCAACAAGAATTGTATTATGGGGATGAACTGGCAACAGTTCTGTAAGAACAGAAAGAAATAAAAATTGGGGAAAAAAGCCTAAGAGGATGCTATCCTGGCAAGTGTCAGTATGTGAAATGCATCTTAAGCTGCTTTTTCAACTTAAGCAACTAAGCACTTAAGCCTTTCTTTATGTTGGACTCCTCCCACATCAGTTTGCAAATGCACTATGAAAACCAAGGAGATTGTTCTGCATATATTGTTTGAACAAGTAAATGTCAATGAAATCTAAAATAAACTTCTCAGCAGTTATAAAATCAGTTTACAACCTTCATTGTCCTACCTTGCAGCTGCATTGGCCAGAATGATCAACACATGAGCACTTCCCCTCTGCATCACAGCTCTGTGGATCTGTCCCAGCCAGGAAGCACTGACAAGCAACACAATGTGGGTAATTCCAGTAGCCCACCCTGCACTCAGTGCATTTTTCCCCAGAGAATTCAGGGCGGCAGAAGCAACAGCCTGTATTTAAATCACACTGAGAACTTAGGGCTCCAATGAGGCTGCACTCACAGGGCTGAAAAGGAAAGAAAGAACAAGATAATTGCAATTGTGTTTCTGGGAAAAAAGAAACCAAAACCAAAACCTGACCAAAAAGCAATTCACCTCTTTTAATTATCTATAAATAATTTTAAATTATCTATAAATAAAATAAAGCAGAATTCCCACTGTCTAAAATTAACAGCTCTAAATTATATGGCCAGTAATTTTTTTTATTCAACAAGAGTCAAGCATTTACACTAAATACATTTACAACACTGGTGGGATTTTTTTTATAGATACTACTTATCACCGATAAGTTAGGCACTGAAAACAAATAAACCCCAAAGGGTCAAGGATGTTGGAATACTTTTTGACAGTATTAACTCAGAAACTACACATACTCTTTAAAAATTATTTTGTATGTAAATTCTCTGTAGGCATGTTCAGCACACTTTCCTAAAATTGGAATTGCTCAGGAGCAATAGGTTCAGTGGTTCCAGAGGAATCTAGTTCAACATCTATTACTCATCCATCAGACAGGTAACTATCCTGTTTGTACAAACAAGACTCCTAGATGACAGTAATTTACACAGTAAGGGCTAGAGATTTAGTTATGTGATATATTTGGAAGCAAACTTGCTCACAGAATAAGACCTGCACAGGCAAGTGAGGATAGAAATAGGTGATTTTTCCCAGGTGTCTAGATATTGAATACAAAAGCAGGGAGAACTGCAGACTTTCAAAGAGCAGAAGAATCCCTCAGTGCTATTACTGTGGGAGCACTGCACAGTTAATACAGGACATTGGCTGTAATCACTGGTGTGACCAGAATATCATGTGGAGAAGTTCAGCTTACAGAAACAAACTCAGTGCCAGCAGTACAGGTTACCACAGTAACTGACATGGATAGACTTGCTAAAATTACAGACACAAAGTGAAAAAGAGAGGAAGGAAATGTGGATTCAGTTTCTAAGCAAAACTGTTTATTATACGACTACTTAGAGCACCTTTCCTCTGATCTGAAAACATCATTTATAGAGAAGGTGAATATATACAGGAAATATACAGATGCAATCATTACTGAATGCCAGAGAAACTATTTAACCACTGGTTAAACATTTGTCTGCAAGATGACTACCTAACCTAAAAAATAAAACTTTCTGACAGAAAGAACTTTATTCTACAAGATACATTTGAACACAAAGCTTAGAAAGCAAATTGTTCACCATTCTCTGAAATGGCTTGGTGTGCAATATAAAAACCTAAATTACAATCAGATGCTGTGTTTGGTTTATGCAGTTTTCTGCAATGCTCTCCAGCCCAGACTTACAGCAGCCTTGGAAATCTTCTACAAAGACTGCAAAGCAGGAGATTCACATCTCACTTTGCAGAAATTAGCTGCAACATACTGAAAGAGATGTGGGCTGATAGATCATCATTAATTTAGACGGTGCCATGGAACTGTCATACTAATGTGCTCACATAAAAGACAATCAGAGAATATCCTCCAGAGCTCAAACAGAGGTCTTCAACCTCATTAGGCTGGTTTCAGAAGCCAAGAGTCTATATCACAGCAGCACCACAGAGGTTTCACGGGAGTTTTTCATACATACAAAAAAGAAATCATTCTTGTCAATTGCTTTGCAGCCTAAGCTACATGACTAACAGCCTTTTAAGAACAAGTATTAATGGTGTATGACTATGTTCCAAAAAGATACAGTTTTCTGGAGTAATTGTAGTAGTACTATAAACCCCTTATCATCAATGAGCACAGCAGGGAGGAAGAAGGCATTTGAACTTTGCACGACGTCCACTGTCACAAGTTTTCAACCTCAACCGAAGCTGCACCCTCAACTCAAGATCATTAATAACAGCTTTCATGGCCTCCTTGACATTCTATCATTATTTTCCTATTTTCTCTCCCTTCTCTTCAGGTATTATAATTCTGTGTCAAACACTAAAATAAGAAGGATTTAGAGGCTAATGATAAGATTTATTTCCCTTTTAAGAACACGTGAATAATGTGCAATTTACAACTAAGGTGGATGCTTCTTTTCTTTTCTCCTTGCTGTCTTTTATGCACAAATTGAAGCTTTTCTCAAGCAAACTTTGAGAACAAAGTCCCAGTGGTGTCACCATTAAGGCCAAAGTAAATTTGTCCCCCAAAGGCCCTACTGATTACCCGTAAATATACATCTACATGCATCGTTCAGTGCTATGGTAATCTCCTCAATCACGTTAAACACAACCATAATAAAATAAAATCAGGCTCAAGGAGGACACTGACTCAGTGTGACAGCAGAATCAACAGGGTGTTTTGTGTTACAGGCTGCATACTTGAGACAGAGGACCCATAGTGCAATTACAGTAACAATTGCCTACATTTACACCACAGTCTCACACCAAACCTTGCAATATGGAGACTAACCATGACTTACAAACCAAAAAGTGTTCCAGCCATAAATTACTGTGAAAGAGGTAACACACATAGAAAAAATAGAAATCCACTCACCTTGCAGCCACTGACAATGTTATGGCCCCAGTGATTTGGTGCACATTTGTCACACATCTCCCCAACAGTATTGGGAGGGCAGATACAGCGGCCACTGACGGGATCACAGTTGTTGCCAAAGCGTGAACAATCACAGGCTTCATGGAGACAGAAAAAATAAAGCAGAGGAAAAGTTATCCCCTTATGTGACACCTGCAGTGCAGACCCTAATGGGGTTAGGATCACCCCTTTACTGCACAGTGAACTCTCAGTTATCTGTGGACACAATGGGGCAGGAAAGGTAAGGAAAACCCTGAGAAACCAAGACCAATAGCAGTAGAACATAGGTGAACTGTGGCTGAAGTAGCTGCAATGAGAACAGAATGGGAAAAATAAAGGCACCAACTGCAGAAGTGCAGAGACTTCTGAGATGGTGCACTCTTGTGACATAACTGCAGGAGTGCTGCTATACAATTTCTGGGCCCATGCTGTCTCCTCTAAGGAGCCACTGAGTGCCTCTGAGCCATCTATGCAGGGAACTTGTAATCTATTTAACCTCTTACACCATTTGAGAAACACCACCTGAAACTTCTGCTGCTCTAAAGAGACTTTTCTTAAAGGGTAAAAAAGGTGTTTAAGTTCCTTTTTCCCTTCCTATTCCTTCTTTTTCAGCTTACATATCCTCTGCTTTGTGAGGACATCAACAGACTGATGTTTCCTCTCCAAGAGAAACTGGTATTCTCTGCAGATTATACTAAATTCAAAATACTTCAGGTTTGGAAGTGCTTCCAGAAGCAGTCTTTGCTCTTAAAGGATTATTAAGTGAACAACTGATTGGTGGCAAATACAGATTCAAGGTATGTGAGCAGTAAGTAGTTATGGGGCAAGAGACACACAAGTTGTTGAAAGAGCAGAAGTGGTGTGTGGTTGTTTTCACAGTCACCATCCATGTGACCCATGGGGGCAGAGAGAAAGCATCATAAGCAAACTGTGACTCCTTGCATGATAATCTGTTCCTTGGGGTGTTTAAAGGGCAATGTAACTTTCTTACTGAGGGCTTCGTTTATGTTCATTGCCTTTTACTGTGAATTACTTCAATTCAGATTGAAACTAGAAAACAGGGGTGTGCAAAGTTAGAACTCCTATCTGCAGTTCAAATAAGAAGTGACCTGTATTTTTCCCCACCAATGCCTTCAAGATAAGGTAATTGATGCAAAGAAGATAGCAAGTTTTGCCTCCATCATGCCAGGAACACAATGTGTTGCTTGCTATTTAAAATATTTTCACACACTGTAGCTTGAAGTTTCAGAATACATCTCACTGGGAGACTGAGGCTTTCAGATGTGACAGCTCATCTATGGGCTTCCAGATCCTAGACAAAATTGGCTAAAAAGGCATGGAGGGGAAGGAGATACTCAAATATTTTTTCCTGTTTTTACTTTTATAATAATTTTTCAAGATAAGAGGGAAAAATACAACACAATTGTTGCAAGCAATAGTGAAATAGAAATCTCTTTTGTATATTTGCTGCTAGAATGTCAACACTTATGATGCTTTCTGGATGTTTTTAGACTTTATGGATTTATATTGCAGAAGAAAAAAGTCAAATTATATTCCTTTTGGATAAATGCTAGATAAAAGAGGTCCAATATTTTATTTGATACTTAACTGTCACAATGGAATTAATTTTTCTGTACTTTTCTTTCCAGTATGATTTGATACTTCTACTAAATTTCTGATTTTCTTTGTGATTCATAATTTAATTCTTATTTTTTGTCATTTGAAGGAATACGTAAGAAGCCTACTAAAAATAAGTATGGAAAAAAACAGCACATTGAAACCAGAATTCCTCTTCACCTGTTCTATTAACTTTGGAACTTTTAAAAATCTGAATTTCATTAACATCTAAAGCTGATGCTATTGCTTTAAACATTTGATGACCACAGGCTGATACATTTATATTTAAAATGTTACTTGGATCTACAGTATTTTACCATTTCATCACTGTTTCTTAAACTCTGTCATTTCAAAGTTTGCCAAGAGAGCAATTAAAATTTGAATGTGCAATTTCACTAATAGCCCTCTCATTTTCCTTCCCCAACTGTAGCTATCAACATTTTGTCGTGTTTCACAACAGTGATGTGCTTTTAACCTGTGGAATGTTAGAATAAGATGCTAATCACAAACGATAGAAAATTTTTTGCCCTTCATTTAATTGCTAAAGGCTTCAGGACTGCAGTTATCATTTGCATTTTATTTCAAGCTCTCTCAGCAGTGAGCCTGGGAACCAATCTCTCCCTTTTCCAAGGCACCAATGTATCTGAACTTTTCAAACCTCTAAGGGTTTTTGAACCCTGCATTCCCATGGGAGAGAACACCTTAGAGCAGCATTTTCAAACATAATCGATAATTCAGCCTGTTTCAAGGTTTATCCACATTACAGGTAAGACTGAATTTTGCTGCACAAATGTGGGTCTCAAGACGTTGATGCTCCTTCCATTAAAAAAAAAAAGGAGTAAGAAAGGGCAGAGAGCTAGCTAAGCTTGCTGCTTGTGCTGTCACTCTGGACAGGAAAGGAGGAACAATAGATTATCAGACATTGTGATTTCTGCTTCTGGAAAAAATATACTTTATACCTGAAGAATAGCAACAGCATTCTGGCATCCCAGCAGTCAGTCACACTAGACAACTATCTACATGTCGTGTGATCACACCTAAATGAGTCTATGAGACTTGAAAAACACAGTTCTATCAGGAAAGATGGACATTTCCCTGTGCAGAAATCTATTGATTGTGTTCTTTTTGACATAGCAGTCTGTACTACTTCAAGGATAGGAAGCATTCATTTCAATCTTTGACCTAATTTCCAAAAGGACAAAAATAAAGGTAAAGAGATGGCTGGATATATTTATGTTTAATGCTAGAGTTTCAGCATCTAGAAAAGGGCACTTTTCATGTGTTTACACAAAGGACATAGGAGATAGTTTTACTTAAAAATATTGTTGTACACAAAAAGTACAAGTAAGCAATTAAGTATAACTGTAGAGGAAAAGATTGTGGTAATTAAAGAGGATCACTCCTATAAGGACAAAGAAAAGGTTGGGGATAAAACTATGAGCAAAGGAGATCTGTGGTTTTGTTGTTGTTTTCCTTTCACACCCCTTCAGGTTGATATCATTTGGCAGAAATTTTAATTAGAGTTCTATGATACCCTTAACTAAATTATAGAAACTTCACGGAATTTTTTTGACAGACTGCTTGGAGTAAATGGCATTCCTGTTCCTTCTAAATGTAGTAGATTAGCCATAAACTGCCCATAATATAGCAGAAATTGCTTGGATCTTTCATTCTTGCCAATCACCACCCTTGCCAACTGAATGACGTACCAGGCTGTCTTATGAACCCCCTAACTGTCAGGAGAATTTGTTAGGCAATCCCAAATGAGCCGAACTAGAACCTTAGGAACAACTAAACAAACAAACAAGCAACGAATCGAGCTGTGCCTGGGTACAAAACATTTACATACGAGTGCAGCCTCCCTCCTGGAAGCCGTAAAACCCGTGTGCGCAGCGGTCACACTTCTTGCCGGCCACCCCAGGCTGGCAGTAGCACTGTCCGTCCCCATCGCAGTCGAAGGACTTGGAACCGAAGGAGTTGCAGTTGCAGGGAACACATCCTCTCACAGACTGTAAGCCAAATGTCCCAGGCTGCCAAGGAGCGAGGAAGAGCAGTTAGGACATGGAATGATTACCAGGAGAAAAGAGGAACCACTGAGGTCAGGGTTGCTCTTTCCTCTTCATCACTGGAATACTGCTTTTAACAGATTAAATTGTAGTGGTAAAGCCCTGCAGCAAGGGCACTAAATGCCCTGCACTGCTGAGGAAGGATGAAGATTTCAGAATGTTACTTGATGCTATAATGAATGTTCTGCAATATAACACACTCCTTGTGAGGCTGTGTTTCCCGAAGCACAATTCTCACTTGGAATGGAATGTATGTCAGCACGAAATACATACTCCATCTCTGGTTGTAAGGCTATGTCAGGCAGAGTTTGCTGCTAACACAGTGAATTCAAATTCTGAGCTATGAATGGAGATCGATTCAACTGGAAAGCCTCTGAACAACTAGATTTTAACTCCTCTGAGCAAAACCATTATCTGTATATAGTAACTCAAGGGCAATTTTTTTAGAATGATATATAGAATAACTTTAAAAGAACATAGAGATAATGCATTTGTGCACAATACAAACAAATAATGGGAAATTTTTAAAGATAAAAACTCTGTCTTTGGATTAGACCTCTATTTCTCTTCTATTTTCTTCCTTTTCTTGCTTTTTTTGCAGTGATCAATATGAAGTTTCTACAGAACCAGAGCAGATGTTATCAACTATAGTAAAAAATTTCCTCCTTAACTTCACTAGTGGAGTGCAAAAAGTAAAGAAGGGAAGACACACACTCATTAGTGTACTGTGCTAGAGAGTTCTGCACAAAGCTTTCAACCAAAAGACCTTGTGAGTTTCACTGCACCAACCAGCAGAGGCTCCTTGGAACAAACCATACTTGATATTCAAATTCCAAACACAGTCTTGAGCTAGAGTGCTTTAAATTGGGAGTACTTCTCTACCTGTTTTTCAGGCATGATGATTTTCAGAGAATACTGAAATCCAAATAATATTAATAACTTTACTTGAAATTGATATTACAACATTAATAACAAAATCTATCAGAGAGTTTGCTAGAAAAGCAGAATGTTAAAAATAGATATTAGAAAGATCACTGCTAATGAATATAAATGGAACAAAGTGGAAAATATTTACTTTAAAATGTGCAATCCAGGCATGAGGTGTTAGATTTTTACCTACTACAAATCAGAAAATCTTCAAATCAATGGAGCTGTGCTGGCTTTGACCGTGGCAGTGATTGTCCCCCTGTACTAAGCACCACTGCTGTGTCCACTTCTGGGCCCCTCACAACAAGAAAAGACATTGAGGTGCTGGAGCCCTTCCAGAGAAGGGCAATGAAGCTGGTGACAAGCCCTGTGAGGAGCAGCTGAGGGAGATGGAGTTGTTCAGCCTGGAGAAAAGGAGGCTCAAGGGAGACCTCATTGCTTTCTACAACTGCTTGGTAGGAGGCTGTAGCCGGATGGGGGTTGGCCTCTGTTCCCAGGGAACCAGCAACAGGACAAAAGGACACAGCCTCAGGCAGTGCCAGGGGATGCTCAGCTGGACANCAATCCCAAATGAGCCGAACTAGAACCTTAGGAACAACTAAACAAACAAACAAGCAACGAATCGAGCTGTGCCTGGGTACAAAACATTTACATACGAGTGCAGCCTCCCTCCTGGAAGCCGTAAAACCCGTGTGCGCAGCGGTCACACTTCTTGCCGGCCACCCCAGGCTGGCAGTAGCACTGTCCGTCCCCATCGCAGTCGAAGGACTTGGAACCGAAGGAGTTGCAGTTGCAGGGAACACATCCTCTCACAGACTGTAAGCCAAATGTCCCAGGCTGCCAAGGAGCGAGGAAGAGCAGTTAGGACATGGAATGATTACCAGGAGAAAAGAGGAACCACTGAGGTCAGGGTTGCTCTTTCCTCTTCATCACTGGAATACTGCTTTTAACAGATTAAATTGTAGTGGTAAAGCCCTGCAGCAAGGGCACTAAATGCCCTGCACTGCTGAGGAAGGATGAAGATTTCAGAATGTTACTTGATGCTATAATGAATGTTCTGCAATATAACACACTCCTTGTGAGGCTGTGTTTCCCGAAGCACAATTCTCACTTGGAATGGAATGTATGTCAGCACGAAATACATACTCCATCTCTGGTTGTAAGGCTATGTCAGGCAGAGTTTGCTGCTAACACAGTGAATTCAAATTCTGAGCTATGAATGGAGATCGATTCAACTGGAAAGCCTCTGAACAACTAGATTTTATCTCCTCTGAGCAAAACCATTATCTGTATATAGTAACTCAAGGGCAATTTTTTTAGAATGATATATAGAATAACTTTAAAAGAACATAGAGATAATGCATTTGTGCACAATACAAACAAATAATGGGAAATTTTTAAAGATAAAAACTCTGTCTTTGGATTAGACCTCTATTTCTCTTCTATTTTCTTCCTTTTCTTGCTTTTTTTGCAGTGATCAATATGAAGTTTCTACAGAACCAGAGCAGATGTTATCAACTATAGTAAAAAATTTCCTCCTTAACTTCACTAGTGGAGTGCAAAAAGTAAAGAAGGGAAGACACACACTCATTAGTGTACTGTGCTAGAGAGTTCTGCACAAAGCTTTCAACCAAAAGACCTTGTGAGTTTCACTGCACCAACCAGCAGAGGCTCCTTGGAACAAACCATACTTGATATTCAAATTCCAAACACAGTCTTGAGCTAGAGTGCTTTAAATTGGGAGTACTTCTCTACCTGTTTTTCAGGCATGATGATTTTCAGAGAATACTGAAATCCAAATAATATTAATAACTTTACTTGAAATTGATATTACAACATTAATAACAAAATCTATCAGAGAGTTTGCTAGAAAAGCAGAATGTTAAAAATAGATATTAGAAAGATCACTGCTAATGAATATAAATGGAACAAAGTGGAAAATATTTACTTTAAAATGTGCAATCCAGGCATGAGGTGTTAGATTTTTACCTACTACAAATCAGAAAATCTTCAAATCAATGGAGCTGTGCTGGCTTTGACCGTGGCAGTGATTGTCCCCCTGTACTAAGCACCACTGCTGTGTCCACTTCTGGGCCCCTCACAACAAGAAAAGACATTGAGGTGCTGGAGCCCTTCCAGAGAAGGGCAATGAAGCTGGTGACAAGCCCTGTGAGGAGCAGCTGAGGGAGATGGAGTTGTTCAGCCTGGAGAAAAGGAGGCTCAAGGGAGACCTCATTGCTTTCTACAACTGCTTGGTAGGAGGCTGTAGCCGGATGGGGGTTGGCCTCTGTTCCCAGGGAACCAGCAACAGGACAAAAGGACACAGCCTCAGGCAGTGCCAGGGGATGCTCAGCTGGACAAAAGGAACAAACATAACAAAAGTTTCTCAGCTGAAAGGGTGGTCAGCCATTGGAACAGGCTGCCCAGGGCAGTGGTGGAGTCATTCAAGAAATGACTGGACATGGCACTTAACACCGTGGTCGAGTTGGGAAGGGTTGGACTCAATAAACTCGGACATCGTTCCCAAACTTAATGATTCTATGACTACTCTTTTATATGGATTTGGTCCACAGTGGAACCTCTTGTATAAGTGAATTCTCTGAAACTTCAGAAGCTTTCCATGGAGAAGTCCTGAATTCTGATCTCTGAGGTTAATACCGAAGTTTCCCACTCACACAGAGAAACTGCTGATAGATGTCAGAATACAGGACTACATCTATGGTCACAATTTGGCCTGAAGATCACATGAACCTAAACATGATTATTGATTATACATGTAATAAAGAATTATACTGATTTTCATTTCCAAAAGATATATTGAAAGGTTTTTCAAATTTCGTAATTCTGCCTGACAAAACATGGTGTATCAGAGAGAAAAAGATTGTCAAACTCATTTAATTAAACTCAAGGTTCAATAAAATATTCTAAAGATTTCTTTTACACAGGAAGAAAAACACAGAAATGTGAATATGCACAATCTCAAGACAGACACTCAGGTTAGTGCAGTGAAGTAACCAATGCACAGCATGCATCTCAGTTCTCAATATCAAGTTTTCTATGATCTAATAAATGCTTTTTAGAAGGGTGACAGTCAGAAGAAGTCTGATACTAGCACTCCACACTGTTAAGTTGGAAAACACCATGCTGGGTTCCATTCTGTGAGGAGGGCTGCACACAAAAACATTTTGGTCAGTCATGCAAACCCCAAGATAATCCTCCAAGCTAAAGTTCTCAGCAAAGTTTGTTTACACACAGAAATTCTAAGAATGACATTTACGGAACAAGAGATAAGATCCTAGATTACAATTAGGAAATACAGTGAATTTTCTGAATATGTCATTAGATCGTGTCTCCATCAGTGTACTGTGTGGGCAACACAGTAACCTAGTACATATTTAATGGGAAAAAATTCATTTCTTCAAGGAAATCCACATGAACAAATACAGCGTGGGTCCCAGAGTTTAGCTGAGGATGAAAAACATTGCCAGGTATTTTTCAAACAGGATGTGACAAGTGTGGAGGTTCTGAGTTGCAGGGAGAACAAATAATATTCCTAAAATATTGCTGTGTTAGAAGCAGGTGTATCATAATTACTTAATTTTAGGAAATAAGCTGCTTTGTTGGTGTGTGATAAGGAACGAACACTCCTGTCATTTTGGGTACTACATTCACATAACTGGCACTGCAGAGAGGTAAAAATGGCTCAGATAACTGGCCACGTTCACTAATGAGAACTTTTAACATCAGTTATGTTCAATATTTTAAAATTAGATCTTAACTCTTTGCCTCTGGGGCTGATCCTCCTTACAAACTCCTTAAGCTATTGATTCTTGAGTTGTTAGAGAAGGAAGTCTTATGCTGCAAAGTCCAAGAAAATCCCACCCACTCCATCGATTTACGTTCATCTCCTGTGCATTTTGTGCATTCTGCTGTTGATGGTGCTGTTTTGGGACTTATTCTGGTACGTGACTTCTCACTGACATCACCACTTGCAGGATGAAGCCCTCAGGACTGGGGAAACATCCTAAAATGCTGCTTGTCTTCCGAGCCTGTCTGCTTCTTGAGAATTTCTTATATTGTAACACGGGTATTAAAAATTAAAACCCCAAGCACTCTGTGTGAGCTCCAAACCCAAGTGAGCAGCAGACTTCAGCCATGCAAAGCAGGGTTTTTCATTACCAGAGCTGCAGGCCGGTACGCGCCCCGTGGGCACCCACCGGCACTGCCGGTGCCCCACCGCCGCGGGGGTACTCGGATCTGCTGACTGCCGCCCGCATTGTCTTGCAATTTAGGCACCTGTCTGCTCATTTCACAGCGTCTGCCCACGAATCCTGATTTGCAGATACATCTTCCCAACGTGTCACACTGCAGTGACACGGATCCTAAAGCACTGCAGCCACAGGGTATACAAAACAGCTTGTCTGGGGCCCAGAAGTAGTTGGGCTTTAAGAACGAAAAGTAAACACTGTTAGAAAGCGAAGGTAAAGAAACTACGCCACATAAAAGAGTACAGGAATAAAGGCAGGAGTAAACACTGAAGTAAACAAAGATTAATTCCAACTGACCACCAGTATTGTGTTAATGAGCTTGAGATATTTGCTGGGTACCTTATGCAATCTGCAAATTCCACTGATACCAGCAGATTTTCTTTGAACAGACTCTTTAAATACTGTTGAAAATGGAGTGTGAGCAAACCACTTCAGAAATTACGTAATTTTAGAAGTTAAAAATGATCCTTTTTATTTCTGCAGAATTATTTATGTGCTTTAAATTACACACAGGTGGAGGTGTTCTAAGGACACAGGCCTAACTCCCGAGTCCTTTTGTTGAACTAGAGAAACATGCAGCCAGCTAAAGCATATTCCTTATCTGCCTGAAGACAACTCCGTGAAAGTTTATGAAACAATATTTCTCTACAGTGATTTATGAGACAGGAAAACAATGTCGAGGCAAAAAACACTTTCACCAAAAAATAATACATTGTTTGGACAACACAAGAAGAAACCCTAAAAAAACCCAAAACATAAAAGCAGAACATTCCAGCAGAACTAAACTAGCACCATGCTTTTTTAAAAAAATAAACATCAGGTGCTATCAGACATTTTACAGATTTCTTCATAGAGGGATTATCTCCCAAAGCTGCAATATTTTTAACTATTTTTTTGTATCATTCAAAATATAAAGTATATATACTATGTGTACACTATGTATACAAATGTACTTATAGATACAGTGAGGTTTAAAATGTATTAATTGCATGTAACTGTTCTTGTGTTCTGTTCTAGAAAATCATTAGAAAACATTTAAAAAGCAACCATTTTATCTTTCTCTACATAAGAACAATCTCTATATGTTCTTTAAGTGAAAAATAAACAACAGAAGTAAGCCTGTCTATAATGAAATGTTATTTAGCTATGACAAACAGGGCAGGCAGCTGGAAGAAACCCCTTTCTGGTCACTCACTTTGCAGATGTCACAGCGGCGCCCGATGACGTTGGCTTTACACTCGCACTGACCCGTCCGAGAGTCACAGATCTCCGAGAAGGAGCCATTCATGTGACAGTGACAGGCTGCAGAGGAGGAATAAGGAGATGTCAGTGTGTTCCCTGAAGCTACATCTAATAGCCAAATGTTTACAGTTCACCTTTTGCCACCCTGAGAAGTACCCAGCCTGGGTTAAGCAGGAAGGAGTTGCTCACATACACTGACACATTAACCTGCCCATATTAATGCGGGATTTTGCTCCCAATTATTGGAGTCAGAAATTTTGCCTCAAGTTCATTAACAGCTTGTTTTTGATGCTCCTCTCAGAGGGCAGATTGCTAAGTACATGCCCAGAGACTTGGAGTGGGTAGAGCAGTGCTGAGAGAAAAATACATAAAGGGTACAGACCCTTAAGAGGGTGTGTACAAGATGTAGCTCCAGCCAGTGGGAGTGTTACTGCTCCACATGCTGGCTCTGCTGTCCTGGAGTTCACTCCCTGTTCATGCTGTCATCAGGAAATGTTGGCAGGCTGCAAACTCAGTACAAGGTTGACTCTATACAGGGGCAGTAATACTCTCCCCCAGGCTGCACTGAAAAACATACCAAGGATTATCTGCTACCATGACTCTCCAGGATTTCTGTCTCAGCAATGGCATCATAATTCCCAGAGGAAACGTAATGCAACTGACCAACCTAACTCATCATAGTGCTCTCTTGAAGATTTAAAAAGGCAATGAAAATGCTGTTTATTGAGGAAAACAGCAACGCTTCTGGCTCCTAAAGTCTTATGTTTTAGGAGAAGACGAATTTTGGGGAAGATGTCTATCATCCTTATGTTCTTCAACCACAAGAACCTTCATGTTCTTCAATCTTTCTGACATGCAGAGATTTGGGAAAAACCCCTTAGCACTTGCAGTAGAGAACAGGGATGTGATTGGTGTCACAGGGACTATAACCATGCAGTCACTGATTCCATAAGCATGAGCTGGCTCCTGAAAATCCTTTTTTTTCCCCTCAGAGGGGAATGAACCCACATCTCTATACCAATTATCAATCTACTCTGTAAACTTGGGCTCCAGTCCACATTTTGCCTTCCTGCAGTGCCCTATCTGCATGTTTTGTTTTTTTTCTCAATCTGACACCTTCATTTTAAGAAACACTTAAGAGTCCCAACAGTGAACACATGGCAGTCGCATACTTGCATGTCAGAAGGTGCTATGTGAGACAAGGCAGTCATATTTTTCCTATATATAGATTATTACAACAGGACTGTCCTCATTACTTCACTGGACTTCATTGCTAATTTATAATTTCCAATTATAAATTGAAAGGATTGGTGTGGGGTTTTTCTCCCTGCTTTTGAAGTATTCTGCAAAAGTTGCTTCTTTTAATGAAAGCAACTTTATGACTTGCCATTCTGTTCATAGCATTGTTTCTCAAATGTTTGCAAAATTTCTGGAATAAGTAACAAAAATGTGCTGGTTCTGCTGTTCGTACCAGTCATGTAACACCTTCAGAAATTTTGATCTCCTTCTGTTTTGCAATATATTTTTAAAAAGTAAAAATTAAAAGACACTTCAGATGTAATTAACATTGCTTACCTTTTCCTTTCACTCTCAGCTTTCAATTATAAACAAATCTGTCATTTAACTATTTTATCCTGTACACACCCCTCTTTACCCTGACATTTGTTTTAAAACTGCTGACACTCCAAACCATACATGATGATAAATATTAATATATGTGTGTTTAAAGTATATAGCTAATTAAAATGGTCAGTGGGGAAAGATGATGCTAAACTCAGACTCAAAAAACTACAATCCTCAATGCAAATTAAAAGTATTTCAGCAACTTTTTTATACAGACTTCAAAACCCAAGCTCAGTGTGATTTGATTTTTTTTGCTTATCAGGCATATGTCAATACAAGAATCAAGAAGAAAACTTACATTGGTTTTATAAACAGACGAGTTTGTCCTATTTATATTACATACTGCAACAAGCAGCACTCCATGGTGTCTTAAGTCAGTCACAGATGACTGAGTGCCATGCAGTGGTAAGGGAGAATTTGGAATATCAGGACTTTGACTGTTTTTCTTGGCTCTGGCAGTATGTACATACAGAAGAAACATACAGTCAGGGCTATTCATCTAATAAACTGTTACTCAATCTGATAAATTGCATTTATCTCACCTAGAGCCTTTCCATTCATTCACCTCTACTGGGAAAATTAGCTCTTGTCCAAACCTCCAAATTGTTGTTATAATACAATGCAGCCTGTTGGAGAAATTTGTCTTACTTTCTTCCCAAATGACATTGGCCAAGACCCTTCATTCTCTCTAGATTTCTATAAATATTTATGAGCTTGTATTTATGATCAAACTACACACTTATTCTCCTACAACAGTGGTATGTATACACTGGAACATAGGCAGATTTGATTATTTGCTTTAATTCATCTTGTGACACCGAGCTCTATTACCATCAGCTCAAATTCCAGCTATTTGCTTCAGCACACTGCGCTGTTTCATTCCAAAAAACAACCTACTAGAATCAAATCAAACAAGTCTAGGACATTTGCTCATTGTTCTTAGATTTATGGTTTTGTATAGACACACCAAAAAATTCAGAGATGCTACAATGATATAAAGCTGTACTGTCATTTGAAATGGTTAATGCACACACCAGCACTGTACTGAGGAAGAGCAAGAAACATTTCAAACAATGATTTTAAAGCAAATTCATGCTTTGCAATACTCTTGGATTTGGCTTTTTAATAAGGAGCAAAATTGAAAACAACAAAGTAAAGGCACAGTCCCTCTGATATTGTAGCTGCAGGGCAAACTTCATGGAAGTCTGCAAAGGAAATAAAAAATCATATGCAAAGAAGAAAACCCACATGAAAGGCAGAGAGTAGATGAATACAAGGTAACTGCAAGCACAAGGATATGAATACATTAGGGGGCTCTCCTTGTCAATGATACTTAATGACAAAAGCAAAGCTTGTAATTCAACATTAAACATGTATTTCTTTTTAATATTTTTTAAAATTGTATGTTTTCCAAACTCTTCTCATATAAAATCTCTTTCTCATGGACCTGTCACTACTGTGGAAATGGTCAAAGCACCAATCCTATTGATGACTCAAGAATGGTGACAAGATACTGGAAGCTATAATTTTTGAAATACGCTTCTTCTTAAGTCATTTTATGCACTTTACATTCTAACTTCTATGACATTATTCATCATGACCTGTTAACTTATGGAGAGAATATATAGGATTGTCCAAATTTTTTCTGGCATTGTGTAAAGTAGGTACAGAAAGCATTTACACAGGTATATGTCTTCATGGTTATCTATGACTTTGTGTCCATCAATGTTTATTGCCCTTAGCTGAGAAACTCAGTGATGTTCTGCATCTCATTGGCTCCCATACACTCTCTGGGGGTCCAACATAACCTAGGATTTTCACTTTCAGACTGCAAGTTGCTAATAGGGCAAGTCCTGGAAATGAATGCCAGTGCCTGAGACTTCTCTGCTCAGAACACATACTGCAGACATGGTCCCCATGCTCCTACACAAAGAGCAGTAAGACAATGCTCCAGCTCTTTCACTTGCATAATTTTATCCTGCTGTAACACCTTTGTACTCAGTGGAGTTACTCTTGTGTTATTACAATGGATCACATAGGAACAAATCCGTGTGACAGTGAAATTAAACACTCGGCTCTTTCAGGACAGTTTGTAACCTGTTTTATTCCTCTTCTCAGAATGTGAAGAAAGGGTACGAGAAGAATGTTTTTAAGTTGAAAGCATTTGTTCTGCATTCTGAATTGTGCCAGCAACAGCTCGGAGAGAGCCACTGCCTCCTACAGAAAGAACAGCTCCTGTTCCTACCAAATCTTTCATCTCTGCTGAATAATTTTTTGCAATCACTATGGGGTTGATATTTGAATAATATGCCACTGCTCCGCTGAGAATTGGTAGCCTGCTGCAGTGCCAGGTATCTTCCTTTAGAGTATTTTAGAAAAATTGTCTGGACATTTTAGGTTCTGTTTTGCAGGTGGAAGAATCTTGACCTGCAAGCAGCAGCACCTCCCAACTTTTATTGAGGTTATGTAAGTGGGAAACAGGTTACAGATGCTGCGAGAATTGGACCCTGAAACTGAAACATTGCTCCATCCTTTTAATCTCACAAGTGAACAGGATTTTTCTGGCTAGCTTATAGCATTTTTAGTGAATAGTTTTCATTTATTTGTATTTATTTTTGCAGATCTGACATTTAATATATAACCTTTTGCACCCATGCAATGCTCCGTTGTTTTTTTTCCATGTCTGCTTCAACTAGAGCATTTTTAATAAATTCTTTCTATTTACTTTAAAGCCTCCCTTTCCAGATGCAGATGGCATAGTACCATTATTAGAGCTGTAAGTATGCTGTATCATTCTTTTGTTCACACATTCAGAGGCACAGTCTTCCTCTCAGGAACAAAGTTAGAGGATAGATCAATACTGTCAGGAGGTGTAAAAGTTCGTGACTTACGTTGACAGTTCCTTGCATGAAGAGCATCACCAAAATATCCATCAGCACACCTCTCACAATATTGGCCTGTTGTACCTGGCTTACATATCAGACAAGCACCAGACAAGCTGTCACAGCTGCCAGGAACGGAGAAGTCAAGGTTGTCATTACACTGGCATGGCTGGCACGATCCCCCTGGTATCAGAGGTTGTCCAAAATAGCCTTCTGCACACCTAAGGTAAAAGACATCATCAGTTAGGACCCTGAAATAATCCTCTCATTAGAAACATTTAATTCTGTTTCCTCCCTAATCACCAAAAATTATTTGATCTTCTCTCAAGTGTGTCTTGAGCATCTTTTTTCTTTCTCTCCCCTTCTCATTTTTAACAACACTGTAGATACAGTACCAGCTGAAATCCTGCCAGTTCTGCTGGTAATTAGACTTCAGTGGGAGAAAAATCTTGTCACTGGCACTGAAGGTGAGACAAAGAATAGCAAGAAATCTTAGTGGCACTCTAGAGGAAGGGGGGTTAGACTAAATGACCTTGAAAAGTCCCTTCCAATCCAAACTATTCTATGATTCTATGGTAGATATTCTTTGTATTTCAGCATATTATGTATAGATGTTCTGTACTCAATCATCAGCAAGCCTGATGATTTTTTTCCTTCTACCTTAAAAACTTCTTTAGTTTAGAAAAACACCTTTAGAACATAATAAAGACATAAATTTGTTTACCTAACAAAATCTGTCCCCCGACTTAGACTTTCCCTGATCTACTGCATGGTCAGATTTACTTAAATTAATGAATTTCTAATCTCTGTACATGGGCAGCTAAGAAAAAGATTGCACACTATCACAGGAACTATGTTGTTGTGTATGTTCATATTTTAAGAGAGTTGTTTGAACATATCACATTCTTTTCCACCTTGCCCACATGCAATTTTCTGTGAGCATCATGTAAAGCAGGTTAGTGCATCTGACCTAACATGAGTCTGTATTTAAAGCAAATTTCTACTCATCTCACAGCCTATTTCCTATTTATATTCTGGTCTGCTTTCCCTTTCTGTTACATTTGCTCACATTTCATAGTAAGAGCAACTTGTAGATAGCAAGAAAAATTGCACAGTTCTAGCTAATGAATTTATTCATGTGCATCTCAGATGAACTCCAATTAGTATAAAGAAAACAGAAAGTACATAAAGCACATTGCACAAATTAATTTTCCCTACTATTTTAAAGTCAATTTGAATGCAGTTTTAATGCACACAGATATCCTCTTTACTTTGTAGCAGTACTGGATGGCATGGCTGAGGAAAGATTTTGTGTATCATCCTAATACAGGAATGCAGAGCTCCAATGTGTTTTTACTCTGGTCCCTTTGTGTGCGTCAAGTTTATCCTTTTCCTTGCTTCCAGAATATCTCATAAAGCTTTTAATTGGATCCAAAGCAAAGCTGTCTAAACATGTACTAAATATTATACCATATCATCAGCAAAGATTACAAAGATTATAAAAACTGGAGAACTAAGAGCAGGGAGGAAAAAACAGTGGGAACTAATTGAACAATTTTTTAAATTTACACAAAATAGGATTTTTTCCATTCTCTCAAAATATCCACCATGCAGACAGATGAAGAAAATGTATAAACAGTTCAGTGATTCGGGTGTATGTAAGCACTCAAGACCATGAATAAAATTTCCACAATCTAGCCCACTCCTGTAGCACAGACATCTCTTAAAATCACCTCCTCATAGCAACAAGATGTCAAAATCTTATCAGTAGAATAATTCAGGTATTTTATTTTCAGAACTTGTCATAAACGTAGCAATTTATTGTATTTCCTGCAAAGGAAGAGATAATTTTTCCTTGATGGAGGATATCTCAGCAACTACAAAAGACTAATTTTAGCTTAATTTTGCCAAAATAAATTGGCTTTTATTCAGTGATGATACCTCAGTTACAAAGGCCAGGAATGTATCTTAACATGTAACAATTAATAGTCACATTTTATCAAACCCAGAGAGTATCTGGATAATTTATGCAGTTATCTTACTTCACCTAAACCAGATTACATCTCAAGTTAACTCACGCTTTGCTAAAGTACTCCTGGAGTGTTTGCCACAAATCTGTATCTCTTGGTGCTACTAATCTATTTTACTTCACTTAACTTGTGTTTGTTTTCCTCTTTCACTTTCATTTAGGGGTTAGTTCTGTATTTAACAGCATTCACAGGAACTTACCAAGTAGTTCACAGAAAGAATACTCCAATGATTTGTGAGAAATACACTGCTAATAATTTCTTTCTATTAACAGCAGGAGACCTTGATAACTCTTTGTATTCTTATCACTTTAAACTTTGATAATTAAAATTAGAAAAACCCACTACCATCATATAGTCATATTCTACTTATGCACTTATATAATCTCGAATCCAATTGAAGATGATCCTGAAAATAGGGGTAAACCAGTTAAAGCTTAAAAGAGAACTGTGTCAAGGTATCTATGTAAATTCTTTCCTTTTTTTCTCACACTTCTCCTGAAGTTGCAGGGGAAGATTAAAAAAATCATTTTCATTAGTTCCATCTTTATTCCCTTAAGGACTTTCCTACTTCAGCTTCTTTTCTCAGGTTCAAAGCATCATATGTTTGGCAAGGTTTAGAATAAAAACCACCAATAAGTATGTGGCATGGAAAATTACTTTCATGCTTTGCACAAAATACATGGATAAATAAATGACTGCTAACTACCACATAACACCTCTGAGATTAAAAAAATAAACAAAAATAGGAGTAAAAGTGGTGAAAATATATTGTGTCCTAATTTTTCTTTTCTACTCTCAAATGTAGGCGTGTCTGAGAGTGACACTGCTTTTATCTAGCATAAGTGGTGCCAAATAGAGGGCTACTACTTAAAAATCTGTATATGAATGTGTACTGGGCCTGGTCAGTATGGAGTTAATATTCCTCATAGCAGTCTATATGGTGCTTTGTACATACACAAATATACACAGAAACACAGGCCTGTTTTATACAATTCTTTTTATTTACTGGGAAAAAAAAAGCTCTTGAGACAGAGTTAATTAAGCCTGCAAATCCAAACACTTTAAAGTCTGTAAATACTATTTTTACAAAGGCTTTGAAATTTATGTACATTCAACCTGTGCATAAAATCAGGTAAAAGCCCTGTGGAGAAACAGCTTATGAGCATGTAGTGAGATATCATAACTCAGGTGCACAGCACAGATGTCATTGTTGTGTGACCAGCTATAAATCTTGCATTTTCTAATGTCAGAATGCCTACCTTTGCAAACAATCAAATCTCCTGAAATGTCTGACACTTTCCCCATCAGTACTGCAACACAGACTTGCTGCTCTGGCACTAGTGGAAGAATTGTATTTGCTCTGATGAGCAGCAGTTTGAAGCCACAGAACTCATGAGAGACTGAGGCTGGTGGCACTCTGTGCTGGACTTGAAGAATGAGGAAGGTGGGGCTAAGAAGGGCCATGGCTCAGCTCACCCTTCTCCTCACATGAGGGACACTGGCCCTCCTTGCAGGAGGAAAAGGTCACTGGAACCATGTAAATAAATAATTAAGTCTTACAGGAAAAGCTAGACTCTCACCTACTTTGCTTCCTTTCCCTAGCAAGACTGCATTTGGAAAATGGATATCATCATCCTGTAAATGTGCTGGGCTAAAAATACAACCTTTTGTCATTCTCATACATCCTTTCTATGGAGTTAAGAGAATATCCATCCTATCTCATATGCCTTTGGAGGAGTAAGCAGTGAGAAAAGGAAGAAAACTTATGTGTAACTAAAAAATTACATTTAACATTGGATGAGAAAGCTGGGCTCTCTCTACAATTATACATATGTGATAACTCCCAACACAGTTTATATCTGCAATTATTTTGATAGTGTTATGAGCTGGACCCCTCAGAATATTGAGCAATTATGGCACCATTTTCCTGAGAGTTCCAATGAGAGAAGTAGCAATATTTTTTTTGACATTTTACAAATCAGACATATATATGTATCTCCCTAGGAGACAAGAGGATATATTTTTAGGCCAAATAAGTACAGTGCTGTGCACTCTCACTTCATGATACTTAGTGTGTCATGATAATTTAGCATTGTTCAGCTAATGAACCACGTGACTCAGATCACTTGTCACTTTGTAGCTGCTAAAATGAAAGAGAGTTTCATGTAAACGCTCAGCAATTATACAACCACTGCTAATAGCAAAAGGCAACATGCTTTCTCCTGATCATTACTATTGACAGCTGCAGACATTTTAGAACAACTTGTTACAATTAAAAGCAAATAGTTCTGTGAGCTGTGGAATTAATGGCCTAATTTCCAGTGGATTTATATCTCATGGTTACAAGGCCAAGGGCTGATTATTTGCTTCAGGATGTTGCTATTCAACAGGGAGTAATCCCTCGGGCTACAGCAGCACTTTTTCCTTGCCCTGTGAAAGTTTTCATATGGGCAGAACATTTAGTAATCTCTCTTGTTCTCTCTCTATCTGTTTAATCAGGTGTGAGTTCACAGAGTATTCTCCCCCTTAGCTATGACATGTCCTGATTTATTAACCTCTATTCAGCCACCTCTTTTCATAAAACCTTCAGGAACAATTATCATCTTTGAGCCCTCCTACCTTCTGCCAAATTTGCTTGAAATTGACTTACAAGTGCAGTTGACTTCGCAGGCAGCCAGAGAGACATGCACAAAAAGATCACAGTGGCCTCATTTCCTTAGGAGATCGGGCTAAAATCCAATTTAGCCATTTATTCAGACTCTGTCCTACTGCATCTACAGCCCGTGCTCCACTCAGAAGCAGCACTTGTTGCTAATGGAAGCTGTCAATGACCCTGCATTGACAAACTGCCACCAAAGTGCTCTTGATGTGATTTATTCCTGCCGTCATTAACTTCACAGCCCACTAGCTGAAAGAAGGTGATGACTTCCCAGACAGACAGGAAAAGACAGGCAGAAATAGCAGCAGCAGGAGCAGACTCGGTGATGACGGGTGGAAACAGGTGACAGCCTGCACTCTCACTTCAGGACAGATATAGCACAACAGGGGATTTAAAAGGAAGTAGTTGTAAATTGGAAAGAGGGGACTATAGGGAGATTCACAGCGTACGGTCAGGGTTCTGCTTTTCTGGTTGTCTCTTACTCTTGGTTTATTCCTACTTCCTCTCATCCCAGCCTGAATATTTTAAGTCTTCATTTAGAAGCCTTACCTTTTTTTAGGGTTTGCCTTGAAAAATCCTTCAAGCAGCTCATGGAAGTGCCAAATGGCAAAAGCCTACTAAGAAACACAAGGGCCAGGTTTTCATATCCCTTAACTGTCTAGCCGGGTGTTACACTGTTATCTGGCTTCCCAGCTCCTCTTAAAAAGGTGTCATTGGCAGGGTCACAGGGGACTGAGATCATGGAGGCAGAGCCAATACTGATTCATCATGACCTCCAAACAACTAGCAGAGGTCCCCTGGCACACTAACTGCTCTTGAAATCGGTTCCACTCATGTGAAATCCCAAGGGACCAGAGGCATCCAGACACAGTGGTGGTATCCCTTGCCTGTGTGGTCTCACCTCCTGTGGAAGGGGTTCCTGGGAGCTTAGCACTAGCACTCACACTAGCTCTTTGTTTCATTTAAATTCTCCACATGATCCTTTCAGCATAATGCCTTTGTAAAGCTAGCAATAAGTGTAGGAAATACATATTGAACTTTTCTGTGTATTTGACAAAGAAAAATTATCTTTTTTTATCGTTAAAGTGTAGTTTGTTCTACTTGCTAAATAGAGACTGCAACAGCGAATGAGAAGCAACTAAAATGTAAAATATTCTTTTAAAAAATACTTAAAATCTACAAATAACTTATTAGAAGAGCTGTATTTTCACTGCATATTAACTTCTCTAAGTGAAGCATCAGTAATTTACTGCACATTTGAATCATCATGACCTAAACATTCAAATGATAAAAGAGACAAAAGATTTATAAAAATCTTAGAAGAGTGACAGAAAACTAAAAGAAACTTTTTAAACAAAGATTCTTACTTATCAGCAAATGCTTCTTCGAAACCTTAGATTTTACCATAAAACAAGCATAAGAAAAATACAAATTCATGGATCCAATATCAGAGGAAACTGCACAGGAATTTTTTCAGTGAGCTTCAGCACAGGAATGGGGGTGAGAAGGGGAGGTAATAAGAGGTAGAAGAGTTCCATGTGATCAATACTTTTGTTTCAGGTCTCATATGACTAAAGCATGGTGCCTGCTTACCTTTCACAGCGTGGTCCCACGTAGCCAGCTGGGCATTCATCGCATATTAATCCACGATGTCGGTCAAAATGACACGTTGGGCTAAAGCTGTGTTGTTGATATTGAGAAAGAAGAGGGACAAGGAAGAAACATAAAGAAAAGATGGTTAGCAGCATAGCTCTCTTCCCACTTCAGAGATTGTTAATTTGCAAAACAGTGCCCAGGAAAAGTGATTCTGGTCTAGGACATGGGGCTTAAGTTCGACTCCAGCAAATTGAATTTGGAATGACTCTGCTATTTCTGTGACACTGAATATAGAGCAGTGCATGGCAGCATCCCAATAGCCTGTTATTACGGGACTTGAGCCTGCCAGTGAGTGGTCTGGATACCATTAAAAAGGCAGGAATGTACAGCTGTTTGTTTGTGCCCCTGAGGGCCTGGCAAAACAGTCTGTGCCATAATGTGGCCCCTATATAAATCTTTCTGAAGGACAACCGATTAAAAGCTCAGTTAACTCTGTGTATAGTCAGCTGAAAGGAACTCAGTGAACAAGAAAGGGGAGGGGCAAAATGGGAAGTATCTGGTACAGCTTCCCAGAGAGTGTATTTGAATTAATCAAGTACCAATGACCTCAAGCAACAGGCCACACAGGCATGTTGAAGTTTAAGAATAGCTTGCAGACTAGAAAGTTTTACCTCTTTGCTAGGCATTAATTATTTTTGGCTGTTTTTTTTTCTCTTTTTCTATAAATAAGGATACTGTAACCATTTTCAACCTCCACCTCTCAATGCTTCTGTTTAATTCTGAACTGTGTTCCATCACTGTTTGCACTTTGCTTTATATAATCTTTCTCCCTTAACACACTTTCCTGAAGAAAAGTGCATCCTCCTGACATGCTAAAAGATACTACACAGAAAAAGAGGCAATATGTTCTTCTGTAATTCTGTAATTATTATTAGAGACAGAGACATATGAGCACCTTTATAAGGCCTCATCTAAAGAATGGTAACAAATTCTGGTCAACTAAACAGAAAAATACAAAAAAGGGGAAAAAAAAAGAAATAAAAGAATGGAGTAGGTGCCTAGTGGGGTGACTATTCAAAGGGGGAAAACAAAGAACCTATCTGAAAAAAAAGATACTAAATTATCTTTTATAATCACGGAAAAGGAAAGCAATAGAATTGCTCCAACAAAGACATCAGAAGGAAGATATATTCAAGGTAACAGTGCATGTTACAATAATAACAAATAGACATAATCTGACCTTGGATATATTAAAGCAGGACAGTTTCTGGAAAGTAATAGGCCCAAGGAGGACAGAAAAGCTTAAATAGTATAATTTAATTTGATTAGCTGCTGGTGACTATACCCCACTTCTCAGAGTCATGCATTCCCATCTTGGGATCTGTCCTCAGCTATTCTTTATTCTGTGTTATACCACTAAATATAAGTGATCAGCAAGAAAAATGTGGGAAGGTCAGATCCAATAAACACAGACAGGTGTTGGGATTCTTCTCTTTCCCAGAAGGATTACATTTGTCTTATTTTGCAATGTCAATTTACTTAATAATAGATTCACAAATAGCATTCATAGCTTTAATAGCAATGAAAGCACACATTATCATTGAATATAATCAGCAGCACCTGATTTACTTCAACTAAGTTCCTGCTTGTCAGTCCCAACCTCACTCTTTCCAAGAGCTTCTTGGGAAACTTTGTAGAGATGCTATCACAGCTCATTATAGCATTGTACAAAATTGACTGTACCAAAATTCCACTAAGAGGTCTGAATTCAACTGCATAAATTTTAAATATAATAATGATAATAATTGTAAGGATGACAATGATAATAATAATTATAATGATAATGTACTTATTATTACTAAGCAATAATGATGAATTTCCATGTTTTAAGGGTTGGCCTCCTGATTCTTTCTGTGGCTTACTAGTTGGACCACATTTCAACACTAAACATTAATATATTGAGAAATTCCCATCTGCGTGCTGTAAAGGAGATATACGATAGCAGGCTGAGAAAATAAGAGTTTATCTTCCTGTTTATTGAGAATCCCACTGCTCACTAGTGCTAAACACTAATGAACTGTGAGGATTGATTTGTCAAAACAAGCTTCAAAAAACTGTAGTCCCTCTTATGATTTATCATCACTCTTTACAGTTTTCCAATATGGTAACAGCACCAGTACAAGTCAGGACACAAGACAAGTATGAATACACAGTATGGATATGTATGGGATAGGGCTATGCTGGGAGACTGGGTATCCCAAAAGCTTCCTAGTATGTTACAGAAAATATCCCCTGGCAATATGTTTGTGATTTTATCTAATTCTCCCAGAAAATATTAACATTCTGAGACCAACCCAAATTCTTAGTTCACGATCTATGAATTTACTCCTGACCTTCCCAGGCTGAGTGAGAGATCTTCTATCTCCCATTTCCAGTGATAAACCATTCCTGTCAGAGTCTTTGTTACCCGTATTAAATTTGTGGCTACATCAAGAGAAGAGCAGTCATTATTCCAAACTTCTATATTTGTTAGAAATGACGGGAAAAAAATCAATTCCTTTGAAACTCCTTGAGGACTAAGAATGTTAGAACAGTTTCTAAGAGTGGTATGCTTGCAGGAAGACACTGGACAAAGAAGTCATGCCTTCATTGCATAGACCATTTATAACATTGGTATTGGTCTCATCTGCATCACATAAGCACATATATGGAGATATATGCCAAAAGAAGAAAATACAACCCCGGATGTAGAAAACAAGCTTAGACAACTTAATTTCAGTTTCCTGATTTGGCCAAGTGCTCTTTTCTGACATATGGCAAGCCATTTATGACTGCTGTGCTTCAGAAGGCACATGATTGGCTTCAGTGACTGCATATGGAAACTCCTGCCATTAGGAAATGGGAATGAGCAGCAACTAAATCCACGGAAGTCAAATACAGAACACAAACACCACATCATTTCTACAATGGTCAGAACAGTTCTCCACTTTATGTGGCATTGCAAAGAAAAAGCCAGGTGCTGTAAGAGCAGTGATGGGAACCACTGTAAACATCATAAAGAAATGAGACAGTGCTATAAAACATAAAATTTACTTCTTAATAGAAATATATCTCACAAGCTCATTACACAGACAATATTCTCTATGCAGCAGGAACTTAGTATAAAGCTTAAAAATCTACAAATATCCTGTCATGTAATGTTAGGAATTAAATATTTTAGGAATTAAAATATATACACAGCTATTTATAATAATTTGTACATTCAATTAGCCACTCATTCAGTTGCTCAGAAAGAACATGACATATACTATATCTGTACGTGACAAGAACCTGGTAGAAGTTTATTTTTCATGTGAAAGAATCTGAAATGTTTGCAAATATTATCCCTATAGCATAACAAACTCACTGACAACTAAGTAAGAAAGCAAAAGTAGTTTTTTAACAGCATACAGGTAACACATTAAATCTTTAAAACCTCTTTTTCCCTCATAAACAAATTTAATAATTGGTCCAGAGCTGTAATGTCATGAGAGCTTGAAGCTTACAATGAATTCTGCAAAGTTAAACTTTGTAGGTTTCAGGACTCACATTTTCCCAGTTCCAAGAATATTTATACTCTGTGTTTGTTGTGTACCTATATTTTTCAAGAAAACTAAATATTAAAAAGGGGTCTGTTAACTTCAAAAAAGAAAAGTAAAGCACCCAGAACTATGACAAATACGTAATGGAGGTCTCCAGGCATTTTGCCAATCATAACCTAAATTCAATCTATTTGACTTGGTTTGTTGCACATCTGTGCAAGACTGAAAAGTGATAAGTGTTTGTCCTGCTTTGTCAGCACAGTGCTCTCAAACAAGAGAAAGATAATTGATTACTGAGGCAAGGAAATACCAAGTAATGATAATGTCAGAGGAGCCATGCCTGAGCAGCAGATATAACAAACTCATATATGTATATATCTAATAAAACCAACTCAAGAGCTGCGTTAACAAGAAAGCAGGCTCCCATTCTATAATCCCCTGGAATTTCCACTCGTAAGTGCTTAGACTGTTCCTGCTCTGATCAGTGCAATTTTAATAGGATGCAATGCCACAGACAAGATTCAGAACAGTTTTATTCAGGTACATCACGTAAAATGCTTTTGGTACTATTATTTTCCAGGTACTGTCTGTGACAAAAAATGTTCATGCCACTCTGTCTATTAAGTTAAACAACAGAGTAGCATAGACAGGCTTTTGTAATGAAGGAAACTTTGGTTCTTAGATGAGAATTTTGAGTAACTTTTCACTTTTATTTTTATTTAATACAACAAATTTACAGTATTTTTTCTGAGATATGCTGACAAAATATTTTCACTTGCATGATCTAAGGATGAATTGAAATTCCAAACAAATCTCATAATGTAGACTGGAAGAAAAGGAAAAGTAAAAGCAGAAAAACCTCATATGTCAAATTTGCAAATTCAGCTTAAAAACTAGAAACAACTACACTTAAGGAGGACAGAAAAGGAAATGCTAGTTATTAATTTGAAAAGCAGCCATCCAAATTCTGTGTTGCTCTTTCTGCCTTAGTCTCATCCAGCTTTTGTCTTCATCTGCCTAGTTAAGCACTCTGTACAATCATAAAAATAAAAGTTTTTGGGGCAGAATTTATCATTTGCTTGAAAGAAAAAATATCTCAAGCATACATGTAACATATAAATTAAGAAATTACGTCATTTACTAAGAGGAAAAGTGCAATATGTAATAAATATATAACTTACTTGTTAGAAGGTATATTTAGGGGGCAAGCACACAACTGACAATCTTCAGCTGTCCCTTTAGTCGCATCACCATAGAAGCCAGGCAGGCATCTATCACAGTAGGAACCACCTGTGTTGTGTTTGCAGTCCTAAAAAGAAGATGTAAAGTACAAACTTAAAATTAGACAACTTGCACATGGAAAAAGGTCTGCAACATTTATCCTTATTTTCTGCTGCTTGTTGAGAAACAGTTCTACAGGTTAGCTGTCACAATCAGTGCTTTGTATATTCTCGTGGATAACTTTATTTCTATGCAAAACAAAAAGAATATTTAACAGAAAACCTTTAAATTTACACCACACAACAGCTGTATTACTGTTTTAGGTTGCTTAAAGAAAACCAACTTTCAAAGCTGCATAAAACAGGTTTAGCATTGCAGTCTTGCAACAGGCTGTATTTTGTGACAAACTCTCCTCAGATGATGATTCCAAAAATACAGCCCAGATGATGTAATTGATAAAAATGAATTACTACTTTTGACACATATGTGCATTAGTTCATTTTACAAGGTATATGACTAGCAGTATTTGCAAACAGTAGCAAAGCCTGAATTACTTAATTCTTATTTGCTAGAATAGAATCCAGCCTCTATTTCATGAGTAGAAGCAAGGGCAAGTATACCATGTATAGGGTGCTATCCAACAGTTTGTGTTCATCTATTTGACTGCATAAGAAGAGAGAAATTAAGCTGAGTACATGAAACATGCAGTATAGAACTGGCAGAACTAGATTTGCATTTTTGTATATAGCTTTTGGCTGATCTCAAATTAAACAATCTTTTAGCAGAATGGAAATAGGTCCTATGAGAAACAGCTTCTCATGATGACTTGTAAGAACCAAGTTTTAAAGAGTAATTACCCTTTCTATTCTTCTTCTCTCTCACCATATAGGATTTAGAAATTCTACATAATTTCACAGAATCCACAACAGATTCAGAAAATTACTTTTCTGGCTTAATCTGTTTCCTTTCTTTGCCCCACATTACTAGCATACTACACTATTCCTTTCACTGCTATTTCCCACAAGACACCCAAGTGTAGCCCTTTCACAATACAAAAACAGAGAAAGCAGCAGGAATGATTCTGGATGTTAAATGCCATATTGATGTGCTTGGTATGGACTGAAAAAGGATTGAAAAAGTGTATGTATTTAATTTATGAGAAATTTTTGTTAATGGGGTCTGTTCTGCTGTGGTTTAAACAGTGGGCCAGATCAAATCTAGAATGTTTCATCCAAGCTGCAGCTTAAGAGATCTGGAGCTTTGGGTTTGTTTGTTTATTTTGTTGGGGGGTTTTGGTTCTTTTTTAAGTGTAGGCACTTTTAAACTTAAGATTTAATTTAAAATTGTTTTTTAAGAACACTTTAAAACTGTTTTATCATTTTAGTAAGTCACGCATATGGTACTGATTGCTATTTAACAGCCTTACTGTCTGGAAGACATAATTTATCCTCAGTAAGGAAACAGACAATATTCTAAGGCACACTGATTCCTTCTTCACAGCTTTCCAGGCTTGCAACGATTTGTACAAAGCTTTTTTTGGACTGTTCTCTGCACCTGGGCAGTTGAAAAAGCACAATACCTTTTATAGTCATGAGCTCATTGGAGTCAAAAGCATTTGCCTCCAGAAATGCTGTTTGTTGTTTTAAAGGGTGCATTATTACTGCTAGTGCATACAATCAGCATATATTTGAAATGAAAGCCTTAATCACAATACTATATTTTAACATAATTTGTAGATTGTGAACTAATATCAACTTATTGAAACTGTTAATCAATTAAAACTGTGGATTTAGAGCAGTCAGATGGGTTAAAATCAACTTCCACAAGTTAATTAATCCATTTGATTGGTATTTCAAGTGTTGACATTCAAAAAGAATCTACCAGCCATACCAAAAAAGTAGCTGGGAACAATATGCTTTTAAAAGAAAATGTGACAAAAATAATTTAAGTGTTTCAAAAGAAAAATCCTCTGCAATCCAACTTTTTTAAGACATCATGTCAAATTATTTGTACTTTTTCTGAAAAATAATGGATTCTTCTTTTGTGATAAGTTTAGCTTTAAATATCCTCAGACATATCTTAACATTTTTGAAGAATATGAACAGTTTATATGTCAAGGATGTTATTAAAGTAAGAGAAGCTAATACGGTACTTTAAAGCTTCCCATCTCTTGCTGAGTGGTATTTGCAGGTTCTGCTTTTTTTTAAAGTAAAGTACCTTGAAACCTTCCATTTGTGGGAAAACATTACTTTGTTACGAAGACCTGACCACCTTCACTTTGATGAAGTATTTTCTGGCACTTTAATGTCAGTCATTTCCATGTACTGTGTCTAATCCTACTCAATCCAGACCTCTGTGTTTGCTTCCTCACAATCACAGAATGGTAGAATATCCATAGCTGGTGGGATCATCAACTCCAACTCCTGTCCCTGTGTAGGACACCCCAAGAGTCACACTATGTGCCTGAAAGCATTGTCCAAACACTCCTTGAACTCTATCAGGCTTGGTGCTGTGACCGCACCCCTGGGGAGCCTGTGCCAGTGCCCAATCACCCTCTGGGGGAAGAACATTTCTCTAATATCCAACCTAAACCTCTCCTGATGTCCAAGCCATTCCCTCAAGTCTTGTCACTGTCACCACAGAGACGAGATCAGTGTCTGCCTCTCTTCCTCCCCTGATGAGGAGCTGCAACTGCAATGGGACCACCCCTCAGTCTCCTCCAGGCTGAACAGACTGAGTGACTTCAACCATATGGCTTCCCCTCAAGGCCCTTCACCATGTTTGTAGTCCTCCTTAGGACACTCTTTAATAGTTTAATGTCTTTTTTATGTTGTGACACCCAGAACTGCGCACAATACCCAAGGTGAGGCCACTCCATCTCAGAGCAGATCAGGACAATCCCCTCCCTTGCCTGGCTGGTGACACTGTGCCTGATGCCCCCCAGGACAGAGTTGGCCCTCCTGGCTGCCAGGGCAGGCTCATGGTCATGCTGGCTCATGGTCAGCTTGCCACTGACTGGAACACTGCCTTTCCATGGCACTGTTTTCCAGCCTCTCATTCCCCAGTCTGTACACACTTCCAGGGTTGTCTCATCCCAGGTTCAGAATCTGGCACTTTGCCTTGTCAAGATTCATCTGATGGTGATTGCCCATCTCACTAATTTGTCGAGGTCTCTCCACAGGGCCTCTCTGCCCTCAATAGATTCAGTAACATTGGAAAACTCACTTAATACCCTCTTTGAGTTCTGCCTCCAAGCTGCTTATCAATTGAAGAGCACAGGGCAGAGGATGGAGCCCTGTGGAACCTCACTAGTGACAGGTCCCTGGTCTGAAGTCCTCCTCACTCACTACAACCCTCTGTGCCCGACCTATGAGCCAGTTGCTCACCCATTGCATGATGTGTTTATCCAGTTGTGTGCTGGACATTTTGTCCCGAAGGATCCTGTGAGAAACAGTACGGAAAGCTTTACTGAAATCCAGAAAGATTACATCAGCTGGCTGCCCTTGATCACCCAGGTGGGTTACTTTGTCATAAAAAAAAAATTAAATTTGATAAGCCAGGTTCTCCCCTCATGAAGCCATTCTAGCTGTGACTATTGTGCCAGGTTCTTCCCTCATTGAAGCCACTCTGGCTGTGACTGATGACTGCACCATCCTTCAGGTGTTTTTCAATACTTCCCAGAAAAATCTTCTCTGTAATTTTACCATACACCAAAATGAGATTGGCAGGCCTACTGTTTCCATGCCATCCTTCTCGACCTTTTTGAAAATTCAAACATTATCCAGCTTCCCCTCAACTAGGGCCTTTCCAAATTCCCAAGGCTGTTCAAAAATCATTGAGAGAGGCCTCAGGATGACATGAGCCAGCTCCTGGAGTATTCTTGGATGAATCCCATCAGGCCCCATAGATTTATATGGATCCAGTAGATGCCATACTAGTTCAGGGTATACTGGGAGTTTATCATGCTCACAGCCATGATCCTTCAGCTCAAGGCATTGGGACCTCTTTAGCCCATCATCAATGTTAGACAGAAAGGCAAAGGAAGAATTAAACATCTCTGCCTTGCCTATGTCCCTGTTTGTGAGGGGACCATCCTCATCCTGTAGTGGGTAAATGTTATTTCTGCACTAACTTTTGCAATTAACTTATTTAAAAAAGCCTCTTATTATTACCCACCATATTTCCATCCAGCTTCAACTCTGTTTGAGCTATAGCCACACCGATTTTCTGGCAAGTAACATTTCTGTATTCCTCCCACATCACCTGATTTTGCTTCTACTGCATGCACCTTCCTTTTTTGCTTTATCTCCAAAAGAAGATCCCTGCTCAGCCAAGCTGGCCTTCTGCCTGTTTGACTTCTGACATTTGGGAATTGCTTGCTCCTGTGCCCTTCGTAGGCAGTGCTTAAAAAGTTACTAATACTGATGGTCCCCAGCATGTTCAAAAGCAATGAATCAATATTTAAATTTAAACAAACAAACAAAAAGATAATCCCACATATATAGGACCAAAATCTGAGCATAGCTTGCACTGTGCATGTTAGAGTTTATCTGAGAAATAATGATCTTGTGTATCCTATATTTTTCTCCCTGAGCCAATTTGTACCTTACAGAACAAAAAACAAGGATTATGTAGCATGCAGATGTGACCTGATCTGCCTGTTCCCTTCAGTGATGCATTAAACTTCTTGCTAATCTGCCACATTTAAAGATCAGTACTTTAAGTACTGAAGTAGACAAGTCCTTCTAAAAATATTATCAACACTCATGAAAAATTTGTGCTTTCTTGATATCAACTGGCTGAATCTCAGTTTGTAACTTGCCAAATGTACAGCAATGGTTCTGAACATCATCTGGTTTGAGCAATGTCTAATTATACTGAGATTATTTCCTTAAAGCATGCTTAAGCCTGTGATGTCTTAATTTCACGTTCACAAGAAAACTGTACTGGTTTTTTCATGTCATGAGACAGGGTATAAAATAGATTGTGATCAACTTCTCTAACCTGCTCAGTATGTTATATCTGCTTTCTTTTTATTCCCATGGAAATAGAGGTTGCTCCAACACATTGATCTAGTGGTTTGGTAAAATCCACATTTTTTTCACAGATCCACAGACTTTGTGGCCAGGAACAAGTTTATGTCCAAATACTTATGCTTTCAAATTCCACATATTGCATCTCCTGCTATTTTGAATGCATTAGTTTTCTGGATCTCTTTTACCTCTAAATTTCAGTTAGACAACCTCTGTGTAATTAAAACAGTAGGATTTATTTTTGTGTATGACTCAGACCTCGTTCCCTACAAAGTTCCTTGCTGATGTCCTGCAGTGTGTTTTCCACCATTTCCTACTGAGCCAGCTCTCCTTTTTTGGAAGAAACCAAATGAACTTCTTTATCAGGGAACCCTAAATTCACACTGAAAACCACTCCTGCATATGCACATGTATATGCACAGGCACATATATATGCAGTGCATATGAACATGTTAAAAAACATCTAGAATAGAACGCTAGTGATGAAAATAAAACCTTATACAAGGATTATGCGAGAGACCAAGATAGCACCTTTGGCATGCTGCTGCCCTTCCTCAGGATACCTGCCACAGAGACAACCAGGGAAGCTGCTAAAGCCAGCTAAAGAAATTAGGCCTGAGTGCCTATTTTAGTATATTCCTGAGCCATCTAGACCAGACAATGGTATTCTGTCTTTGGAAGCATGAATAAGCTCTTCTAGCATTTTCAAACTACCGTAATGTCAAGGTGACACAGACAATTCCCTTTCCTGGTGTTACAATACAAACATAATCAGGATGTTGCAGAGGCTTTACATATCTTCACTTGAGTGAGAGGCTGTACTGCATTTAGCTAGGATGTATCATTTTGTTACGGGGTGCACAAAGAAGAGTAAAGACATTTTGTCGCTCTTGTGATGAACACTGTCTAAAGCACATGTCCACCAGCACAGACACCAGCCTCATCCTACACACTGAGGAATACAATGTGAAAAGGATGCCACCAGGGACTGCTCACTTAGGGGAATTTGAGCATATCTTTGGGGAAAAAGATCTACTTTCTCTGGGCTTATTAATATGAACACATTATCCTGCAATGAATGAAACATCTTGAAATGTGCTTGCTTTTCACAAGGTTTAGATTTAACCAATCTCCTAAAGCTACTGTAAATGTGTGTGTGTAATAGTACAAAAGAATATTTCTGAATGTTCTAAATTGCCCTATGTACCAAAGCAGTTATGTATATCACAATGGTAACGAGAACAAGGCATCGTGCAGCTCTCTGCAGCTGCTGTGGGGATCAAAGGCCTTTGCAGGTTACTGCAAGATATACGTTAAAATGAGCTTTTTATACAGGCCTGTGTCGAAGCAGATGATTTGAGCTTTTATCATGAGTCAAAAACACATTTCAGCTTCTTTTCAACTACATTTCAAAGCTAAGGAAGAGCAAAAAGAAGTATCATATCAGTAAATTAGGTGCCTAAATTGTCTGTTGTATTACTGAAAAAACACCATGAATAATAATAAGGAGGCCAAAAGGCTGTGTAAACCTCAATAGAAAGAATGCCTTTGATGTGAAACATTTCTCTTTTTCAGCATTCAGACTCCTCTCTCTTTCACTTCAAAAGGCTTATGATCCAAATTGAATAGCAGCATTTAATAGCCTGCATGGGTACTAACCGATCTGACTTACAGTGCTTTCAAAGTTGTAAGAAAATCCAGAACTGATTTTAAGCTCCCTGTGCGCCTCTTCTCTATAGCCTGATCTAGTATAAGCTACAGAACACATAAAATACAGAGTGCTTGATAACGTGTACAGATGAAAGTGCATCTTCAGCTGGTTATTTTCCACTTCCCTGTCAGCGCTGTGTTATCTTACACCAGCACCCTTGAAACATCAGAAGGGGGAGCTCCACTGCCTGAGTCAACAGTTCACACCAGCCAACAAGCACAAAAAGCAATGTGCAGCTACATGGCCTTCTCTTTTATCCAGCCTGGTGCTACAGACGAAAATAAAGAGGGAAGCTGTGCAGGGGCTAAAACTTGGAGACACAGAAGCCAACAATCTCAGAACTGACATCTGGCTATGTACCCCTAAGCAAAACAGTCAACAGTTATGGGATACCTTAAACAAGATTCTTCCTTCCTTTCATCTCCTGTTAATTGATTTTATCCCACACAGATATTATAAACATTGTAGCTGGAGAATACGGTCATTAATGCAAAAAAAATTTTGTCAGGAAACACATATCCATATTACTCTAGTGATAAACATTTTCACTGAGTATTAAGTGAAGGATTCAAAACATGACTGTCACGTCAAACATGTTTTTCATTCTAGGTACTTCTTTGAGGCTTACAGTATAATTAAATTGAGAATAATTTTAAGCTGCTATTCATGAAAAAGCAATTTGAAAAATTCACTGATCCACACATTAAGGATATCTTGTTTTGCACTGCAATGCAATTAAACATCTTCTATGAGCAAAACAGGAAGAACAGTAATAATTCTAAGTGCCAAATTATATTGGAAAAAGCCTGAATTCTCATTTTGGCATTTTCCCAGCAGGATTTTTCTTAAGGAAATAAAAGGGAACATTTAGAAACATGCACATTACAGAGTCTGCTTGAAATTCTGCAGGGAAATAGAGTATATCCCACTAAACTGGCACTGGCTTAAATTGTGTTTCTGCAAGACTAATGAAATTAGACATGTTGTTTCAAGCTTCATGCCATGTCAGACAATATAAAACTAAAAATGCCCTTGAGTCAATCAGAACAGTACATTCAGCATAATTCACCCATTCCAAAAGGCTACTGAACAGGCTGGAAACAGTGGTGTGCTGGTAGGCTTACTCTGGATAATATCACAGATTTAATTGCTGAATTATTAGGTAACTACATAAAATCTCCACAGTCTACAAGAAAAAAAATACTGATTTAGCTGAGATATGTTTTTTTTTTAAATTATTTTTCTGAAGTACATTTCATTAAGTGTCCCTTCAAGGTTTACTATAAATTTAGAAGAATGAAGACATTAACAATATTTTCTCTTCAAACTAGAATGGAACTTACAAAGCTACCTGCTACATACTATAAATTGAATATACTGCAGGAGATGAATGGGAGAGGAAGATAAATTTTCCACAAAAAAGCATTCATATTTTGCTGCTTTCTACATGCCATACCCTAAAACTATTGATTGTATTTTAAAACATAGATCCTATGTGATAAATAATATCTTTTTTTTTTTTAAATGTTAAAGATACCGTATCTTGGTGTGAGTGGATCCTTAACCTCAACATAAAGATCTCTTCTGTTACTTGCTGTCTTTTTTCTTCTTGATTATTCCAGGTCTCAGAGGTCACTAATTCAATTGCACAGGTATACTGGATTGATGCTAGCCATGCTTGTTGTCTCCTACAGTGGCACTTACCAGGCATGCTCCTGTGATGTCATCACACTCATCTGAATGACCAAAGCACCTACATGGTGCACAGACTCCACCAAAAATTGTGCCATTCACACGCCTGTGTCGAGGCCAGCATGACTGCAAGTTAAATTAGATTAAAAGTTAAACTCATGCTTGAGAAGGGGAAAGAACAGGAATTTTAAAATTTTGTTGCTTGCACACACAACAAACATACTTGCCAAATGAATAAAAATACCAACATCTCCCTAGAATATTCTTCTTTCTGGGGCTGTGGCTTTTTACTGACCTTAGCCTTAGCGGCAGGTGTGAGATTAGAGGAAGCTTTAGCTTGATGGTTCTTCTGAAATGGTAAAATACAGCAGAGAAATGAAGAACTGAAATATGACAGCATCAAAGCAAGAGGTACAGACTGAAAAACAGCCAGAAGGTGAAATACTGAAGAAGAGAGAAGGAGAAAAAAACCTTCAAAACAACAAAAATGTTCCCCGAGAAGTTCAGGCGCGAAGAGCAATTAAAATACCATTTAGTCTCGTTAGGACTCCAGAAAAAGGCTACAATGAAATAAAAGCACAGACTGAAAACAAGGCTATCCTTTTAGTTACAAATTGTTCTCCTTAAAGGATAGTAATTTCCCTTTAAGAAACTGCTCTGATTTTTTAATTTTCTTGCTTAAATGTAAAATTTAAATCAATATTAAATGCATGGCCAGTAATTTTGTAGGAAAGGTGATTGCTCAGTGAAAATTCAGCTACCCCATTTGCTCATAATAAGATGTCAATCAGCAGTCTTCCTTACTATATATCTCACAAATGGCTTTATAGTTTTTGCAAACTATCCTTCTACAGTAAGACTGCTCACGTGATCCAATAATTTTGCATAAGATAAAAAAGTGCATGACAGAGTATGACCTTCAAAAACATCTGGATAACCCAAAGAGAAAATTTTGCATTGATTGAATACTAAAAGTATCTTTTAATAAAGAAAATCTTTTCTCCTTCACATACACTCTCCAAAAAGGTAAGACTCTTCTTCATAAAAATAAAGATGTCCCTTTTTGTCTTACTCTTGAAAAATTGAAAGTAATCTAAAGATTAATTGAAATTATTCTTTAGAAAAACATTCTAAACCCTGAGATATTATCCTTATTTTTCCTTTTTTACATTCTTGGTTACACATTCCTAAAAAAAAACCATAAATAACATAAATACAAAAAATTTAAAAATCTAAAGTTATAAAATCTAAAACCTAAAAACAGGTTAAAAGAAATTGCTGTGTTTTTCTTTCTGTGGCATGAGATGCAAGTCGTTTCTGCATAAATCTGTAAATCTTCTCCCTCTTTTGGAGACTGAAAATAATCTCTTATGCAGAAATACACATGATATTGCTCAAGACAAGGCTCTAGAAGTCACTAATTTTAAGAGCTTAGACATGAAATATCAATAGCAGGGCTTAGAACAGAATTAAAAGATTACAGATTGAGATCTTAAGAAAAGAAATTATGTAACATTCCAACGTCAGGAAAGTTCTTGACCATCATAATGATGCAAGTTAAACACAACTTCTTCTGGAGCAGATGTAAAAGAGTCCAGAGAATGGGAACAAATCTGAAGGAGAAGAGCAATTAGATGTGAAGATGTTGACAAAGGCAAGAAAATTCACAAAGGAGTCCAGTTGGTACTAGAAATTGAAAATTTTATCTTCTTTACCCATGCTTATGGAATTCTGTGTTCATACACATACAAAAATTCATGAATTTTATTTGGCCAGGGTCTTGTAAAAAATGAAATCCAAATTTATATAATGGAAAATCTTAAAAGAGACAGCATAATTTAAATAGGATTGGTTGCCTTTGGAAGACTGATCATGCCAAAACATTCATAGCATGAAAATAAGTAAATAATAGTTTTTTTAGTGCAGCAGCATCTATGCCAGGTACCACAACATCATTATGCAGGAGACAAATGCATACATTAAATTAAATAATGAAGAGAAAATGGAATTGAAAAACTGCACAAAATCAATAAAAATTAAACTCTGCTAAGTTAAAACTGGCAGAAGTAAAATGTTGGGTAAGGCTGAAGAAGAAGAAACAAAAATGGTAACTAGGAAAAAAAAATAAAGACATTTTCAACTTCTCTTTCCATACTTTCTTAGCTAATGTCTGGAAATGTAAAATTTCACCTTTGTTTTTTCTATGTCCACTAGCATGCATAGAAACTTTGAATTTGCAGCTATATATATGTGCTTTCTCTTGTGGAATATGATCTTAAGTATGTATCAAATTTCAGGGACTGTTTATGATTGAAGAGAAGGCTTAGTGCTGAAGGACATAATGTTGGACAGACCACTTCAGCAACACCAAGACAGGAATTCTACCCAAGCCCTTCAGCTTCTACAACAAAAGTAGATACTGAGATATCTGTAATCAGAGCTTTTCCAATTACTCTCTTGGACATCATGCTTAAATCTGCACTGGGAGAAAAAATGGACAAGTGAAGAAAAGTGTGAAACACAATGATACTGCATCTAGCATTTTTCTTAAAATAATTGGACAAACAATGGCCAGACTTTTAAAATTATTTCTCAGCTGAGGTAAAAGCAATTCTTATCCAGTTATTTTCCCATCTGTACCATTTTGGAAGTGATAGGAATATCCATTAATTCCTTCAGGCCTTCTTTCTACATTAGTTCACCTAGCCCCAGCAACAAGCAACCACACTTGGCATGAGACTAGACTCTAAACCCTAAATAACACATATAAGCATGAAAATTTTTAAAGAAAAAGAGAGTTGACAAGCAAATGCCTAGAGTGCCTGTGTAAATGGCATACTGTTTGTAGTTTTGTGAAGCAGAGCATCTTGGTGTTTGAAACTATTTCCTTAAAGGCAAAGCTTTTGAAGAATTTTTTTTGGCTTCTATTTACCCCAAGCTATGCCCATATGAGGTACTTAATCATACATACACTTGTATGAACACATTCTGCGTGAACTAATGAATTTGTTAGGGAAGTGGGTATTTTTCTGAGCATGTGTCTACGTTATTATCTGTAACAGGAACAAAAAAAATGACACAATCCTCCGAAGAACACACAGGCAATTCTCAACAACTCCAAGGCAAATGGCAAAGCCCTGGGAAAACAAAAGAGGAAACTCAACCCCATGAATTCAAATAATTTGATCTGTCTTTGTTGTGCAGATAACTGCCATTTTCCTTCTAACTGTGTGCATCCATTGTTATTATCAATTGGCTGCAGAGTACAAATAGTGTTTTCACTTCCTTTTATTAACCAAAATGTCTTTTCATAAGTTAGAAATCACCACAGAGGTGTAAAACTTCAGATTTTAAATATTATCAGATATAATGAACCGCACCTGGAAATAAAGGTAATCACTCAAGCCATGGTGAATTCCTAACAAGAAGGGGCAGCTCTCCTAATATTTTCCATCAACACAGATCCACTGTCTGCTTCCACCTATCACAGTGTTAACAACATTGAACCGCATCATGATACTCACCTCACAGGAGGTACCATCATAGCCTGGAGGGCACTCACACAACTCCACTGCAGGTGCTGCCCTTCTCCCCCTTGAAATGTGGTCAGCAGCTTCCATGACAACGCTTCGTAGTCTGGATGTAACAGAGATTAAACAGGCAAAATAGCAAATTAGATGGGTATGTGCAGCTGAATGCAACAAACACTTCAAAGTGTCATGCAGTGGTGTGTTTCTGTTCTGCTTAAAAATAAGAAGGTTTTCATATTCACCTATTTTTTCCTAAACTATATGTCTGTAGCCTTGTTACTATTTTTGTTCATCATGTGGAGGAGACTATGTTCAGATACCCACTGATAAAAATAGATTTAAAAAGTCTCATAGGACTGTATCAGGAGATGGAAGGCTATTCCTAGCCTGCAAGCCACATGTGCCAACTTGCATTGCAGCTGTATATAGAACAAATTTGACACTAAGCAGAGCCTTCAAAATTTATGAACCACTAGTCCAGCTTTCTAAAATATTACATTAATAAGTTTTGGATATAGAGCATTTTTACTCTGGAGATATGACCTTTGGAAAAGATCTCAGCCCTGTCCAGAAGGATTGAGCATCTATTCATGTATATGACAGAAAAGTGTATGTGCATGAAAGGAAAAGGAAATCTTCTGCCATATACCCTGGTCTCCCCAATGCCAGAGAGAAAAGTTCTAAACCACTGTTTAGGTGAACACCGACCATGATTTTTATTTCAAAAGCATGGAAGTATGATGAGAGTAATAACAGAAGTCTTTTAATAATCTCACAGCTATTATCAGAAACAGATGTAATTTACCTCAAGAGTATCCTTCTGTGGAAAGAAAAACTGGGATTTGAGAGTTTAATTCTTATGAGAATTTGAAGGAACATTAACATATTACAGAGGCTAAATTACTTCTATTTTCACCCAGTAATCTTAACAGTGTTTGATAACTAGAGGTACTTGAAGAGCTTGTTTTGAAGTTGTCTTCAGACAAAAATACCTTTCATTCACGACATATGTTTTATTAAAAAGTTTTTTTCCCCTTCATAATAGGGCATTTATCTTTTGGCTGAAAAAAAATCCTGAAAATTATTTGGATGACCTTGGACAAGAAAACATCCAAGAAAAATATTTTTTTGTTACTACAGCGGTTGAAGGAAAGCTTAAGACAGAATATTTTTCCACTCAACTTTATGACTACTCCAAACAAGACAGATAGGAAAGGTAATGGGGAAAAAATTGAAAGATTTCTGAAATCAAGATAGAAGCTTTAGAAAAATAGAAATTTTACCACCACTAGGAATATGACTGGACTTTGGAAGGACTACCACTGAATATAATACAGTTAGAAACTTCAATCCAATTTGGTGATACTAGAACCTCTGTAAAAGGTTCTTGCTACTGTTTTAAGAGAAGGATGTTTATTCCTATCCAGATCTTCAATAAATCCTCTCTCACTTTTCAGTATATCCCCTTTGCTCCATTGCTGTACATTTATTTTGCAATCATTCATTTGAATTTTCTTTATGAAAAGATAACCAACCTCTAGGATATTAGATATTGAATAGTGATTACTTTACTAGTAAAAACTCCTAAAATTTTAAGGAAAAAAATCTGTAAATGAAGAAAATTTTTTAATAAAAGGTCAGATTTTATTTCTCCTTTGAACTGAAGCTAGTTCCCTCTCAGCACTGGTCTTGGAACAAAGAGAAGCACTAACACACAGAAAAAATCCTCCCAGTATTATCCCACATTTGTATTCACTGAATTGTTCCAATTTTCATTACATTCTGCTATTTGCTAAATGGGATTTTAATGTGTTTAACAGTTTTTAGCATTAACAGTTACTCAGTGAAGAAAGCTGCAGTGATTTTCTTTTCTCCCATTTTGATGTTGCAATTTTGATTCCTCGATGCCATTCTGCATTCATTAAAATACATAATGCTGGCAGTAATGGGGCACTGGATCCTGGAAATGCATGAACAATTTGAGATTAGACATCAAGACCAAATATTTAAGCTGACTGTTACTGTCAGCAGGCAACTGTTGACTTCTAAAAACAAACAAGATTAAAAGGGAAGGGGACGTTTCAGGCAGTATCAGCATAGTTTACTGTCTGCTGTGCCAGGCATCTGAATCACATCAGCTACATAAGGCACATGAAGTAGTGACCCAATCATTGCTCATTTGTCTTGGAGCCAATTCTGCACATGGAAAAACCCCTTGGCCTCTTCTTTCCTCTTTCTCCTTGTGTCTAGCACTGACTCCTCTCTATGTGGTTGCAAGCAATCCATTCTCTTCAGCACCACCATTTCTATCTGCATGTTTGCAACACTTGGCATCAGTGATCACTCTGAATATTGAAACTGAATAAACAGTGCTACTAAACTTTCTTTGAAGCACAAGCTAACAGTATTAGCTCAAACCAAACAGTAAGAGACAGTTATCTTTTCTTGGCCCCTTGCTTCTACCATGGATGGACTTAACTGCAACAGTGTGGAAGATCTGTCAAGTTAGAGGAGGATAGGTTTTAAACCCAGAAGCTGGGTTCGCTTTTAGATTGATTTCTGCATTTCTGTATTCTCATTTTTATCCTCCTTGACCACCATTCATATAAGAAAGCTTCCTAATTATGCCAGAGCAGTAACAACACCACGAGCTTAAAATGACCTAAACAATGCACGCGAAACTATGCTTGAGTCAACCCCAGCACTACTGCATTAATATTGTTAAGTGGCTACTTGAAAGCATAACAGAGTAACTAATGCTTCTAGTAGGTTAAGCTAAACATGGGTAAAAATAGAATCTTTAAATTAAAGCTCTTGCCAACTGGAGACAGCTCTGTTGAATTTTTAAGTCTCTTTCTACATGACTGCAGAAAGTTTATGCCTCCATTCTGGTTTCTTTTTAAGCACAGATTATAACAGCGCCCTTGGAATCCTTACACATGTGGTGACATTACCCATTTTGAAAACTTTCAGTACTTAAATGAATAGGTTGCTTAATATAGCAATCTCTAATTAGTGTTGCATAATTCTGTTGGTGCTGTGAGGCAGAAATTGTCATTCATGACAGATCTAATAACCCAGTAATATTTCTGTCTCTCTGCCAGACCCTCTTAACCCTCTCAGAGGAACATCCATCTGTCCACTGCACACACCTGTTTAAAGACAATAAAAACCTTTTAGTTCATATCTATTTATCTATAAAGGCTTAGCTCTACACTATTTCTTTTCAAAAATGTCTTCCTTTGGAGACCATCAACAGTAGTCCTTAATCAGCCCTAGATATCACAAAGAATATCTTCTTCATTGGGTCTACATTTTCCCTGAAGAACTAAATGGACAGAATATGGAGAAAAGGGTTATTTTTATGATCTTAAGAGTTATGAGCACAGCTTTGCACCTAGTATATTTTAGCATGAGTGAAAGTCAAAGAGAATATAAAACAGTCAGTAATGAGGCACATCCTGAAAATTAGCAATATGCCTACACAGCAGATCATAAGCTGGGCTGGATGATAGTAGGTGCTGTTGCTGCTACAATAGGTGCCTGGGAGCATGAACTTTCTGAGGAGACACACCTCCACTCAGTAAATCCCACTCTAACAGGTGAAAATATGATTGCTATGCTTAAATCAAAGATGAAAAAGTGAATTTGTTTAAGTGTGATTGAAATTTGACATCCTCTGTTCTTCAAGTTAAACTGCAATGAGAACCCTGAGAGCACTCAATAAAATTGTTTACTTTAGATTTGTGGACATGCTGATAATAATCACAGTAATACAGCAACTACTGCATTCCTCTCTGGTAAGAGACATCAGAGGGACAGCTAGAAATGTACCAGCAATATAAAACCATTTCTAGCAAAAAAAGATAATCTTCAAACTCACTTCAGTTCCTTCCTTAACACCCTTTTAACTCATTGTCTTTAAGGGACCAATCTTCATAACTGTAATGTCACTACATCTAGAAGCTGATGTCTACCAACTTGAAAAGCCTAAATTATATGTGTGTTGCAGAGCTCTTCTTAAAGAGTATTTAAAAAAAATGCTTTCAGAAAATTATCTATAACACACCACTAAACCGTTCCCACAGGCTGAATATAAACATGACTACGAAACAGTGAGGCACTACATGTGACCAAATGGCTAAAGCAGTAATCTGGGATGCAGTCAGTGAGGTAAAGTCTTCCAAATTTGCAGATGATGGCTCTGCCATATCCTGCTTACAAGGCACATTCTATAAACTGTGCCAATTCTACACGTGTGTGTTTACCTGAGCTCTACACTCTTGCCCAGGGGAGATCCCATCCATGCCACAGTACAGGAAGGATGGAGCCACTACACGTCCAGCACTGCACTTTCTTCACAGATTTTAACAGCCAAAGTGCTTTTTCTGGGAAAGCCCCCCTTCTCCTACTAGTACAAACTCAGTACACAAATATATGTAATCTCTGATAACTTTGGTTTGCGTTTCCCATAATACTTAGTAACACCTCTGGCCCAAGGCAAGTCAATCATACATATCTCCTTTAAAAGTTTGCATTTCCCATACTAAGTAAGACCTCTGGCCCAAAGAAAGTCAAACTTACATATCTCCTTTAAGAGACTATAGCATAAAAGCCCCTATTGTTCACCCCAAAATTGTTCCTATACTCCTTTAGTTTGGAAAATTCTGACTAATGGTTTTGGGATTTTTATTTGAATGAGAAGAGAGCAGAGGATCATCACTCATGGAGCTCCCACTATCCTCAGCTGTAAGCTGTGAATGAACAGCTTCTCCTGATTTGCTCATAATGCACAAGAGGTGAGATCTGGCCTCGTGTTTTGGGTCTCCTCAAACACAAGGGTGGGAAGCTGGGGGGCCATGGAAGGCTCTCCAACTAGATGCAAGGAGATGCAAAGGAATACAAGATTCATGACTGACTGAGCAACTTAGGAAGCAGTTTGGCCCAAACTCAAGCTATTTATGATTCACAAACTCACTTAGAAAGGTGTAATACATACTAATTAACCACAGAAAAACACAGAGACTGAAGAAGTATGAATTCTTTTTGCAGGAAAAAATTTACACTGCCAAAGCTTAAATCAGAAAACTGCATGCTGTTGACACAACCTACCTTTCAATTTAGAATATATTTTAATTACCTAAGTATTCAAACGATGGTTAGATTGCTTAAGAAATTTCAAAGCAGCAAAAACTGTGTCTGTGCTCTCAGCAAATAATCACTAAATGTGCTATCAGCTCTCTCCATTCCAAATTGGCTTATGCCACTGAATCAACTGATGTGTAGATTAGAGAGCATTTCAGGTTTCATGCCTTGTGAGTAAAAAACTACTATGCAATCAATTCCATTACACATTTAAAAAATATTACTTATGCCACCTAACTATTAATGTTAATCACACAGTGTCAGGAGAGAGGTTTTCTTCTAGCCCATCTGGAATATTTGTTCATGTACTTAGAAAAATTTGAAATGCAAGACGAGCTTTACACTTTCAAACACACTGCAGCAACTGAAATAGAACAGCTGTATCATCTCATATGTCTTTAATTTTATCAGAGGACTCAGAAGAGTTCACATCAAATCAGTGAATGTGAGCAGTCCAAGCAGCATCCTGACATAAATCAAGGGAAAGGCTTTGGGATTAGCCAGTTTTGTGTGTGGTACTGATTAAAAACATAGAAAATTCCCCTTGAGGCACTTTACTGGCTTGGAGACTCAGGATATTATTCTCTGGTCCACTGTTAATGTGGCCCTTAGTGGTCATTAAATGGGGAAAACAATATATAAGCAATATATCATTTCCTACTTCAACATGTTATTACTGCTTGCCATGATTTACCCTATACATGGGAATTACCATGTTCACAAAATAAACATATTTATAGAACTGTCATTCATGCCTTAATAGTCCATGTAATTTCATTTTCTTAAAAGGCTGCTTCTTTCTGTTGCCTTCCTCCTCCTGCCTACCTAAAATGAAAAACATACTAACAAGAGTTTGAAAGTGTAAATGAATGCTATGGATTTCATGATAATAAATTAGAGTGTTTTAAATTACATCAGCCTCGTTCTCTGAAGAGAGAAAACAACTCTTTCGAGATTCTGCCTGGAGCAAAGGCACCCACCCGTTCCTCACATTCACCTGTAGATGGCATTCATCCCATTGCTGTATGTGGCTCTTATGAGGATCCTCTTTACGTTTGCAAGGATAGTCATGAACTCCCTCCTGCTGACTGGAACATCGGTGCCATGCACTGAGAAAGACTCTGGTTTCAGCATAATTTCTTCAGTGTGCTCTTCAGAAGGCTGCAGGTGAATTATCCCTTTTGGAGTGCTGATTTTCAAGTCATCTCCCTAGAGAGCGTCATGAAAGAGAGAGATTTAAATATGAAAAAAGTCATGAAAAAAAGCCCATTGGGGTACATGAGTTATTGAATAATATATTTAACAAGAATAACAAATATCAGGAATAATATTCACTTTCCATAAACCTGAAATGGGCTTGCCTGATAGAATGGAAAAGCAGTGGAAAAGAAAGTTTGGGTTATTCAGATAAAACCTAATGTCACGGTGCATGGCTCTGCATAGGCAAAAGCAAATTCACATAATGCTGAGGTGCAAAAGAACATATCTACTGAGAGAAAGTGTCAAAGTGTAACCTCAAACGACCAACTATTTTATTTCTTCATTGATGAACAAGAAGAATTACAGTTTTCTAAGCTACTGCAATAATACCAGAGACTCTTTGAGATACTGAAGCTTTTGGTTTTCTGAAGTGCATCCATTTTCTGACACTAGAAATTAGCTGAAAGTATGTGCACCCTCTGTTTTGTGTTCTTAACCACCAGACTGCACACCAAACATCTGAAAAAGCAGGCCATTTTCTCTTTCATTCTTTGTATCTTTCTTTTTCGTTCTTTTCTTTCTTTTCTTTTTGCTTTTTTTTCTTTCTTTCCTTTCTTTCCTTTTTCATTTTTTTCTTTGGCTGAAAATACTTTACCCCTATGATGACATCAGACTGAACCATCAATTTAGCTGTTTCTTCCTCTTCTTCTTCTGTTACGTCATAGGAGACTGTAAATTTCAGATGTCCTCCAGCAGCTGCTACCTGGGGAGTAAAAAGACAGAAAAACAATATAATTAAATAAAAATGGGCCTTTACCACTTGGGGGCAGTTTTCTTGAGCATCAGTGGATTTCTAGTGTTGCAAAACCCCATGCACAAGGTTTTGCAAAACCACATGCAGGATCCCTGAGGATTGAAGCTATACAGACCATTCCTTTCTTGCTCAACCATCTAGAAATCACACCTAGTCATTTTTATTCTAAGCCTGTCAAAGGCTGTGAATTCTAAACCCACAGACTAACAGAGAAATCAGAAACAGATATGAAATCTGTGCAAATTTCCACTAGATACTTGCATTAGACTTTCAGTGGTTTTGTTCAGTTATATGGTTCTCATTTAGGCTGGCCTCTGTATCAGCAGCCTTGGCAACCTACAGAAAATTCAATAGCTTCAGTTTCATTGATGGAGCAAACTACCAAAACTGAACAAAAAAAGAGGGCTGTGACATTTTCCTTAGAAAGAACTGTTACCTAAAATAAAGTAAGAATTTTCCCTGATGGAGTCAAATAAATTTAGTATAAAAGAATGTTTCAGCCCTTTTGCTCCATTTGACCCAGCCTACAATGTGAAAAGTCAATGACCAGGCTCTTGTGTCATGGCAATATATTTTTTTCCATGCTCTTTTAGCCCCCCAGAATCATGGCATTGACACAAGCTATTCCATTAAAAATGGAATGTAGTACGATGCAAATCAAAAGCTGCAGACTTGAATGACAGAGTTCAGCACAGAAATAGAGCTTTCTGTTAATTGATTTGAAGCAGCATAAGTAAATCAAATCCTGCAAGAGCTACATTTTGGGTTTTAAACGCGTCTGCCTCATACTTCTTTGCAATGTGAGCCTCCTCTCCGAGAATATTAAAATCACAGGGATTCTTCTGCCCTTCCAATGCCTACTGCTGAGCACAGAGCAAATTTGTGAGTCTTTTACAAAGAGAATAATCTGGTTATACTCAAGGACATACTTGTTCATCATACTGGATGCTTTTGCACACAGTAACAGTAACCAGTGAAAGTCAACATTTTCATTATTTTATCATTAATCTAATTTAAGGGGTGAAAAATAGTTCCAGCATTTAAGGCCTGGAAATCAACTGATTTTGAATTAGTGATAAAGCTATATATAAACCCCACATCTGAGGCTCTACAGCTAATTGTTAGGTTAAAGCCAGAAAATTCCCTCCAATTCATAACCTCAATCTTGGCTCACAGAATTGTAGGATCATAGAATTGTAGAATATCTCAAGCTGGAAGGCGCTCACAGTAACTTGGTCACCCTCCTGGTGGTACTTTAATAGTCTGATGTCCCTGAGGTGCCCAAACGGACACACACTGCTCGAGGTGAGGCTGCCCCAGCTCAGAGCAGAGCGGGACAATCCCCTCCCTTGCCCGGCTGGTGATGCTGTGCCTGATGCCCCCCAGGACAGGGTTGGCCCTCCTGCCTGCCAGGGCACTGCTGGATCATGTTAAACTTGCCATCAGCCCAACTCCCTGATGTCTTCCACAGCGCTGCTCTGCAGCCTCTCACCTCATGATTTGTGTGTTTAAGTAGGAGTCCCCAGTCTCAGGGACAGAACCCAGCCCTTGCTTTTGTTAGATTTTGGTGATGGCCCAGCTCTCTAGCCTGTCCAGGTCTCTCTGTAAGGCCTCTCGACCCTTGATGGAGTCTGCAGCTCCTCCTAGCTCTGTCTCACTGGCAAACAGTGCCATCACATGTTTATCCACTAGTGTCCAAACCTGCTGGGACCAATGCAACTACTTAAAGCCTTGACCATAACAACATGAAAAGAGTTTTTTTTCCTCAGATACAGCTGTTACAGCATTTTTGTTTTGCCTGTGGTCAGGTCTAAACAATGGTTTGTAACTTCAAGAGGAATGTAGAAAATTCAGATATCTGAAATGGTGCAAGAAGTACCCAGAATTGCTTTCAGCTGTAGACAAACATTTTAGAAGAGTAACTTTTGCAGAATTTTATATTTTCAATTTCAAGTTCAGACTAAGGACAAAGATTCAAGAAAGTGAAAATAATGGGAAAACAAAGATTAGGCAGTTTCAGGCAACCCATAAAAATTATGTACCAAGACATATTTTACTTTTTCCCAGCTACATAACTTTTACCTTAGTATATAAAAATCAAAACAAGGGAACTGATAGGTCACAAAGCAGGGGAAAAAAAAAAAAAAGAAAATAAACCCAAAAACCCTAAAGGAAAGGCAGGTAGAATGGATTAGGGATTCCTAAAATATAATCAACAGGAAACACAAGAAGAAAGCCATGGGTTGCCTAGTCCAAAAAAGAGAACACTCAGAGGGAATAGAACAATAATTTACCGCAAAGAAGATGTCTGGAAAAATGAAATGGCCATTTTTATTTACCTGTGGCATGTGCAGGGAAGGCATGAAGAAGATTCAGCCTGACTATACAGAAAGCTGATTGTAAGGATGGTCAAAACAGTATCAAAATTATGCTTGAAAATGCTATCAAAATAGCATTAATTAGCAGCAGTTCAACATGTCAGAGATATCCTGGATATGATGCCTAAGAGCTGGAATATGACTAAGAAGTCTCTTGAGGTCTCTGCTAGCCACAGAAATCTGAGTTTCACACTGCAACCAGCATGATTTGCATATCAGGAACAGAATCACACACTGAAGACAAGGTTCCCAAATGGCACTTATCATAGAGAATACCTCACAGTTCACATGTATTTACCTTGTATGCTGTATAATACCAATATAGATTAGGAAAAAAACTCAAACTTACATAAACCAAAAAGTATTCCTTCCTTCTGCCATTCTTTGCAATGGCAATTTCCTTCCTCTGAATATTTAAAGTACAAGTACATTCACAGGCAAAGGAATTGAGAGGTCAATCCATGTGGTGCATGTCATCTTGTGCAAAAAAGTACTTTTCACTGAATTTTAAATACAAGGGCAACACAGAAATTGGGCACCTGTGAGATCCCTCTATTTTATATGTTTTTCTCTGTATCACTGAAAGATTCAGAGTTCTGCTTCAAGGACTGTCATCTGAGACCATCAACACCAAAGAGAACAGGGCATAAAAGTTTGCTTTGCTGGTGACAAAGGCTTGTATTGTTGAGACAAGAATAGCTGTCTAAAAATGTCAAGGAAGTTCCACAGAATTTCTGTTGTCTCTCCCACCTGTTTTTAGATTAATACATCAAATATTTCTTCCCAGCTTCAGAAACAGAATCTACGTGTTCAAGAAAAGTTACAGACACCCCAAGAAATAACAAGCATAGGAGAGAGAAATCACAGCAATCTTAGTTCTAATCCAAGAAGTTTCTGGCAGACAGTTTTGGGGGCTTTTTGCAATTGTTAGCAGTTAACTGTACTCTGCTGTTATGTTACATACTCTTAAGGATAAAACCAGAGAGCAGACAAGACTTTTACAACACTCTAACAGAGGGTCAAACAAAACTGGAGCAGAAAAGATGGTTCCTTTCCTGTGAACAAATGCCCATGCTCAACAGCAAGAGAGCTGGGGGGGACAGGAGGAAGCATCCAGCATTACCCTGTGTAAAGCATGCTGTGATGTTATATGCTTCTCCCACTAAAATTACTTTTGAGCCAAGACAAGTGATAGTAAACCACAAATATTTACAGCACTGAAAACAAACAGCATTGCTACAAATATGAGCAAGGCCAAAGATGAGGAAAGCTTGCATTTCTTCATATGGAAATCAAATTCTACAAGTCCTTCTCTTCCTGCACTTAGCGAATGGGCCAATGCTTTCCCAAGTCCTGCTAATGTCCTTGGAGAATATCTCCTTCTTATAAAAATTTATATTCCATCTTATTCTTGAGTTACTGCATGAAGATTCACACTCTGCCTCTCCAATTCCTCTAGAAAGTCTGCCTGTAAAGGTTTAGCACTTAGTCCACTGCACTGGGAGCTGCCTCGTTTCTTCTAAACATCTGCCAAATGAAACTTCAGAAGATTAGGAGCTATCTCCATTAAACATGGTGCTGATTATAATCCCTTATCTCATTAAGCAGTAAAATGCTCTTCTGTCAGTTAAAAAGAGACTTAGTTTGTGCTTAAAGCATCTAAATATGAACTGGGGCATCTGATATGGCACGATGTGGTTACACATAGGCAACTGAAAGAAGTCCTCCATAGAGTCAAAGGAAAGTGGCTGGCTGGTGACCCCACCCAAGGACAACCTTCAAATCATTCCACTTTATATTTATATTTAAAAAGTAACTTGGAAGACATAAAATTTTGCAAATTAATAAATAATTATGCACAAAGTGTATTATTGAAATAAAACACATACTCCTTGCTCAGATGTTTGGTAGTAAAATCTATACAAAAATGGATTTAACTCAGAAGGGCTTGGATGTCAGGCCTAATCCAAGAGAACACAGCACTTTCAAAACCAAAATTATATTACTGCATTAAACTAGATTTAGAACAATATTCATACAACACCAGACTTTCAAAATCAGTGAAATAAAAGGTGCCATAGAATCATAAGACTCGTTTATGTTGGAAAAGAACTCTAAATCCTTAAGTCCAACCATTAATCCAACACTGCTGAGTCCATGAGTAAACCCCATCCTTAAGCATCAACAAATATCAACAAATTGAACTGTCTTTTCCCTCTTCACTGTTAGCAGTTGTGGCAGAAATATAGTCACTGACATATTGTATTAGACAGACAAGCATTATAAAGGGTGTCAATATTTTTATTAGACCAATATAGCTACAATACATCTACAGAAACGTGAAAGGATTTGGAATAATATGAATCCTGCTCACTATTATATAATTATACACATGGTCATACAATTAGAACTATACTAAATAAACAAAAGCTACCAGAAAAATGTAAAAAGGAAAAAAAAAGTGCAGAGGCTACAAACATGAATGTGCAGAACATATCCATGGAGAATGCTAACACACTTACAGCTGAATAAAAAACCAAGGGGTCTCACAGCAAGTTGCTATTAGTAATTTAAGGTTGTAAGAGATAATAATGTTTTCTTATTCTGGAAGACATCCACAAAACAAACCAACTCCCACTTGTTTCCTGATACACCTGTGAATGTTTTTTGCTTGTTGCCACGATTATGAGAATTTACACTGATATTCACCCAGTCTTCCAGTGGCTCTGTCAAATTCCTATGGCACTATCTACCACTAGATACTATGCTTGAAGGTAATGGAATCACAACATACACAGCTTAACATTCCCTGCTAGCCTTCTTGAATTTCCCTGAAATAGAGTTGCAATAAAAGGTTGAAGTAGATTTGGACTCTTTCACCTTCACAAACTCTCTAGATACACATTTATTTTAAGACATGGATTTCAGCAAATGTAGAGATATCTGCCACCAGAATATCAGCACTAACCATGCAAAGGAAATCCTTTAAATAAAATAAGATTTTTCCCAGTTTATTTGTGGTGACAAAGTTAGTCCATAATTCATTGGCACCTAAAGAGTTGTGATATGGTTTGATGAGCCACTGAACAATGTACTGATGGCTAAGTGCACATGTGTTTTTCCAGCAGCCCACTTGTTATAGAAGAGAATGGACCAAGGGCTGCCTTTTCTCACTTAATTTACTTGTGTTGAAGGAAATATTTCACTGCTAATTCAGCTCTCATGTGGATTATTATCTTCTTTATGAAAAAGTACCAGCTGTAAATTTATGATATTTAATTGGATTTTCCTGATCCAGTCTTCGAGCTAGTTGCAGTGTGAGGGAAGGCAGAGACTAGAACCCATCACCAAGAAGATGTCAAACCTTTCTTCATTTAGTAATAGCTCTTGGTAAAGATTGCATGTGTTAGTTCTACTCCAGATCCAATTAGAGATTAAATAGACTCTCCTCTCTTAGACAGATTGAATTTAGATAGGATATAAAAGCTCTTCTGAGGCATTAGAGCAATATTTCAGATAAAGCAGGGAGCAGAATAATCATGTTTTATTTGAATGACAGTATAGTTCTGGCTAGCTTTAAAAAAAAGTCAGAGTTTACAGAGAAGTTAAACTTTTCCCCTGAAAGAATGACTCTTTCCCTAAGCTCTCTGCCATCTAGAGTTCCCCCAACTCTCTGCCAGCTAGTTCACAATCCTGATTTCCCTGCTTAAGTACACTCAACATTCTTCTGTATAATTTGATGCTACCTTCTACTTAATTTCACTTTTTCAGAAAACTGCTTCCAGAGAAGTAGACCAAGTGGGGGAGTAAGTTTAAATAAAGTAGTCTGACTACTTATAAGTGGTTGGTTCAACTGCTTTCCATGAGAATTTGTCTACAATATTGAACCATTCAAAGGGAAAACTGAGAACTTTAAGCCATTCACAGTCATCTTCAATTTCTTTAAACAGATCACTCTGACAGCCAACATTCCCAAAGTCATTCTTTTCTGGAATTTTATCCAGAATGTTATGATACAGGCCCCTTAATTTTTAGTATTTCCTCTGCTGATCCTACATTAAGGCAGAATTGAGTAAAAGAAAATGGAGTTCTATTCAATGTAGGCACTTCTTGATCACACAATGTTCTCTGATGTCTAAGCTACATTTTAAAAAGTTCAAGAGTAAAAGACAAAGCATTCCATTGCTTTATATCTTATATATACATTTATTTGCTCTACCTTGAATGATGGTTATGTAACTAAAAAAAAAAAAAATCCTAAAAAACTCCTTGTATGAGACGTTCTTTCATTGTACAGTGGACAATGGAATGACATATTCACAACAAATGTTAATATTTAAAATTTTCCCAGCAATGGCAAGAACCATCAGATCTGTGGGTTTAATTTTTTTTCTCCTAAGTGAAGGGTTTTTGCTTAGGAGACAAATAAAATCTGTCCAAAGAGTAAGCACAACCCATAAGGAGCAACAAAAACTCTGCTAAATTGTATTTCTTATGTACCTTGACTATGTCTCCTCCCTATTTTATGCTCAATATCTGAGCAACTGGGACCCTTCCAGAACACATCTTACTCTCAACTAAGCAAAGTCTTTCACAGAACCTAATCACTTGGCCATAGAAAGAATACCCTGCAGCAATCAGAGAAATACCATGTGTTCAGATCCAAACACAATGGAAACAAGAGTGAAGAAAGAACACCAACAGGGGAACACATTGAAGCCTAGTGAGTATCTCCTTAATCATCCCTTGAAAGTATCCCTTGCTTTTGCTAGAATATCAGGAGATCAAGTGTAATAAGACAACTTAAACCTTTTTGATTTTTGGTCCTGGTGACTTTTCCTTCTTGCTCCAGAAGTTCAAGGCATAGTGGTTGATAATGTCTGCCATCCTAAACATGACAACCTGATGCCTATTTCCAGGCCCTTCCTAATTAAAATAGTTTTTCACAAACAATTTAGACGAATTAAAATATTGCACAATTCCTTTAATTCAATATATTTGCTAAGAAAAATTTAAATGGAAAACATTTTTAAAAAATCAATAAGAAGATTCTTATATTTTTCAAAATTATACCCACAAACTCAGACCAGTCTCACTGCTACTGAGATACTGTATTAAAGTTATCATTTCATAACCCTGGTTCTCTTCCTCCTCGGATGAACTAGAATGTATTATTTGGATGTCTAAATAAAATCAAACTACTCATTGTGTTTAATATCTAATGTTGAAACATCCAATTATATCATGGAGCTCCAAAATGAAAAATGGAATAAATCTCAGTTCCTAAGGAAGATGGGAACTGAATAACATCAGCTCTCCTGTGAGCCCTCTGCTGCCACTCCTACTTACATTGAGTAGTTGCTCCTTCTGAACTTAGCACTGAAAAAATTAATGTAATCAGTGACTGATTGAAAAATTTGCACAGTAAGATTATATGCTGTCTCCTGAAATGTATTTATGAATGTTGACATTTACTCTACAAATTCTCAAATCTCTACCATAATTCCTAGCTGTCATTTCCTCTTGCTGAAGAAAAGAAACAACTCTCTGGTCAACCACTCCCAAAGTCTAAACCCAACTTTTCTAATGATATGATGTTACAAAAATGATATGTGATTACTTTGTTACAGTTACTTAATCACCGTAACCAAAGCACATAAACTTAGTAGGGTTACTCACTTTCTTTTTCTTTGCTTTCCATATGATCTTGACTGTGCCTTCCCAGCCACTGTTCCCCAAGCTGCTGTAACTAGATCAAGGATTGAAAAACACAAAACAGGGGCATATTCTTCCAGTAGTGATGTGATAACCTAATTCATGTACAATTATTCAATTATTGCCCGTGTCTATTACTGTGGTTGGCAGGTAAATCTCAATCTTTGGAAGTCTACCAATCTAATCTGGTAAACATATACAAGAAACTGACCCTGTAGCATAGTAGATCAAGCAGGCGTCATAGAAGGATATTTAAAGAAATTAACCTTGTATGTCATCACAGTTGCAGACATTTTTCCCTGACTGAATACAGTTAAACTGAAGGAAAAGGAAAAAAAACATACCAAACAAACCAGTTAATACAAACTCAACAGCTGCTGCAACAGCTGCTCTGATCGCTATAAGCACCAATTCAGCAGGCCAGAGTGGCTAAATGGTGTAAGTCTGGGTAAAAATACCACTTTTTATTGAACTGTGAAGATGTTTCAGACTACTAGTGATATTGTAATCAAATTTACTATTTGAGCATCAACTCTGAGACATGTTTTTAAGTAATGTATCCTCATCAAATGCTTCTAAATAAAAACTGTTTACTGCTGGTCTTGTAGCTGTCAACAATCTCATAATTGAAAGTAATTCTTAATTTTACTGATTAAATGTTAGTCTTCCAGTTCCATGGTCTGTGGTTCCACAGGGGCAAACTGTAATTACAGTAGTCATATCAATAAATGCCTTCCTGTAATATTAGAATGAATGACTAATTAGAACATTTATGTTAAAGTCCAGTTCCATTAAAACACAAGAACCGACCCTTCCCCTCCCTTCTCTGACTGTACTCCTTCATGAATATTTTAACAAGAAAAAGAATTTGCATAATTTTGCAAAACTGAAAGCTCTTATTTCTATGGCAACAAAATCCCAGCATGCAAGGATTATTAAACACTAAAATGCAGGACTATAAAACAAGAGCAACTGTTCAGGTCCAAGTTAAAAGCTGTTCTTAAAAATATTTTCCTCAGCTTTGCAATGGCCTTTAGGGCTATTCAATGTTTGCATTTGATATTGCTGAGGACATCTCACTGTGTGATGATCTTGAAATGAAAATCCATGGATGCCTCCTAAAATGTTTACTTTCTACTAAAAAAGCTTAAACAGTGTATGTAGCAGCAAGAAATAGTTAAATTCTGTCTTTGTTAGAATCACAGAATCATTAAGGTTGAAAAAGAACTTGAAGATAATAAATTGAGTCAAACCATTAACGCACCTTGTTCACCACTAAAATATATCTCCAAGTGCCATCAAGTGGTACAACCAACTGTTGTTAGTACAGTTCACCAAGTTAGACTGTAATCATTCTGATTTCAGGCTTTCTTTTGTTTCAATGTTTGTAAAGCACCAAGCAAAACAGCCCAGGAACGTTATTTCTAAAGTTTGATACAAAAGAAAATGGAAAAAAAAAATCACTTCTACCCAGCCAAAGGTTATTTTCCTATCTCCTTCTACTTAACTGGTTTGCAACATTACTATTGATAATACTGTATCACAAGGATGGCTGCACTAGTAATTCAAAGCAAAGTATGACATAAGAAGCACTTTGGGATCCTTTAGGAAACTGAAACACATCATAATGCTTCAAGCATGAAGGAGTTGTGTAACTGGAGTATCTGCTGGGCAAAATTATTCTGACAGGAAGGATATACTGCTTTTAATAACTGCCAGTGTTTCTAAATGGGAGATTCTGAATGAAATAAAATGTAAAGAAATCAATATTTTGAAGAAAATCTTTGTTTTCTAAGAAAAATGCAAGGACTTTCAAAGCCCAAATACCTGCTCTTCAGAGGTGGCTTGTCATTTGATATAATAAATGCAACAATAATATATTCTTATTTAGTATTTTGCTGCATATCATGGAGACCTCTAAGGATCACATATCAAAACAAAAGCAGTAAGAATAAACATTTGAGTATTAAAAAAAGATATAGATGTGTATAAACTTGTCTCTGTGTACTACAATTCACCAACACTAATCATGGAAGAAAACCCCAATAACTCCTTGCACTTTGCTCTCATTTTTCAGGTAAAGGGGAAAACAAAACAGTGAATCAGAACACTGTGATTTTTTTGTCTATTTTCAGTCAGTAAAAACTGTATTTTGAATTACTTTGCCTCTGGAGCCAAAGCTTTCTCATAATTAAATTCATGGCCACTTTCCTGGCTTGCTAGTTTTGCAGCCTTTCTTCTGCTAACCCTACTCATGACAAACAACATAGTTTTGAAAAATACCTATGTTTTCTTTTAGAGAAAGAAACTTGTGTTTGATGTTAATTGAAATAAATGCTAGTTAACAGTAACTAAATGTATGTATGTATCACACAAACCCTGAATTTTAATATTGTTTTACTCAAGGAACAAAGATATTTCAGAACAGTACAGACAGCACTTAATTAACAAATATGCTTTAAGACAGATTTTTGTTAAAAAAACAGTGCAGATAAAAATCTATCATGCCATTCCTTATTGTACCCATGAAAGCAATTCTGCACTTGTTATCACCATCATGGTAATCCACAGATGATTATTACTCCAGGCAATGTGCTCATATAAAGGAACACTACTCGTGCACAGACACACACGCAACGTACGCTGTGAAAATAAAACTTGATATGCACTCATCTCTGGAATCTACAAAACTCTGCTGCTGCTTTAAAGGGCAAGAAAAAAACCAAGCTTGTTTCAAATAATCTTAAAGAAAAGGTCCTTCCTGAAAATCTTTTCAAGTAATTTTTTTTAATTCAAGTTCAAAGACTTTGTCTTCCTTAGATACAATTTTCTATGAAAAAAACTCCCTACATTTCTTCATAGAAGGCTGAAAGAAGGATGAGCAATCAAACTAATGAGATTGGGGAGCAAAGGAAAGACAGAAGGAAGACATGTGAACTCAAGCCCAAGACTGAGAGCGCAGAAATGCCACAGCTTTATAAGTCCCTTATAAAAGAATTTATTCTTTCCACTTCAATTTGCCTTAATGGAAGGTGACAAAAAAATCCTTTAGCCACTGTGAGGATAATGCAGGTCTACGAACGTTGTGGTTTCTGCAATCACGTGTGCTATTTTTAACATGACTTCATCTGTTTTTTTCCCTTAAACAAAAAATATAAAAAAATGTAATCTCCACATATTATCCCAATTAGAAAAACCACATTGTTCTACAGCAATATAGGTTTCCACTTCTTATTTGTTCCTACAAGCACAGTGCCTTCTGTTTACAGATGTGAAGCAGTACCTTTTCTACCAATTATGAATTTATATAGGGTATCTTTTATGGGAGAAAAAAAAAAGACCTTTATATTCGTGAGTTACCTCTGCTTTATAGGCAGAATGATGGAGAAAATTTGCTTTGGCTGAATTAATAACTGTCAAAAAAAAGAGGGCAAGTCTACTGCCCAAGGGTTACATGTGCTGAAAGAATCAACATCAATCTTACACTGGCACCAGCTCTGTGACTGTCATATACAGAGTCCCATTTGAAGGATTCATCATCAAAAAACATTGCAGTTCCATGAGGTATGTTAACACGGAGAGTGTGATTAATATAACATGAATTTGAATTCACACAGGTAGGGGAAAGTTTTACTGAGATTAAATGTTCTCAGGCCTGTCGACTTCAGACACTTAATCATGTAGATACTTTGCAATTCTTTTTTTTACAGAAAGTGCTATGTGGGTATAAGTGAAAGTCACATATTTCAAAGAAAGCCTCCTATTCCCTTCAGAAATTCACCTTTCGAAATGTCAGAAATTCCTTTACCTTTGGCTATAGAATATAGTGCACAACAAATTGAGCATGAAAACCATGTGATAGTATTGTCCTATATACACTTTATTTTCATGTTCTGAAAATAGCAAGGCACCTAAAAAGTAATACAACACTCACAAGCTTGGGGAATAAATACATTAAGTCAAGCTATAAAATGATATCCAATGTGATCATAATGAATGCATATGATGAACACATAGCAAGTATCCACACATAGCAATAAAATAAAATAAAATAATGTGAAAAAAACCCTATTTCTACTGAAAAATTATCTTCTTCACATCCATCTTAGTCACCTAACTCATCTAACTATATCTTTTGTACCTTTCCAGAAGATATACTTGACCTTACTAGCTAAAAGTCATCCCCTCTTTTTTTGTTGCTTTCTCTACAAATGCTGACACTTTTCAATTCAATAGAGACTTCTAAAAAGGAAATTCCTTACCTTACAGTACATGGGAACTCTGTATGTCATATTTGTTTGCTATTACAGGAGTGGATGCTACCTTTGATGACTGGCAGTGCCCTTTCTGAAAAAGATTTATTTCTAACTTCCCTCTTTCTTTGTATGAAAGAAGGAAAGATAGATCCATCAGCTTTCAGGCAATTCCCTGAATCAAATTCAGCTCTTATTTTCAGGACTGAAAAATTATTAGGATGCAGAAAAGGCTATTGGCATAGTTACAAGGAAAAAAAATGTACACAGAGATCATCAAAGAGCAACCAAGTTAAAGGAAGGGGACACTGATGATCACTAACTGAAACCCAAAAGTTTAGTAATGGACTGCAGTCTTTTTTTTGAGTCTGTCTAAAAAGTCAAGTCCAACAATTAACCTAGCACAATACCTTCCCTTCACAGAGCTGCTGCCTTTTAGACATCTTAAAACATCTGCTTCAGTCCTTATTAATTTTATTTACATCCATTTTTCATTAAATAAACTCAGTTTTCCATGTTTTCCTTTAAGTCTTTCTCTCTTTTGGGCTATCTCCAGTTAGCCCTGTATCAATATCCTTTTATGAGGACCGAAGAGCCTTTATAAAAAGTTGGAATTGCAACAGAGTCTTTTGTAGAGAGAAAAGTTTAAATGTAGAACACTGAGCAAGATCTGACAAACCAACAGTTTCACCTTGAGAAAAGGAGTCTGTGTTTATGTGTGTGTAGGCAAAGGTATGTGTTTTTATGCATATAGCAAGCACAATGCATTTGAGATAGCCTAAATGGAGAAGATGCTCAAACCCTCATTCCAGATGCTTCAGAATCTCTCAGGAAATATCCCACATGATTGCAGTAAAAATTCTCATATGTCAATTTTCTCCATAAAAAAGCACTCCCTACTCTAATGTCAGGATAAACATATATAAAGTGAAATGGCCATAATACTCAAATAATGAAATATTATTTACAAAAAGTACTAAAAATCAGTTTGAGCTATTTATCCATTTCTCTCAACATAAGTTCAGTTTCTAGAAACTGATTTATTCATGTTTCCCCATTTGTATCCTTGGACAATAGAGAATGACATTATCTACATGCATTGAAGCCCAGAAGAAGAATGAAAAAGTCATTCTGAGTTTTGGTGTTGCAAGTAATTGTTTGAAAAATAATTTTAATTTTACAACCTGAAACAGTAAAATCTCAGTATAGAATTTCATCACGTGCTCCAGGATCCTTAAACATTATTAGCAGCATATGAATTTTGAATCTAATAGAATTTAGGATTTTTTTATTATTCATTATTACTCATTTGGTTTCAATGGCTTTTCAAAAGTTATTCTGAATTTCAACAAAGAGGTTGGAAAACCTCAACTTGATTTTATATTTTATCCAGGATACCAACTTTTAACTTCCCTTTAATGTCTTTTGAATTCTTAGTGTAACAAAAAGCTATAAAACTCAGAAAGAATCAACCCTTGCTTGTAGTTCACATATAATAGATAAATACAAGGTCTTCTGAGTGTGATTAATGTGATTTATATACCTACATAAATTTCCTTTAATTGAATGTGTTCCTTCCTTCCTTCCCTGTTTCTGTTGGCAATGTATATTTTCTCCCCATTTGTAATGTAAGCCAGGCTGATAGGTCCTAATAAACCAAGTTTTGACTAACAATGTAAATTTTCTACTTCCATCTCAAACTCTTTAATATTTAGCAGGGTTTCATGCTGCCTTAGATTTAATGCAAATGGTGTAGTATGAAGCAACGATTAACTTTATAGCTCTAAGATAAAATATGAATAAAAAAGCTATCACTTCACAATAGCATTAAGAGCAAAAAAGTTATTATTAATGTTGACCTTAACTTAGTGCTGTTTAAAATATGTCTTAAATGAAGATTTTGACCTACACAAAGTTATACAAGTTTCCAGACACAGTAAGAACACATCATAAACTCCTTTAAAAATGCTAATCTATATTTAAATAATGTTCATGTATCAAGTTAATCACACACAATCAGGCAGTGGGGTTTTTTTGCCATAGCATCTCTCTACAGGTTGCAAGTCATTGTTTTGACCCAGCAGTGTGTTCAAGACCCTATGCACTTGGTCATATGATAAATTAGCCTCGTCACTGTTGCAAAATTTCTTAGGTCTATGGTTGTTTGAAATTTGGAATGGACAGAGATTAGATCCAACAGTGTCTTTCAGCCCTCCACTGTCATGATGTCCTTCATCAACGTATGAATTCTGTTTTTTCATCTGTCTCTTCCCATCCTCGCCCTAGCTCTATTGGCCCTTATTGTTTCATACAGTTTAATTATATAAGTAAATCACCTTTAATTTAAAACTGTCTATTTTCTAATCCATTCAGCATTTCATTCTCTTGCCTCGACTGTAAGAGAGCTGTTCTCTAGCTCAGGAAATGAGTGCAAATTGCAGTGTACTGGGTTGGTGGGCAGGACAGCATTGATGTGTGCTTGCATTCTTGCACTAATCCATATTCATGTGGCATTGGCCACAGCTGGAGAGGCACAGACCTCTCCTCAGACTAACTGCAGCTGCTCTTGCTTTCTCACGGCTGTTTCAGAGCTCACCTCCTGCTGATACAAACTGCTGTAGCTCCATGAACTTAATTGATTTCTGAAAATTTCTGCTAACAGGGAATCTGTCTTTTCCTGCTGCACCAAGTGCCAGCTGAGGGGTTGATATCCCACTTCTAAGAGCTAAAGATAGTCCTAACAATCTCTAGGGAGTGAATGAATGTCCAAGGTCATTGAGCAAGAATTGCCATTACTTAACACTTGAAACAATCTCTTTTTTCACTACTTTTCACAGAGAATGTGTACAGGGCTGTAACCACTTAAGTCTATTTAGAATTTCATACTCAATATCTTTTAATAATCAATTTCTGAATGTCAAGCAGAAAGCAGGTAGCTAAAGTCCACATCAAAATATTTTAACTTCTTATATTATGCAAAAGAAAGAATGGAGTGTGAAACAGCAGGGAACAAATTGCTATATATTAAGCCTGCACAAATTCATACAGGACATCAGGTTTTATTTTTAAAATGTAAGTGTGCTGTGCTTGGGAAACAAACTTAAAAAAGCATGCAGCCCCCATATGGCAGATGTAACATACAACCTGTGCACTCACACATCAGCCTATCCCATTGTCTCTGTCACCTTCATGGCCTGGCAACAGATTTTGTGCATAAAACTCTGTGCACCTTGTACACCACTAAACAAGTCATTAATAGGAAAAAAATATTTTTATGCATATTAAGGAAGATTGTAAAATTTCATGGTCCTGTGCAATGTGCATGGAATTCCAGTGCATTCTCAACATTCTAAAATAATTCTAAAATATTTTAGCTTAAGTTAGGAATTGGGGTTTTTTCAAATGCTTTTTCATAGTGAAGTGTAACTTCAGGTGCACAAGCCTTCTGTACAAATAACAGTGCTCAGACTGACACATCAGGGCCTGTCATTTGTAATGTGTAGAAGTTGTATTTTGAAATATTCCGATATGAGTAGGGTTGGTCTTAGTACATCTTCCAAGAACTGGTGAAATTTTAAGTGGTAAAAGGTTTTTGTAAATCTTGCATTTAGTTTGTAGTAAAAATTTAAGATCCACAGATTTAGCATTCAAGACACCAGTAAGTGATCCTCGTAAAACTTTTAGTATGTATGGACTGCAGCCTGAATAAGCCTCAGTTTTCAGATCCTTCTGCAGAGAATCTGACATCTCAAATTACTTTCAGTTTATACTTTCCTTTAAATATGCTTCAGGATAAATGGCATCAAATGTAATATCCATCACTTGAGTATTATTGTGCTGAAAAACACCAAAATATTTATTTTTAAATGGATGATAGTGATATCCCATAGCACCTTTCACATCCTGTAATTCATACCAGGTATTTGGAAGGTAGTAATAGAATCAAGAGCAACACACAAACCCATGAACACTCTAGATGCAAAATCTATTACATACTTGTAACTAAGTATTTAACAAAATATGGTCATAAGAAATCATTTCACTGCTATGCATGGTGGGCATAAAACATCAGCTGCATCTTCTGAGAAGGTCATGTTCTAAAGGCCTAATTCAATCCCTATGCACGTGAAAAATTATCCTAGTGATTTTCTGCCTAACTATGTTTTATTCTTCAAAGTCTTCTGTAATACAGTGCATTTTAGGGTATTGGGTATAAGTGATGAGATTTTGGTAGCAGGTGGATTGCAGCAATGACACCTCTGGAAAGTGGTCAAGGGTTCCCATGAGCAAAGCTGGACCATGGCCCAGTTGGCTCTGCAGCAGACCCAGCACAGCCCATCACCCCATCAAGCTGGTGATGCCTCTGTGGAAACATATGTAAGAAGGGGGTAAAACCAGGGAATTAAGAGATGAGAAGAGAACAAAAATAGTGAGAAACATCAGAAAGAACACCTAGGTCAGAAAAGGAGGACGTGCTTCATGGCACAGCAAATATCCCCGCAGCCCATGAAAAACCCATGCTGAACACATTTTCCTGACAGGAAATGCAGCCAATGGAGAGCTCAAACTAAAGAGAATTTTTCCTGAAGGACATGCCAGAGCAGGGGAAAAGTGTGAGAGATGAGTGGCAGAGTGGAACTGTTACATACTGACCACACCCTCCAACTTTCTCTCCTGCACTCAGGCAGAGATAGAGAAATCAGAAGTGAAATCTAGGAAAGGACGAAGGAAAAGTATTTTAAATTTTCTTTTCTTTATTTCTCACTATATTAATTGGCAATAAATTAAATAAAATTTCCCCAAGATGAGTCTCTTTTGCCAATGACAGTAATTGGTAAGCAATTTTCCTTCTTAACCTCTGTCCATGAGCTTATCCTATTTTCTCCCCCTGTCCTGCTGAGAAGAGGAAGGGAGTGAACATCTTCGTAGGAGTTTAGCCCTTAACCACAGTTAACCCACCATACCACCTCATTTTCATTCTGGAAGAGCTGATTTGAGGTTGTTATGTAAAGTTATGTAAAGTGTGCAAACATCAAGATATGCCTACTAAAAACACAAGAAAATGTCTCAGTGACATTTTTAGTTACAGCTTGTTGAAAACACTCAGTGTTTTTATACATACCTGAAGGCAAGGAATACAATTCATTTAAACTCCAAGATATCTAAAGTCTCACTGAAGTCAATGCAGGGAGCTAGATTTTAATAATCTGAATTGAAGCTATGGTGTCTAAGGTTGCCTAGCACCATACAGATGTACCACAAAAAATATAATTAAAAAAGGTCAAAATATAATACATCACAAAATACAGCTTTACAAAGACTTTAACTTGCAGCTAATTCAAATTTTTAAAACAGTTTTCCCATATTAACACATTGCTTTACATCTAACAAGTTACATTAGGCTCAGCTTATTTAGATACTGGCTGAATAGATTAAAATGAACAGTAAATGGATGGTCCTGCAACTAAAGGAACTTGTAGTGTGTCAGCCACACAGCCACAAGTCACAAAGAAAAACTAGACTGGCCCTAAGTCCATTTGCTAGGTGCAGCACATACTACTTCTCATTGTATTTTAGAGCCTGTGGATCTACCTATTCCCACACAGGCACTTGTTACTGGCATTTAAGATTTCTAGCATGATCCTTAATCTCTGGGAAAGGTCACAGCACTGTGTTTCACCAGAGAGTAATAGGAATGTCTGAGATTAAAAAAGAAAAGCATAACTCAATAGTTTACAATACAGTGATTTCAACTGAAGTAGTCCACTGCACCACTGTGATATAAAATAAGTTGCAAAGAAATTTAATTTCTATAATTTTAATTATAAAGTAATTACTGTTACTTAACTGCTTGTGGGTTTGTAACTAATACAGAATCATAAAATGGTTGAGCTTGGGAGAAACCTCTGAAGGTAATCTTGTCCAATCCCTAAATCCAACCAAAAGTTTATATGAAAATTATGACATTTTATAT
>VZRX01002784.1:107267-161968 GCA_013398075.1 Notiomystis cincta | reverse complement strand
AATTTGGCTTAGCCTTATATGGAATGAAGGAGTCCAACTACAAGTATGTAAGACCTAGAAATGGTGTTCTATTTTACCATTCTGACCTTGAACAGTTTAGCATCCTCTGCAATAGCAAAGAGCATCTAACTTCAATTTGTGAGAATGCAAAAGAAAAGAAGAAAAAGATGCTGACATAACTAGATGAGTAGAAGAGGCTTTTAAAAATAAAATTCCCTATGGTCTCCATTATTCCTCAAAAGAAGCAAGAAAATGGAACACAAAAGAATGTCACATTGATATCATGAAACTACTTGGAATAGGAGTCAAGCTGACCTGAGGAGTCTTACTACCTTTTAATAAAGAAGCAATTTCACTTTTAAAAAGCTATTTTGTTTGTTCTGGAACTATTCAGAAAATCTGAAGAAGTTTGCCTGACAGTTTAATCCAAAAAGTATTTCAGAGGCTAAATTGACAAAATAGAATTTAGTAGTCTTCCACAGTTGTGCTGTTAATTCTCCTTATTTTAATAAATATCCACCAACTAAGAATATCTGCTTCAGGTCAAATGAAACCTCTGATCTGTAATGAAATCCTTCAGTTTTTCATTTTAGCTGGACCCAAAAAAGTTGTTATCATGAGTTGATCCTAATAAATTCCCACTACCTTTCTCCCAGACTTTTTAATGGCCCTATGAAAGATGGATTATTCACCCAGACACACTGGAGAATGATTTCCATATTGCCAGAATCCCTGCTCTTCATTCATGGTTGTATCTTCTCACCTTTAAAATGAATGCACATGAATTATCTGCAGTGCTAATTATGACCACCCTTTTTCAGATTAAAAATCTAGCTGCACTAGGGAAGAAGCAACTGTGAGAACATCAGGGTGCAGAATATTTGAGCTAGATAATTTAAGTGGGTCTACAACTGACTGTTAGTTTGGCTACTTACTGTAAATCACAGGTACCTCCACAGTGCCTTATCATTTGCTGTTTTCTAAGAAAACAGGAGTTTCTGCTTGGTAAGGGCAGGTCTCCAGGACACTATAAAGTTTATGCTAAAGTTCAAAGGAGGGAATGAAAGCATTGACTATGCATCAGGACATGAACTGCTATCACAATCACACTCTCCTGGGTGGCACAAATATTTATGTAGCTTTCAGCACATTTAATTTAAATTGAATCCCACAGAAGTTAAGTAACTGTTTTCCTAGAAGTCTATCTAGGCACAGAATGACCTTGTTTTTACTCAGTGTTCTTCTCATGTGTTTCCATTCAATTAAAACTACTTCTCAACTCACTGGGTTATCTCCCTATTTGGATATGCTGACTCTCTATATTGCTTTTGTCTATTGCATAAATGCTTTAGTCAGATTTTTTTCAGTTGATGTACCAACATCACATTGGTGCAAAACTGTACAAAAGTTAGTGAATTACTGCACTGAATTTATTTTTATATTTAGAGGTACTGGAAGCAGTGTAAACTAGAAATGCTGGGAATTTAGTAATTAATACTTGACCTAGATTATTAAAAGTTGTCTCAGAACATTTACAACACCCTCCTGACAGCAGTAGAGCTAGGGCAATTATTTAATAAATATTCCTTTGGTCTGCTGAGGATCTACAAATAACTGACTGGTCATGTGCTGCTGAGCGGTTTCCAGTTGCCTCATCTTATGCTGAAAGCTAAAATACATAAATATTTATTAATAGCAATTATATTTTCCATTGGAACAATATGACTGGATGGAGCATTCATGACTGGATGGAGCAGTGACCTTTGCAATCATGAGCTGATTCTACCAATATATACAAATTTCGTGTTTTGACTTAGAGATTATAGTTTAGAAAGCTGATGTTTTATAACCTGCCACATGCAGCATTTTAATTACTTACATATAAATATTTTTGTCATGTGTAAACCATTATGTACAATTATATGTAGTTTCCTTATAGTTATGTTACACACAGGATGCTGTATCTTAGTTTCATTGGTGATGGAGAAAAATAGCAAGCTATTGTTTTTGTGAGCTGTCTCCCTGACTGGAGATCTGGGAGTTACTGCACAGGATATCTAACTTGTCTGTACAGGCTTCTGTCATAAATCAAATACCAGAGGCACAATGAGACTTCCTTTGTAGTGTGAAATTAGAAAAAGTGTAACTGCATAGTAAACTGTCCAGTGCAGACTGTCAAAGATATTTCCAACATAAATTACAACATAAATTACTTCTCATGAATGGAGCAAGATTTGGTCCCTTTTGTCAAGCTTCTGTCGCATTTTTAAGCATTTTTCTAAACTGAATATTTTCGAGTTAAAGTGGGAGCTGCAGGGACCCTAGCCCCATCTAATGTTATATACCTTCTTCAGTTTTAGAGATGAAATTCCAGTGTTCCTCCACTGTCTGTGGAGAAGCAGAGGGTATCCCTAAATTCATGTAGAGAGTAAGTTAATGCTATGAATTGTCCTCTGGGGGAACTTGCCTCTCTCCTCCAGTTACACAGGGAATCATCAAAATTGGCTTGTGAACTTAACACACCAGAACAGACCTAATTATTTGGCAAGATTTCTGCATTTCCCATTTAGGAAGTTCATTTGATAAAGTGCATGGTGAGCCAGAAAATCACAACTGCTTCAATTGTTTACAACAGTTTTCTCTAGTGACTTTCATCCTGCCAAACACTTAATGTGGCTCGAAGCTTTAGCACACTCAACTAGAGGTATGTAGGCTACAGTGAGGTCTTTCCTCTCCTCCAGGCTGCCCAAACTGAGTGACCTCAGCTGCTCCTCATACAGCCCCCCCTCAAAGCCCTTCACCACCTTCACTGCCCTCCTTTGGACACTTTCTAGTATCCTCCTTATATTGTGGCACCCAAAACTGCACACTTGAGTACTCTTTAATAGTTGCTCTTAATTCAACAGCATAGTGTCTTGATAATGTGGCCATTGCAATGGCCTCAAAACTGGAGAACAGAGCAATTCCTAGATTATTAAAACAGATGTCATTAAAGTACACATGTGAACAATAACTCTGACAGCATAGCTCATAAACTACTTTGCAAACTTTTGTTTTTGTTTCTGGTAAACTGCCTATCTAAAACTCATTCAATCCGAGTGCCATCATATGGTTGAATAAAGAATTTTGTATGTTGAGTTTTGGCCCAAGCATCATTTTATTACCTCAGTTTCAGCCTACTGGAATGAGGAGTTCATTATGAAAATTATTATTAAGTGATTAGACCCTCATTTCAGTATAGTTATAGCTCTTGATTCAATAGAGTATCATTTTACAGTAAAATAAGGAAGTATATTATATTTTAAGAGCATTTAAAATTGTCAAAAGTAATAGTTGTAAGTCCTATTACACTGTGCAAGACTTTCACCAAACTAAGAAACAGACATAAATTAGTACCATATTGTACACATGTTGATGAAGATAATACCCTGCCAAGTATGAAAATGTCATCCTAAAATAGAAAGCCACATTTCCTCAGGATATTGATCTAGCTTAGCTGGATTCTATAAAAGACGGAAAAGTGGATAATGTAACTTCAGACATGAGAAGTTATTAAGTGAATTTACTGCTGGAGTAGGACCTAATCCTGAGTCCCTACAGCATGAGAATTTCTCAGGTAGAATTGTTTTTATAGCTCTAATTTAATGCAGAACACTTTTGGGATTGAGGAGGAACTTTGAAGTGAGTGACTTGCTGTGGTGCTTGTGTCATGTATTTTTGCACAATTATTTGCTTACTTGCCTCATAAAGCCATAACTTTTCTTTTCTGCTGAAACTCCACAATTCCCTTTGAACATTTTTGTAAGGACTTGATTTCTAGTCAAAGTGCTCTAGCAGTAATTTCTACTAAGAAGGAGTTTGTTTTCAAGTTCATGGTGTTTTAATACCTAAAAGGCTTAATCAGCAACTTAACAGACATGTGAAACAGGATATGACTAACAACAATTAAAAATTACATTATTTGTTAGACAGATATATGCTGGCTCACACTACACAAGAAACAGCAACAGTCACTCAGTGGAACTATGTTCATCGACCAAAAATTGGCCACCTGCAACCTGTGGTGTCTACAAGAATACAGAAGACAGCACCACTGCAGAGTGGCTACTGAACCAGTACATAGGTTAGAACAAAAATCACAATTCCACTCTGAGGACACACACTGTCGTTCCTATGGCCCAGAGAAAGATATTTAAACTTTAAGATGAGACATTAGAAAATGAAGTGCATCTTCTTTGCCTCATAACTGATGTTGATACTATGCAAAATATCATGAATTGGTGCATCTTTAAGGACATATGGTGAGCTCTACCACAGCTGAGGAGCTGGTGACTAAAAAGGATGAGGGAATGATCACATATAATTTTCTACTATTAGCTGTCCCACAAAACTCACTTTCTTAGTTAGCAAAAATGTTTTGTAGAATGAAGTATTGACCTCATTCCTGCAATAAAACTGAGACACCGTAAGCTGGGAAAGGCATTTTTGTACCACTATTTTTTTTGCACGAGCCGACTCAAGAGAAACCAGAATGTGCCTTGAAAAGTAGTTACGCTAATTCTTTTTTCTGTATACTCCTAAGATTCTACTTGATTTATTGCTTCCCCTTCTTCAGCCTTATTTAGCTATTTTAGTACTGGCTCAGATCACTTTCCAGGGCTCACTGCTTTTGATGTACTCCAGTACAAAAATGGAGTGTGTGATACAATCACATAAATTAGAAGAGTGATAACAGCACGTTGTTCCTTCATTTATTTTCATACTAACCTGAATCAAAGATATGTTTAGAAATTCTTAATGTGTTAATAACAAGGACATACAGATTCTAATCACTGCGCTGTTTTAAACAACTAGCAGATTATAATGTGAAGACAGAAATAACTCATCCCTGAAAAACAGACATTTAAAAGGATTTTCCTATGATATAATCACAAAATATCTTCCTTCTTTCTGATGAGTGTCAAATGCAATAGACAGGATTTTACAGAATAACCTGACTGATGGCAAGCAAACAATAGTTTGTGCTTTGACATCATGCAAACACCTGCAGTTCTTTTATGAAGTACAGGTAATTTTGCCTCCAGGCCACTTATCTGAATTGCCAGCATAAATTCTGATTTTCCTATATTTTTCCATATAAACCATTTTTTAGGGACCTCTCAAAATCAAATAACAATGGTAGAGGGCAGGACACAGAGTGGGCTGCCACAGAAGCAGATTTGCTGTTTCAAACAAAACCTTCCTTTATTTATTTATAATGTGATAAAGGTTTCAATGTGCAGTTAGGATGAATAAAGACCATTAAATCCAAAGACATCTCCACAAGCTCAGAGCTACCCAGGCTACAAGCTTGAGGTTAGGAAAGTATGTGATGAAGTATCACTATATCCCTACCAGCTTACTCTTCCCCTGGCATTTGGCTGGCCATTGTGATTATAAACAGGCTGCTGGGCTGGATGGACTTTCCTCTGGTGCAGTTTAAGTACTGTTATGTCCTCAAACTGTCTTTTCCTAAGAAATATACTAATGGTTTATGATTCTATGTAAAGAACTGAGAGGGAAAACCTTTGTTTGGGTGCCTTACAAATGTAATAATAGTTATATACTCAGAAGGTAATGTATTAACATGGATATCTCTGTTTTCTCTGAGGAAAAAAATAAAACTAATTGGCAAGACTTGTTCTTAGCCTGAATCTATAATCTCCCTCTCTCAGGACAAACTATTCTTCTCAGATCTGCAAGGTGAATCCTGTTTGCAGTTTAATGGTTTATTACAGATTGTGCTCCCATCTCTTTCAGTATTGCAGGTGAAAGTTCTTCAGAGCCACTGCAGAATATTCCATACTGATTCACAGAACACCTAATATAGATCCAGATCAAAGATCTTAATAAAATAACAACCATATGTAAGTATACCCAATACTGATTGAGAAAAATGGGAGAATTTTTGATTTAGTAATCTTAAAATAAAAAAATCGCCCACAAAAATGACACATACTTAAAACTACTTTTCAGTTTCTTGCTAGTTGGCCAGATGGGAATTAGATCACATGTAAGCATGGATCTACACTCTTCCTAGTTACAATCCCCTTCTGAATTCCACCTTTTCCTTTCTTCCCTCCCTAAAAACAAAGAACTCAGTGGGCTCATGTGATATTTTTAGACCACTTCTTAACAACATAATTGCTTCTAAAGCTTGCAGAAATTTGAATTTCCCTGTGGTGAGTTGACACAAAAACTAACATGGAATAAATAAATAAGTTAACTTATTAATTAATAAAGAGAAACTACTAAAAGTCCTCATAGAGGGTACAATGCCATAGCAGAACTATGGACAGCCGTAAGACCCTTGGGAGGTTTGAGATCAGAGAAGATGCCATGTAGTGGGAGCTGCCTGCCTGAAGGGGTGGTTTTATGCTGGCTCCTAACAGGGTGCTGAACGGTGTCCCAAACAGGTGTGCTCATCAGGGTAGCTCAAGTCACTGAAAATTCCCATTTCTGTTCCCACAGTCAGGATAACAAAGCACACCAATTACAAAATATTTCCTTAATTGCTATTGCCATGTTTCTGGGATTTCTCTTTAAGATGCTTTGTACTCAGAAGAAAAGGAACCATTTATGGCCTTTCTGGCAGTATTCAGGCTATATTTTTTTTCTACTTTCAGCATTTTACATAAACCATATATATGTATTCCTAGTGAATTGGTTAAGAATGCTTTTGCCACTCTGGTCAAATTTTCCTGAAGGTCCCAGATTGCCCAAAGCACATGCACAGTGAACTAGGATGTGTACATAAATCTGTGATACTGATTACACATTTTTACCAACTGAGTTAATGAATAAAATTTAGGTTTAGTGCTCCTCCTATTACTCATTCATTTGGTATTCATTGTTTTAACACTGACCATAATGATACCCATTAGGTTTTAAAATGGATGTCATTTATCCTCCCATAAGAATTCCATCATAATTCAGCAAGACTGCAATATAGTCATTATGATGGATCTTTTCATTAATAAGGTGAATTTGTATCCACATTAACCAAGCATTAATTAACATCCACTTATTTTAAAGTGGTAGTCACTACCTGCCTAGAGAAAAATAAATCCTGATTTGTAAGCTTAAAATCACCACATTCTTCAAGCAAAGTGAAGACGTTTCAGTAAATCCCAGTGTTTTCAGTGCTTTATGAAATGCTGCAGCAACAGCTACATGCTGTAGTATTTATGAAAACTGGGCTTTCCCAGGTTAGAAAGCAGCATGCTGTTAACAGGCAAGAAACCTGGGACACTGTTTTCAAAGACAAGGCTGATTTCTTTGCAGTTATTTCTGCTGCTGTTCTGAGCACTGCAGAACAACCTCAGGTACCTAAACAGTGAATGAGAAAGTGGCCTTACAGTTCTCTGAAGATTTTCATATTTGAATATGAAACTAAACTAATATTGTAGAAATGTCAAAAGGACTTCAGCAGGCCAGATCAAAATCTCCTAAGACTAGGGCTTTATCTCCAAACACAAGAAAAAATTCATAATGTTACTAAGGAAATAATCTGTCATCTTCAATTCAAAAAGCCCTGCATGTATTCAGACTGGCCCAAATTTTTGTCTTTGAAAAATACAGTCTTCTGCTTTGTCGCAGTGCAAAATATCACTCCATGTTCTAAATATCTTTTATGCATAAATGGATGTAAATTAGCAAATTTTAAATGGAAATCAAAAATAAAACATGCAAAATACATACAGGAAACCTACATAAGAATTTAGATTAGATTTTATATGTTAAAAACACCAGGAATCTTTTGAAGAAAACAAAGAAATACTTTTTAATGGATATACTATAAGTTTTTACTTTAGCTGCTTGTCATAAAACATTTCATAGATCTATAGAACAACCATTTTCTAAATGCAGCATTTAGCCATACAAAATACCAAAAGACAGCCTGAAAGAACTATCATGTAAAAATCTTGGGAGGAAGTTAAAGGTGTGTTACATTTTGAAACATGTAATGTGATCAGAGTAAAGTTACTTCTCTGTAAAATACATCTACAGATAATTGCCCAGAATTATCTTACTTCTCGAAAACAAGTATATAAAAAACCCCTTTACAGTACTGGGAAACAAAGTAGAAAAAGAATCTAAATGATTTACATGAGCAGTAGCTCAAGCTAAGTTATTCATATTTGCCTGGAATGATACTCTCATAGACAGCCAAGTATATAAGCGGCAGACTGAAAGCACACTGTAGACAGTAATAATATTTATAAAGACATATAACTTAGGTGAAAACCTGCTGATTTCATTATTGTTTAAAAAAAATTCAACCTTGTAATTTTTTTTCCTCCCGCAAAACATGCTTTGAAAGTTTGGAAGCTTTTTTCTTATGTAATTTCAATTTTGTCTGTAACTTTCAGAAAAACATTAGATTTGTAACTCAGTAAATTGAATAAAGAGCTGTGTTGTGTCATACGTTTTCAAACAAGTTTCACAATTTGACAAGGCCACCCCTGAATGGTGAATGCACTTCTATTTGATTCAAAATTGAGACAGTGCAGGGACAGTCAAGAGAGACTGAGATTTGTAGAGCTTCTTTTGCCTATCCCAAATCTTTCAGCTATCATTTATTTTCTTTGAATATTGCAGGTAAAAGGATTCATGTTTCATGGAGCTCTGGGAAGGACTGGTAATGAGTCTGGTGATTTACTGATAGAATCATGTACTTAATCATACTTATGGTGGGAGTAAGAGATTTTGAGTTATCCTGGAATCATGAAGGTTTGAAAAGAACTCTGTGATGAAGATTGTTCATCAGTGTATGCTGCCAGGTCCACCACTAATTACAGAGAGATTAGAAGTATCTAATCACCCCCTCTACACGTTTTTGAACACTTCCAAGGATGGTGATTCCACTGCCTCCCTGGCCAGTATGTTCCAATGCTAGACCACCCTTTAAGTGAAGAAATGTTTCCTAATATCTAATCTAACTTGATGCTCTTTCCTCTTGTCCTCTTGCTTGTTATCTGCAAGAAAAGACTGATGGCCACCTGTTTACATCCTCCTTTGAGGTAGTTATGGAGAGCAGTAAGGTCCTCCTGAGCCTATTCTCCAGGATAAACAACTCCAATTTGTTACCAAATGTTAGAACTTTTCTACTACTGCAAATGTCTTTTCAGAAACAAAGGAAGAATTGCAGTGACATATCCTCAAAGGTACACTGCAGTTACTCAGCCAACGCCATTACTGCCCAAAAGGCTCACGTTTTCCAAATTCAGAAACAAAGTATCTCTCTGTGATGTTACCAATAGAAAATTGAGAATGTTTAGTGGAAAAAGCCAAACCAGTATTTTAATGAATGGCAGCTAGCCTAAACATAAAAGCTTGAGAGTGAGAAAAGTTGCCTTGATCATTCCTATATTCCTATATTCCATTTTCTGTTTCTTTTTAATCTCATTTTTAATCTCATTTTTAATCTCATTTTTATTCTCTTTCATCCTTTGTGTTATATATTCATATTTTTGTTCAACAGATGAGATACATGTATGAAATGATTTTTATCCAAATTTATAGGTATACTTATAACATATTTGATATAAAACAAAAGACACAGAACAGTGGCAAAACTGGATTTTTGTGCATCTACCTAAACTGAGCTAATACATCATCTACGAAAGAGAGGAAAAATTCACTGGGCTGCATAGCATAAAAGATGAATCTCAGCAAAAAACTGTACAAAGTTCTTTCTCAAAAGGACTTTTCATCACAGCAGACTAAACAGAATTAGCTCACACATTTAAGTAATAAGACACAGCTGACCAAACAATGTATCTATTTTTTTGATTAGTTCTAAAAGCATCTGTTGTTACACATCTACTTACTAAGTTAAAAATTGCAGTTTCTGTCCACCAGTTTTATTATTGTTGACTGCTATGGTTTATTAAGTTTGGAAATCTTCTTTCCATACCTAATCACAACAGAATACTGATCTATTAGTTTCCTTTTTCATTTAACTTTTTTAACTTTTTCATCTGTTTGTTTTTGTTTTTTTGGTTTTTTTTACTTAGCAAAAAGTTAAAATTACTAGATATATGTACAGCTCTGTATTGTTGCACTTAATTTAAAATATGCAAGAAGAAAAAGTTCTCTATTATGACAGACTTTGATCATCTGAGCTTCAAATAACTTCAAAGTAAATGAAATACTGTGTTATGGTTTTTCTGGAGCACAGGAGATACAATATTGATGGAAAACTACAGATTACTATTCACTGTATTTATATCCATTAATATTTCTGCAAACAAGCTACCCAGCTCATGGCAAAGCAAACTCAGAATTGTGTTTTACTTCTTGCCTTGGTAGCTGCATGGTCAAGTATGTGCTGCAGTGAGGGAGAGCTCGCCAGGCACACGACAGGAAACCTCCTGGTAGGAGACACACTGAGTAGGAGGTGCACGGATATGGAGAGGATTGCTGCACTGGCTGGCTAATGGCACTGCCTAAAGTCTTTAAATTAAAGGGCTATTCACTCCAGGTCACACCTTCAGAGCAGGCTGGAGCTATCTTATGGGTCACTGAGGCACGGTTTAGGAATATATAAAGCCATTTCTCTTCTGAAATTTCATTTTAAAAACTGAGTCGTAACCAAAATCATCTTTCAGGATGTTAAACTGAAGGGATGTATCTCTGGCACTGTTATTTTTAATTAATAAAACACATTTGAAATCCTCAACAGAACAAAAAAAACCTAGAAGAAAACTGACACAGAAAGTTGTTAAAATGACTGCCTTCACTGTGAAAAATTTTCCTGTCTCTAAAAAGAATTAAACTAGCCAAGGAATTGATCCAGAAGTGTCAAGTATTTAATGATATTTGTTATTTACAGTTTCAAAAACTTGTAATAATGAAAAATATTGATAATGTTACAGTTCTTCTATCTTGCCCATTTTTCTGAGGAAGTCAGCTCTGGAAAATAAAGTGATAGAGCTAAGAAGGCCTAAGACACATCACACTCTGCAATTAGGAAGAAAAGGGGTTAACCTTTTATCCCAACACAGAGTACCTGTGAAACTGAAAAAGTATGTAGATACCAATCAGAAATTCATCCAGCCATCTCAGGAGACAGGGATGGTACTGCTCATATTGTCAGAAACATTCTAGCAAAATATGGAATGTTAAGGCATGTCCATTAAAAAAAACCCAAGAAAACCACAAAGCAACCTCACCAAAAATAAGTCCAAATACATTCATTTGGGTAAAACAATCATCTGTCTCTACTCATGCATGCCATCTGCTCTCGCTGCTGCCAGTCCTGTCAATCTGAAGCTGATAGGTAATGGCCCTATGATTCAGGGAAACTGCTGAAGTGTGTACTCAGGCTTCAGTTTGAGAGATGGGTTCATTTATCATCACAATAAGCTATTACCATTGATAGGTCACAACACATTGAAGAGACAGTCAGTCTAATTGGCTCAATTCAGTTAGCTCTGGATGTGCCTCTAGGAGACGAGCACTGCTTTGCAGGTAATATTCCATCATCCAACAAACCACTTGTTTAATAATTCATTGCAGTTCAGATCAGGGTTCTAGCACATGATTATCCCTTCCATATGCCAAATATTGAGGTCTTAACCCTTTTGGATCTTGGGTCTAAGGAGACAAATACAAATTCATTCTATAGTTATGGTAATCCTTACTTTTAAAATCTTACTGAGTATTTAAAATTTCCACTTTCTAAAGAAATCTATTGTATTAAGCTAGGATCTCTATCTGGAAAATAAAACCTCTTCTACCATCATTCTCTTCTATTAAAGATCATCTTACACTATGCAAACTTACCAGAAATGTAAAGTAATGGATCTCATTTTGCCTTCTAGAGATTTAACAATGCAGTATGAATCTGTTCAGAGCAGGCAAGGTAGAGGAGACATGAGATAGTGCACATGAGACACAGGATCTACAGGATTTAAAGAATGCTTCATACTCTGTTCAGGTTTTAGATCAAAGCATGATACTCAGTATTAGCATGCTTAGAATGCTGTATGAAAAGACAAGTTAAAACTAAGCAAATAATTCAAGCTTCTGATCACTATTGTGCTACTTCCTTGTCACTTCTGGTTACCATTTCACTATTCAATTCCTTGGCTGTATATCACAGCCATAATGATTACTGCTTCACATAAACTGACACCAAAAAAAAATAAAATTTGTGTACACTTTGAGTATCAGTTTGGGTTTTCTTTCACTAATGATGTCTTAATTGAATTTGTATGATTTTCAGTCATTTATACCACCTTTACAGCTTCTGTACTCTAGATAGTAACACTGTTTTGTGTATTAAAAAACAGTGACTCCTCCCAGTATTTTGTTCTACAAAATATTTGTTTTTATTTATGACAATTGATTGAAAATGCTATTAACCAAGTGAGTTGCATTAGGTCTCTCATATCTGTGAATTGATTAAAAATTGCCATAACACCCAGACAATAAAATTTGAGTCCCATAAACCCATACACATAGGCATCCTAACTGCAGGTGTACATATGTGATTAGCACTTGGATTTGGGCACCTGTCCTACACCTGTTTGGCTTTAAAACTTCTTAATGACACAAGGCAGAGTGTCAATCAAGTTTAGGCACCAAAACTTAGTTTCTAAGGACAGATGTAGAATAGCAAGGCTGATTTCTGTATATAGAATGGAAACCACAGGATTTATCCATCTTGTAGAGAAGCTGCATGTGAAGATAATTTTGAGATTGTCAGATGCTATTGAGCACGTCAAACTTCAAAAACAATATAGCACAGATTGAAAATACAACAAATGGTTTGTGCTAAAGGCTGTTTCCCTTGTGCACCATCAGAAATTCTCAGTATTTCTGCCCTGTTGCAGACTGCCTTTTTGATGTGGAAAGCAAAATTGAACACTGCAAAATTACAAAACTAAAGCTCAGTGGCATCACACAGTGTTACTAATGAGTTATATAAACTCAACAGTTTCAATTACTTTAATTTCAAGATTTTGTAAATCATTTAAATTTGAAGTAAGTGTGGGGGGGCAGGTAAATCAAACAGAAATTATTTATTCATAAAGGGAAATCTGAAATCTAAACACTACTTCTTTATGGCCCTCAATATTTTGAGAATGACTTTTCAGTAATTCTCGAGTATACCCTTTTGGTGATGGGCATAAATTCCTTCATCACGCTCCTGTGTAACCCAATATGAACTAGATGTTTGGACTATAAATTGTCTCTGATTAATCTAAGTGAGTAAAACTTGATTAAACACTTTACTTACAGGTACCCTGTGATGAGCAAGGAACTCTAAATATAGTTTTCAAAGCAAACACTTATTTACTGATGAAGTATTTAGCATGCAGAGGAATGTATATAAGAGGAATGAAATACAAGAAGAACAAAACCCCTGTGTATCCTCCCTTTCACAAATTTCAGTTTTCCTTTGCAGTTGTTAAATAACCACTATTCAATTCAGCTACCTCTAGCTTGGGAATCATCATCACCATGCTTCTTTGCATGTTGATTAGCCCTCAGTAAAACCACCAGATATATAAATTCTTCCCAAGTCGAAGCCTTTTTTTCCTTTTCTTCTGCTTTTTCAGATCCTTCATTATTTTAGTGCTTGAGATCAAAGAAATCAAAGAGTAAGACTGTGCAAACTGGAACTCATATTCCCTCAATTTACTTCCTTCTTCATTATTTCCTATCCCCCCTCAGAGTTCTCTCTGTAGCATTCACTTCCCTTCTTTTGTGAAACTGCTTTATTTTCTGCTTGTTTCTCCATTTTTCAACTGCCTCTATTGATTGAAACTCTTGCCTTCAAGGCAGGCTTGGGTAAGCAGGTAACACAAAGGACACTTGAGATTTATGAAATAATTTCACCAACAGTAAATTTCCTCTTTTATCTAGGGCAGTGTAAGATGATTTCAGCACTAAGAAATTAAATGTAACATGGGATACATGAGATACTGCAGTCAGTGGACTCAGCTGGGCAGAGTCTGAGCCCTGTTTCAACCCATTTCCAAGGCGCAAAGAGGCCGTAACAGTCTACTGGGCATCCTTAGTTTCCTTCTAATCACAATAATGGCTGCACTTGAACCATCCCAACAGGCTACCCAAACATCATTAAAAGCATTAACGAGGAACAAAGTGTGCAAAATTTACTTATCTCCTGGTGGTTCTTTACAGTCATGGGTAGCTGAGCCCCAAGTAGGACAGTACTAATATTGTTGCACTTTTTACTGGGGATCAAGCAAAATTTGGCAAGCCACAGCTGTGAAAGAATGCAGAGACCTACCCTTGTCCATTTCATGATGCCAAGCTGAAAGAATATTTCAAGAAAAATAAAGAATCTAAACCAAATCATGACAAGAAATTAAGTGAACTTAAAGAAAGCATCAGTCAGATGTGGTTCATATCCTTACAATGTTTTGCTCTTCCCTTGGATGTCTGCTCTGTTTGTCTCATCTTTTCCATATCTGACTCTGCCCATTATCTCAATTTTTAGAAGCTATATTGAAATAAGTGCTAAAAAATAAACGGCACATTTAGTATAAATTGAAGACAACTTCATAGTGTGGACTGTCTGATTACCCTGGAGACTTGGTTTCAGTCAGGCCAGTTTAGATTGTGATTCAAAATAAAACAGCACTTTTCAGGTTAGTTTAATGTTAGCTGTTATAAAATGAAAAATGTATCAATAAACTAAACTATCTTTTTCTTAGAAGAATGTGTTCCAATATGAAAAACAAAAGATAATGAAGTAGCTGTCTTTACGAATTTTTTTTCTTTAGGTTTAAATGAATAATTTTAATTTTCTGCCACGTATTGGCTGTTAATAATTTAAAAAACTTGAAATTTGCAGCAACTGTGAGTAACTTCAGAGGTGTTACACTGAATGGACGTTTCTTGCATACTATGTGCTGCTGATGCCTGTTATTGTTTCTTTTATAGATATAGATACCATGCGTACAACCCAACTATTTCATCCTACTCATACTTAAAATATATTAAGAATCATTAAATGTACCTACAAAATTGGTGTTGTTATGTTATGCCTTACACTTGAGGACCACATTCCTACTCCATTCCCAATTTCCTTTTGCAGGCTTGGAGATGTGCTTTGCTTCACATTCAAATTTGGTGCTGACACTTTCATGTACAGAGGGTATAAAAAAGGCAAATTCATCACAAAGTACTGGCCTTACCATCACTGATGAAAACTCCCTTGCACAGTGAGCAGACACTTCAAGCACTACCATTAGGTTACTGAAGGGTGATCTGCTTAAATTTGGACAACCCATACCCATTAGGGAACAAAACCTTCTACTGACAGCCTAAACTGTCCATACAACCAGGTGAAAGAAAGGATTTTCTTACAAAGGAGCACAAATAGAGGTCACATCAGCCCACCTTAGTTTCTCTGCTTTTGCTTTCCTGGCAATAAAAGCAATACAGACACATGTTTTAAAAAAAAATCAGCCTGTTGGCTGAATTTAAGACACAGCTGAGTGTTGGAATTCTGTAGGCCTAGGTTACTTTTATTAGGCCAAATAATGTCAGACCCAACTGATGGTAAAAACAGTAGCTTCCAACTACAGTTTAACTTGTATTTCATCCATTTATACCAAAGGTATTATGTTCGATTGCTTTCCTTTTTGAAGAAGGCACTAAAAGTAAAGGAGTTTTGGGTCTATTTAACTCCATCATGTCCTGTGAACAAGAAAATCTTGAGGTCTGAAACCATGGCAATACTAGATGAAGCTTTCTGGGCTCAGATGCATTCATAATTTAGGACAATTGATCCTGGCACTTCAGTTCCAGCTGATTATTGTATTATTTACGCTTCTTTATGTTTTGGGTCTCAACTCCATCCCTTCCCCCCCTGGGAGCCATAGACTGCAATTTGCTTGCATTATTCCGCCTTTTGTATCAGAATTGCCTAAGAAATGAAAACAAATGGAAGGAAATAAACATAAAAGCCAAGAGGACCTAGTTTATGATTATTTTATAATTCAATATTTAGTTCTATGAGGTATTCTAGGCAGTCTGCGATAGACAATATGTCACAAAACAAACTGCTCATTCTATCCCAATCTAGTTTTCCACAAGTGAAGTACTTTTAAAAGGTTGACAGATTTTTAAAATTTGTATGTATTGACTACAGGCTTATTACAGTGTCTTCATTTCTGGACTCAAAGAAACAATGACTTAGTGAAGTTAGGAAATAGGTTATTAGCAAATAGCTAATAAATAAACAGGCAAAATAAATGAAGTGACAGGGTCAAAAAGTCCCCTCTCTGTTCTGTGTGCACAGACTCTACATAAAACTTTCAGCTGTTGTCTTGGTTTCAACTAGAAGTCTGAGAAAGAACAATATCTACCATATGGCTGCTTTAGGTCTATGGAGTTGACAAACATGCTGTCCAAAAATTTTTCTAAGAGATGACAAATTTTAACATTCAAACATCTTTTGCGTTAATTTTCAACATTCCCTGACTTCATGAAGGACCAGATTACATTAATCTTGCTTATAGAGAATGGGATCACTGTGCACAACTAATTGAAATGACTCCTGTAAAATAGAGATGGATTCAAGAACCTTCTCAGTGCAAGGCTGTCAGTATGCATGTAGTGGTTTTGAGAAACAGTGGTTTAGGGTTTCCATCATGTTCTTTGCAGTTTGCTCAAAACCCAGATGGAAGAGTGAGAAAGGATTTGCTGCACATTGAGATCCAACAATGTCGAGAGATTTGAATTCTAAGATGATCTCCACCTAAGGACTGAATAAACCTGCAACTGCTGACCAAAGGCAGTGCCCTAATCATCTGAAAAAGGCAAGGTAAATCTCCACCTTCACATTAAAGCTGGCCCTTGGCAGAGAAAGGAAATAAAGCTTGCAGCTGCAGAAAAAAAATAAAGCATGTAACCAAAGACAGATGTTTCCTCATGGAATTTCAAGTGGCCTCAGCCATCCTTAATGTTTGTGTCATGGAGGGGTGTCATATGTTTGGATATGTTGAATACCATGTTTACTTTTGTCTAATTATAAGGAGCTTCTATTCATCATACAAATTATCAAATTGCTTTTTGATAAGGCATCCAAGCAGCAGAGTACATATGTAATGTTAGACTTCTGAAAAACCATACACACCTAACCCTTGTGCACTGACTTTAAAGAAACCAACTTTTCACATTATCCTGCTGAGTTGGGTATCTAATTTTTAAAAATTTTATACTTTCTTTTCAGTGCTCCTATCAAACATTATTATACTGTAACTCAAAACACTTTGAGACAAATTCATAAAATATTTTAGTGTGGACACATGTCTAAAATAAACTTGCAGCCCTGTTGTCAAAACAATTTAAGAAACTGCTAACAAAAACCAAATGGGGTTTTCAAATACCTAAAATGTAATTAGAGTTTATAGTATAATGCAATTTTTCAGATACCAGAAGGTATAACACAGCACAAGTCCTCATGATTGCTGCAATCCTTAGTTCAGTAGGCTATGATAAGGTAGGCAGGCAAGAATATAAACTGCTTTATGATACCTACTAAAACCTTAATACTAGCCATTTTAAATCCGTTCTCTCAAATTATCCACTAGGCATTTTATTTCTAGCAATTAAATTCCTCCAGATTACTCCCAAACGCATTCTGCATCAAAAACAGTGTTCAATTTTTCAGTTCAAATGCATATTATATGGGTTTTTTAAAAGTTACCTGAATTTATATTGCAAAGTTTAAGTTCTGGTAGCAGCACATATATTTAGAAGACTGAAAGGGCATGGTAATGTTAAAGTAATTTGCTCATGTTTTTGTCCCACTCCGACATAAACAAGAATCTTGTACCATCTACAGCCTCTTGTTACTTAGGATGTCTCCTTCAAGATACAGTCAAAGAACAGTATCATACAGCCTAGTGTCACCCAGATTTAGATGAAAAAGGAAAAGCTGAAGGCTGCACAGAGGCATCCTACTTATAATGGCTTTTTCCTCCAAAAGAGGCAGTTGGATATGGATGTAAAACAAGCAGATAACACACACATGTCAATCAACATCGTGGAGGCACATGTAGGACATGCCAAATTCATATTAAAATAATTATTTGATAAAAGGTTTTTGAGCTATATTTGAAAACTAGGAAATGCAGGATGCTTACTAGCTCTCATTATTTGATTTTATTTTGGGGAATATTATTTAAGAGCAATAATTTTAACAATATAAAGGAGAGGCAGCTTTCTGTGACACAAGGTTTATAAGTTACAACAGAAATGTACATCTTGATAAAAGATTTCCTAAATTTTTTTCTATGTTTCTTAAGACAAAAATTCTTAAAGGCTTTTCATGCTTTGAGATACCAATTACTCTATAGCTAGCAGTTATTCTCAAGAAAGGATGTTTTTGTCTAGATTCAGCTATTTGGTTTTATTCAGTTTCAGCTATTTAGAGAAATGTTTTATTGAGTTTACAAATAAGGACTCTGAATATTCTATTTCCATTTCCCTTTCCATAGCATAAATCATCTGGCCCAGACATGTCATTATGACTATAGTTTACGTGATGCAACATGACAGTTAAGATGTACTGTGGTAATTTGAGTGCTTTCAGTGTTATTGTAGTATCAAAAATTTATATGGTTCAGTTATTAAGGCAAATTGCTTCATTCATACAGCAATATCTGACAGTAACCACAAAGGACCTCCAAATTACACTGAAAAAATATCTTCCACATTCAAATAATTTGTGCATATCCTTACCATTATTTCGCTCACTGACTAAAAGCAAGATGAAATTCTGTCAGGAAAAGTATCAGTTCATATTTCAGGGTAAGTTCACCAGACATGCAAGATTATAGAAGATACTCCCCCTTGCCCAGCTAAGTAAGCCTGACTCTCTTTAACAATTTATAGGCCATGAACAGGATGCCCAATTCTTTGGAATGATGCTATTTAGTTTCAATGTGCTCACTTACCTTCTGTCATGTTGATTTTCAGCCAACAGGAAGAAATAAATAAATAAGAAGTTGACTAGCCTGAAGTAACTACAGAGAAATTCATGCTCAAATACATCAGTGTTAGTGTTTCTGATAAGTTCTAGCATAATCAGGGTTGCAGTAAATGGGAAGCTGTTTAGCTTTCTCCACCTTTAGAATTCATTCAGCCTTCAGTTCTACTATCTATTAAAAAACAAGATTTTCTTAAAAGTATTTTGGATTTGGTATTAACCTGTGGGGGTGTGAATATGTGTGTGCATGCACACTTAGATACATGCACACTTAAATACAGGCATTACAACTGTCACAAAGCTCACAACAGCATTTTCTGAGCTCCAGGGCACAGAGCTCCCCACACACAAGTTTCCTGACAAACACTACAGTTTTGCAACACACCCCCACAACATCTGATACACAACCTGCATCTCTGAAAAGCTGATGAGGGAACTGGTTTTCAAAGCAGAGGACAAGGTGGGAAGAAAACAGGCCAAGCTGAACCACACACCAGCTAGTTCATTCAAAAACCAATGCTGTGAACTATTTGGACTTCTCCAACACCTGACAGCAGGAGACTAAAGAGGGTTCAAGGTTAAAGATACCTGGTTAATTTTCTCTGCCTAATTTTTTGCCTCACAAGGATAGTCCACACAGGTGAGTCCTTTCTGCTTGCAATTTTGCTAGTCATAGCTAACCAATTTAATCCTCCCTCAGTTCCACCCCCTTTCAAAGCCTTACCTTTTTTCTCAATAAATCATATTAGTGTTTAGGCAAGTACCACCTGCACTTACTTTGTTGCCCAAATAAGAGCTGGGTGCACTCCAATAGTAAATCTGTGGTAGTACTTTTTGTGCAGCCATGTTGCTGATGCTAAGCTGCTGATGCCCATCAAATCTCTTTTGCGTGGGGATAACTCTGATGAGACCTGGTAAGTCAGTCAGATGCCAGCCATTCATGTCTTCTATCTATAATGACAGGAAAATAAATAAATTTTAAAAAATCACATTACAATAGGAATCAGGACATTCATCATTTCAATAGTCACAGACTCTCATTCTTCCATTTTTTAAAAAGCTGATTAGGTTTAATAGCAGTGTAGGAACCAAGGAAAATGCAAAGTAATAACAGCAAACATTTCTTGTCATATGTGACTGGGATTTATAACTTCTGAGTAGGAAATAACTGCAAGTATTTGCATTCTGTGCTTCATGGTCCAGAGCAAGAAGGAAACTCGATCATACAAACATATGTGCAAGAATATCCACAAATATTATGCAAGTTTTCAATGAATAATATCAGTCACAGATTGTACAGAACATGAGCAGACAAATGGATATACATTTTCTGATTGCTGTAGGCAGCATAATTTATAATAATTTTCAATTCTAAAACCTTACAACTTCCAAGTTCAAATATGCTTTTTATACTTTTATACCTTTCTCGTGCTGGAAAGCACCAGAACTTGAATTTCTGAAATCCCATAACTAGAAATGAATCATCAGAGAAGAGCACACTATTCATACAAAGATGGCTTCTGGAGCCCAGATACAAGCAGAACAATAAATGAGCTCAGCCATGGAATGGAAAGTTTCCCAGTTGCTGGCATGTAAATGAGAACACTAGACATATATGATATTACTTGCAGACTTCCAGCATAAAGATATGGCCAAAATCAGGAGCTATTAGACTTTGAACACACTTCCCAAACTCAATCTACAGGCATGAATATGTAGCATACATCCATTTCAGTGGCATCAGTGTCTGAGCTTTGAGAACTAATTTACAGTTTAGAGTATATTTGCAGGCTAAAGACATTTTTCTACAGTACAAATAAGAACAGTAGGTTCATCTCCTTCTCACATCCTTTCCTAGGAATGCAGCATAAAAAAGAAATGGATTCAAACTGGCCCATGCAAGGCATTCCTTTTTCTTACTTAAGCTGTGTGTTCTATATTTAGTGTTTCAAAATTCTTAATTACTTCCGGTCTAGAAATTTAATAATTACCTGGAAATGAGGTTGCCCTATGGATATGGTGCATTTAACTCAGGAGTGGTTATGTAGGCACATTCCAGGACTGTGTTTATGCATATGGCTTCATTTTTTATTGTTATAGCTTCTTTTGTGCTTTTCAATGTTCTAACTGCTCTATTTCAGAACTTTCTCACAAAGAGAGACAAAGTTTATAAGCAGTTTCTTTTGGATAAATGAAAAATATCATAGAATCTTAGAATATCTCCACCTGGAAGGGACCCATAAGGGACACAAACTCATATGGGGCATAAGGAACACACATGATTTTCTACTAATAAGAAGAAACCTAGTGACAATAGTCAGTGACAACACACAAAAGCGATGACATGTACTGGTATGGTATGATTTTTCTTACACTTCTGTAGGTAAAGTGGGAGTGTGTGCAGATGCTTGTTTTCCCAGAGCAGAAACATTCCTCACAGCCTTCTGGATTATTTTGCTGAAGATTGAAGAATCCTGGTTTGCAACGATCACAGTTTTCTCCTTCAACATGTTCCTGCAAAGGAACATTAGAGTATTACTTCAGTTGTCATAGATGAGAATTAGAGATCACTGGCTTTTACTCTTCAGGAAGACTCTACAGACATCTATAGGAAAGACTTTTGTATTTGTGAATGTTAGCAGCAAATCCTTTACACAGTAAAAGGTGCTGTGTAGCCGCACGTAAATAACAGGACATGGAATTTGGACATTTAAAAGAGTTGTCATTTTTCATCTCTAGGAATGGATGTACTTTACTTCAGGGAATAATCTAATTTATATCCTTTACACTTGAGAGTCTCAAAGGGGAAGGAAGTATGGCACAATGTCACAACCTCAGCTGCAGTATGTAGGTAGGGCTGATAAAATCCGTGCACCTCCAGCTGATGCAAACTACAGGGATGTGGCAGTAGTCGTACTAATTGCTCAGAGTATCAGTTTTTCAGAGCTCTGTCATTAACAGCTGAATTCAGGACAAATACAAGTGCCTGCACCACTTCTTTCCATAACTACATGTGTTTGCCAGCCATGCAGCCAGGTTTGCAAACTCTTCCCCTGCAGAAAGACAGGCACTAAATATACATGAGCTATTCTAAACTTAGTATTTGGTAATTATATTTTTCACAGAAACTTATGCTGTGCATTAAATCCTACTATCTTACACTATAAATCAATTTGTCCTACAGGCAATATTAAAGCTAGGTTTTCCACAAGGAGTGTGTTGCAGGGAGCTCATGATATGGCTCTGGCTTAGTAATTCAGTATTTTCCCCAGGAGAGCTGAGAAAATTCTTCCCCTTTCAGAGGTATTATGCACAGTCTCCAACCTTGGAGACAGGGCTCTGTGGTGTGCACACAGGACTGAACTGTTGGCTCTACATCAGCAGAGAATGAACACATTATAAAAACCCTGCCTACGCTGTGTAGTCTAGGATAGCTCAAAATACACAGCTCTGAAGTAAATTCGCTGAAAGCCATTTGATAGCCTCCTGGTTAAGATGTAACAAAGATGGTAGAAGCAGGGCAAAGCAGGGGAGAAAGGATAGCACACCGGAATTAAGAGAAAATTGAGACAGGAAGGGGCAATGACCAGCAAAAAGGGAGACAGAATGAAAATGTAATAATGTTTCACCACTAGTTATACAGTAAGAATATGTGCAGGAAAGTATTTTTGTCTCTACTTCTGTGCTCTATGCTCCTCTTCAATAATATCATACAGACTATTAAACAAACCACAAATACCTTCAATAAAACTCAAGGTTATCAGTCAATTACATTTAACTTCAACATCTCATTAATCTCAAGACTGGCATTTTTACACTTTCACCAGAAATCTCGGGATTAATCAATGCATATTACTGCCATGGGTATGTCAAAATCAACTGGTTACTCATGCTTCATGTGAAAAGTAATGTGGGCAACATCTGGGCACAGAGATACTCTCACTCATTATTTAAGAAACCAGAATCATGAACACTGCTCCCAAAAGGTTCATACTGTGTTGATGTGCTTAGTGTATACAGAGCAGGAAGAGGAGAATAAAGACAGCTGCAAAGCAAATGTGTTTAAATGCAAAGTTTCCCACTCTGAAGTCACAAAAGTCATCTATGAGAAAAAGCTGTAGAATTCTATTGAATTCAGTGAATAATAGATAAATAAAACTCAGAGTTGGAAAGGAGATCTAACCTATCCCTCAGCAAATAAAACAATGTTTCTGCAACCCCATGTATTTCTCAATACTTTTCAGTGCAGTATTAAGCTATCCAAAGATGAGACTTTGACCGCATACCTTCATAAAGTTGCAATAATTAGTGAAAAAAGGCACTTATAGTTGCCCCCCTCCCCTTTGTGTATTTTAGTTTATTCTAGTTAATGTGGTAAAGATAATCTAATGCCCACTTTGCTGCGTTTTGCTGCTTACAGTTAGGACTGTTTTTCAGCAATTTCCTTTACAAGAAAACTATCTTTAGCAAATTTACAGCTCATCGTAGGTAATTGAAAGGTGTGATTAAAAGAAGGGAAGCATTTTCCCTAAGACCTGTTATTAACCATACATCCCACTTTATTCTTCCCATGGAGCATAACTAATCTGATGATTTCAGTGTCCCTTTGACCATATTCTGCTTTGATTTGAATTTGAAGATTGCTAGTGAAAATAAATGTGTATGTATCTGTATCTGAGCTGTGATACAGATACAAAAGGTATCATTTTTCTCCCACAAGCACTTAAAAAGGGATTGGAGGATCACAAAAGATGAACACTGAGGGAAAAGTGCATGTAATGAGAACTCTCTGGGATAAGAACAATTATTTCTATTCCTTATTTGTTCATTTTGGTCTGCGTGTACCAACAGGTCAGTTTGGCTTTATGTGAAAAACACCCTAAGAATCATTAAGCAGTATTTATCTGGTATTTAGCATAATACACCTTCATCAAAGCTCCATTCCAAGCCAGAATATAGCAAAATCACCCTCTTATGATCTTCTAGATTTGACGGCTAAGTAATTAGAAATGTGATATGGATGATTTTATTTCTGACAGAGAGCACGTGGCTGTTACATAAAGTGAGGATAAGGTTAATTCTCTGAGTAGATTTCAGAGCTATCCAGCTGTCAAACCAGAGCTTTGTCTGTGTCTGCAGCATGAGATCAAAGCTCTTTTACACTCCTGTATTTAAGGATGTCATGTAAGTATTTTTAAATTCTCATTTGTGACTAATTCTGTTAATTAAATTTTGGAAGGGAATTCCCACAAGTGCAATACAGAAAAATTGATCCACAGTACTGTGAGCTGTCCTTTGGGCACATTCATGGTCACTTACTAGACTGTGATTTAGAAAGCACAACCATTCCTAAAGCCTTTCTGATAGCTAGGTATTTTATAAGTGAATGAACGTGCTTTAAAATGTTTTTAATTTCAATATAATATCAAGATATAGTTTGATGGAGGTACTCAATGGCACACAGAAAAACCCTCTCAAATTTTCTTCCCAGAAATTAAGAAATTCATCCACAGAAAGGATAAATTTTGTGTTTTTTTAAACATGTTAGGGACTTCTAAACAACTATCCCAAGGCAGGAAAGAATGCCATATATCCCTAATGACTACTCCTAAAAGGCAACTTTCTTGTTTTAATGGATCATCAATTCATTTTCTCTCTTTGATGTCAAATTTACAGGTTAGTTGTAGAATCCACAATACTGTAAATACACAGTTTCTGAGAGTATGAGAATGGAGTTTGAAACAAATGATTCACAGGCTTCATAAATATCCCTTCATTACAGACTTCTAAGGACTTTTATGACTGGCAAGAGGATCCTAGGTAAATATGTTGATTGCAGTGAGTTCTGAGATGACACAAGACCATCTAGGATTTTGTAGGGCCAAGAACAAGTGTTCTCTGAGAAGTGGCAAACATAGATACTAACACAGCTAGGTAGAGCAGTGGAACACTCTGGCATAATAAAAGAGCATTAACTGCAATCTTTCAGCATCATTAGTATCTTTCCATGGCTCAGAAGAATCTGACATCCATACCTTGCAGATGCAGGGACCTATGCAGGGGTCATCATTTTCACTGCCCTCGAGGGAGCAGTTGCACGGCAGGCACTCAGGATATCCTGCATAGCCCAAGGCACATTGATTGCAGCTTTCTCCTGCATAGCCAGTCTTGCAGTGACAGAAACCAGGCAACAAATCTACGGGAAGAGGGAGAAAACATGAGCTATATTTCATTTGTCATTATTATTGTCAGATATGTGTGTTAGAGTGCTCAGAGCAGTACCTTTGGTAGCTTTAACATAAGGGGGTGTTTACTGTTGCTCACACCACCATCTGTAACTCAGCCATCTGAGAGAGGCTAGAATGAACAATGTAAGAACAGGGCAAGTACACAGTGATTTGAATTCTGAGTTTCCAGAAATTTGCTTACTGAAAATTGAAATATATCCCTACTTTCTTGCATCTAACAGTCCCTGAAAACATTCTCTTCTATTAATTCATCTACAGGCCTTTCAACATGCTTTTACTTTCAGAATGCATAAGGCTTCCTAGCAGGGAATTCCACATTTAGCCTTGTAGAGTGTGAAAGAAAACACTGATGTGTGTTAAATCTCTATTTATTGCCATCTAATTGTCATACCACAGAAAAGAGCAAGTAATGATTCACTTTATCTGTGCCATCTGTGATTTCAACACACATCCATCTCATCCTACCTGAAATTTTTATTTCATATACCACAAACTCCTAGGCCTACTCAATATCTCTACACAGAAACTGCTTGGTGGAGCCAAAAACCTCTGCTGTCCTCCTCTGCACTGTTTCCAGTTCTAATAAATTATTTAAGAAAGGAGTGCATAGTGTAGATTGGTTTGATGAGTTTTTCTGATGATTTTTTTTTTCAGTTATTTTTTAAAAAAAACAGTAGTATTTCCTAAGGCCCTGGTGATGTTTTTGACTACTGCCAAGACGGAACTGAGTTGACAGACCTGAGGCACAGCCCGGGGTAGTTCCAAGAGCTGTTTCACAACTGGTAGTGCCTAATTCAGAAATCACTGTAATCACTGTTCAAGTAGAACTACTTTTCTCAGTGTTCTACTTTTCCTGTAATTGCTACAAAAATTCATCATTTATTTTACTACCCAGCCATTGACTATCTTGAGATCCTTCTGAACATTTTGCAGTTCTTTCATTTTTCTATGCTGAAAGATTTTGTACGTGCTAACTTTGTCACCTTCCTACTCATCCCTTTCCCAGGTTAAATATGAATAATTTCAACAGTTCATATTGATCATCACTGTGAAAATGGTCCATTTATTCTTTTAACCAAGTACTAAGCCATGAAAGAACCTTTTTCTCCTTATTCTATTACACTTCCTTTTGTGGATTTTGCTAAAAGATCTTGTCAAAACCTTTTGAAAATCAAAATAAAATATTACTCAAATGAGCCTTTATTCACATATTCATTTAATCCTTCAAACAGATCCATAAGGCAGACTGTCCTCTACACAAAACCCCTAGTCTTGAGTTTTGCCCATTTTTGCCGCATTTCAGAAATGGTATAAATCATTTATTGTAATTCTAATTATTTGCTTGGAACAGAAACCAGACCTTCTGATTCTAGTTTCCTGGAACACCCTGTCTTTCTTTTGGATAAACAGTGTCTATTTAATAATGTCTGTTTTTAAAAATATTATAAGCTATATTTAATGCCTCAAGCAACTCAATTTTCAACTACTCAATCCATCCTGAAGCCATGGATAAATATGCTATATGCCTGATAAATTTTGCTTCTGCATTTATCAGCTTGCTTTAAACCTGATGCTTCTGTTCAAGGCAGTTCTTCTGACTTTTCCCCATGAACAAAGACTCTCAAGGGGGAAATTCCCTGAGCTATTCTACCCACTCTTAAAAAGAATCAATATAGCTTCTCTGCTGTGTCCCTTTCCTTTTTTATAACTTGATTACACCTAAACCATATTTAACTCCTACTGCATTTGAATCTCTAGCAGCCTGTTTGATTCTGATTTATCTGAAAAAGTACTTCTTAGCAACATCTAAGTACTTAGCAAATTATTCCTTAAAATATATATGTATTTATTATTAAGAGTATGACTTTCTGGAATCTGTCACAATTTATATTCTTTTCTATTATCCTCAGTTGGAAATAACTTCTGATTTTCAGTGAGTTTCTTTCTGTTGTTTAAATAGATGTATCTTTTTTCTTTCTTTTTGTTAGCTTAATTGCACTGCTTGAATAATTTTGAACCAGAGAAATGCATCTTCTCTGAATGTCTAATATGCAGTCTATAAACCCTAAGCTTGCCATTAGCAGTCTTGGATTGTTCATTTTTATTTTCCTTTTATAGGTTTCCTTGTTTTGATTAAGTTGTTTTTCAGGGAGGCTTTCTCATTCCTACAAGAATGTTGATTTGACTGCCCTTCAGGAGGAGAGTTTTAAAACAGTCCCTCATACATAAATCCAGAGGTGCTTCTCCTTTTTATGGCTCCTCTAACTAGCTATTTGAAGAAGCAGCCACCTACAGGAGTTTTAAATTATATTATCTGTTAATCTATACAGAGGTGAAATTCAATCTGTCTACTCTAACCTTGAAGCCTCTTTGATCTCCTGTAGCACATCGTACTGGCTGTCACCTTCTTGATCTGTCCTAATTATATACAGAATTTCAGTGCATGAAATTTCTGTTACTTACTATCTCAAAGTGATGTGCTCCATGGGTTTTGATGCCTTTGGCTCAGCTGATTCTCAAATTTCTGAGTTATTCTCCTCTCAAACAGCTATCATCAAGGCCCCACAGCACAGCAGGCCACAAGCTCTTGCAATCTGGGTCAATGCATCCTAACTGGACAATCTGGAACAGAGAAACTTTTGTTCCTTCCAGATGAAAATGCCCAGCTATACTCCAGGGTTCAGCAGTAAAAGACATAGGCAAGTCTACTCTTTAGAAGTGAGCCCGCCTCATTTGAAAGCTCCAGGAACTCATATCTCACAAATCAAGTCTCAGCAAGCTCAAATCCAATTACATGTCTCAGTATGGAACTCCCAAATACTCATTTAAATCTATAATCTCTCCATCCATTTTTGTTAGTTCCCCAACAAGAACCATCCCTTCTCCTCTCTTCCTTTGTATGCAGTTACTGAAAACTCTGCTGCCTGAAAACCCGCCCAGCCTGCCCCTTACACAGCACACACAGGTATGGATAACCTCAGCACACCACTTAACAAGAGACCTCACCCTCCACATCACAGGGGGCAAGGCAGGAGCCTGCTACCTGCCATACATCCCTCCAGCTCTCACTCCTCTTGATACAGTAAGTCTGTGTACTCGATTTGGCTCCATGCCTTCTTTCATAGACAGCCCTTGTGAGATCCCAGCTCTCCTCCCTGCATTACACAGCATGTCAATTCCTCTCAGTGTCCCACTGGGTATTTTTGACGAGGCTGCTGTAGTGCAAATGTAATTTACATTATGTCAACAGTATAACTACTTTTAGATTTAGGGCAGATGTTTGAGGTCTGTCTCTTGTTTTTGTTGTAATTAACTGATATTTCAGAAGAAGGACATCTTTTGCTTTTGGTCTATGACTTAATAGGTCTTGTTTGAATGGGGCTTTATTTGATGAAGCTGTTATTCCCTGTTTTCTCCCTGCATATTATCAGTTTCTGTGCTGTCTTTAAGCATACAGAGGCTTTGAAAATGCACCCTAGAGGATGAGTCATCTTGAAACATGAGTTTTACCAGTTAGGTTTTCCTAGCCTAGCAGTCTTTCAAAACTGCACAAAACCAAATGCATGCAAAAGCATGCCCCAGACCCTTAAAAGCCCTGTGATCCTAGGACTGGCCTCTTGTAATTTTTACTCCTGTTCAACAGCGTATAAATTTCAAAAATAATTTCTTGGAATTCAGTGGGACTGCTTGCTGAGCAAAGTACTACAAAGCCTGAATAAAGATTGAGATGTCTGGATCTTATTTATCCTAAAATGTCTGAGGACTTTTCAGCAAAAATAAACATCCTTCACTGGGATTATGTTGAACATAAAGAGGCAATAGGGGAAAAAATGATAGTATGCCCTGAAGACTGAGTCACAAAACTCTTCCAGGTTCCAAACCTCTCAGTCCTTGCAGGTGCTGAGGAGACAAATAAAATGGCTATTTGTTAAAATCTAGCCATTAGAGCTTGGAACAAGAGTACTGATTCACAGAGAAAGTCTTAATTACTGGAGTAGTTATAAATGGTTGAGCCTTCACTTCTGTAGGAAAAACTGCAGTATCAGCAATGGTCAAGTTTAGCTGTTATTAGGATGAATTGAACGCAGATGGACAAGTTCAGTTTTACAATCATTGCCTTTCAGTTACAAAACCTAGAGGCATTTTCATCAGTTTATTCTACAATTGATTCTAAATTTCTCTTTTTTATATTGCTCACTAACAAATGATATAGGATTGCTCTGAAAGAATGTTTAAAAAGCATCTTGAAGATTCAAAACCAAAACCAGACTTTACAATCAATAATAATATTTCATTTTAGAATATTGACTGAGATACATGAGGACAAGGTTATATTATGCTGATCAAAATGGAAATTATACTTATTTAATATGCAACAATACTTCTTTCTTTCCTGAAACAATGAATGCTATATTATAAAGTGACTTCTCTACGCCCTTGTCTTAGCTAGCAAAACATGATTATGACTACAGGATGCAGTCATTTAAATCCCCTCCTGATTCATCAATGCACCAGTTATTACAGTATTTACTACAATTCTCTGTTTTAATCTCTGCTTACCTACTGTATTCAAGAACACAGAATGTACAGCCTCCAGCTTTATTTTACTTGAGAACTGTTCACAGCGACTCTATATCCCCACTGATGTTCCTTACTATCATATTTCCATTTTAGTTTAATGTCTTTTACTTTCTCAAAGCATTTACTTAGCACACATTTAAAACACATATTCCCATCCTACACCAAGCAAACAATTTATCCTCAAACAATCAGCCAGCAACTCTTAAGATGTATTTCAACCCACCCAGAGTGCTCATTCTGGTTCACTGGTGAATAGATAGATTCCTTCAGACAGATCATGCTTTCCAGCATTTCCTTTATGAACATTCACCAGTGCTTCAAACCCAATTGCTGCCCAGGGTGAGCAGTATGCAGTAAAAAGAATTTTATCAGTGTACTGAATACAAATGTGAGAGGGAAAAAAGGGAAGAAGTGATCTGCTTTCAGGATAGTTTTATGCTAAAAAATATATCCAGACTCGCTCTTGATTCTAAAACAACCTCTTCTGTTACCAGAGAAATCTTTTCTTAAAAGAAATATTAGAAAGGCTTTTCCTTTCAGCTGGCATTATTGTGTCTTTTTTGTTGAATAAGGTGTTCTGGTCACAAATGTGTGATGGTTCAAGAACTATAAACATAATGAGCAAGAAGTAAACAGTTTTCCTAATGTGTTGGAACCTTATTCAGTACAAGAAGTAAAACAAAAGGCAAACAAACAGTAAGAACAAAGAGCAAAGAACAAGACCATTGTAGGCAGAATGGCTATGATGCTCAGATATATGTAGAGCTGCTTATTTTTGTTGTGGTCTTAAAACAGACAAATAGTAAGACAGATATCAAAATTATCCTCTGGCCACTGCCTAGGCAGTGCAAAGTGTCCACTTCTAACTAGATTTCCAAGACCAGGCAGGACACAGACAACTGGTCCCAAGAACAAATGCATGGACTACTTTGGGGAAGGAATTCCATATATGATGGCAGTCATCTAAACAACAGTGGTGCTTGTCACATATGAGAATAAATAGTTTAAACACACAGAATAACCTCTACAGTAAATAACTTGGAAACAGAAGGCATCAATGAGTTTGGAAAGTAAGAAAAGGATAAAAAATTCTTTATGAGTTGCAAATAGTAGATTCAACCGAGATTAGGAATACTCTAACATGCTCAAAAGCAACAGGCCTCCAACCAACTGCAGCAGCATGAGTTAAGTTTCAGGAAGGTGAGGAGAAGCTGGTTACAGTCAAGACAGAAAAAGATGAGAGTTTTCATTTTGTGAAGAGAACAAAACAACTCTGGTTCTCAGGACTGGAGAAACTAGAGCATTTTACAGCTTCTTTAAGTGCCTGGGGCCAGATGAGCAGGACTGACTACTCGCAGTAAAAGTAAAAGGTGGCAAAGTAGAAAAAAAAAATCTGATTTTGGAGATGTTATCTTCAACATGGTAGCATGACATATTTCTTGATTTTCTAGAAAGACAGAGTTAATGATCCAAACAGGAGCTTAATTCTCTTCCTAGAGAGATTCAGAAATGAGGCAAGAGAAGAATTTGCCAGAAAGAAGATCAAAGCACTAAAAAGGCAGAAGGAGACATAGCAAGGTGTCAAAGCACAGTACCACCCTGTCGAATTCAGAAAGTGTAAGCAGATTTAGAAAACAACTATGAAATGGTTTAGATCTGCTGAATGCTCAGAGGCATAAGACATTTTGAGAGCTCCCAAGGACACCATTACTGACAATCAAACAAGATGGAAAAATGTCTCTATCTTTTTGCTTTCCTCTTCTTGTGAGAGAGGAGCTGTCAGCCTGTTAAGTGCTGATCAGCTGCCAGGCTCCAGAAGGATGACCCACACCAGGGGACAGAGAAGAAGGTGTGACAAGAGAGACTGCAGCAGCAACAGAGAGACCAAGTGGCTGAGTAACATGAAAGTGGGACATCACATTCTTTTGAATTAATCATTCCCCATCTCAGATTCAGTCTGAGAGGTTCCTTTGTTGCATTGTCTGTCATCTGTAGCCATCTCACCCACAGGCTTGGTAAAGGCATTGCAGGGTCTTGCTGTGCTTTTGCCACCTTTGGGATTCATCCTCTCTTCTGCTCGTACTGTCTCTCATATCACTCCAGGTGAAACACTGCACTAGGTATCCATGCCCAGGTGCTGGCAGCAGGGAGGGGGCTGCAGGGCAGCCTCTGTGAGAAAAAGGATGGGGCTGCTCTGTGCCAGATCAGACAGCTAAGCCCTTCAGCCAGCTAGGTCAGAGAATGGAGAAGGGAAGGAGCAGGAGGAGGAGCTCCAGGTGCCAGAGCATGTATACCCCTGGAGGAAACCAGGCTGGAGCAGATATCTACACTGCAGCCTATGAAGGAATTTTCTTGAAGGATTTTTCTTGAAAGAACTACATGCCGTGGAGAACTTCTGGCAGAGAAAATTTTTTTTGTGAAGGATCTAGGCACATGGAAAGTACCCACACTGGAGCTGGGGAAAAGTGTGAGGAGGAAGGAGTGTCAGAAAGGAACTGTTATGACCACTGTTATGACTCCTGCTCTCCAACACCCTGCATCACTTGTGGTAGTGGGGGAGGAGATAGAGGAGGAGTCTGGAGAGGAAGAAGGGAGATTGAGTCTGGGAAAAAAAAAAAGAAAGTGGTGGAAGAAGGTGGCTTATCACTATCTGAAATTATTTAAATTTGCAATAAGTTAAATTAATTTTCCCCAAGTAAAGTCTGTTTTCTCCAGGATGATAAATGGCAAATGATTCCCTGGTCTTTACTTTGGCACATTAACTGCTTCACCCTATGTTCTGCCTCTGTCCTGCTGAGAAGGGCAGTGAGAGAGTGGCTGGGTGGGCAGCTGCAGCCAGCCAGGATCAACCCACCAGAGATACAACTGGGACAGGAAATCAGTATCATTTTATTGAACTGATGCAATCAGCACATGGTTATTACAGTAGATTATAGGCCCTGTCTTTGCATCTCTGTCATGTTGCTTTTATGTTCTACTGATCTGTTTTAAATGATTGCTACATCTCATCAATAGATTGTAATTAGCCCAATTTATACACCTCTTAAGAACAAACCTTGAGTTTTGTTATCTTCCTAGAATATTTTCAGACTTTTACAATGAAAGTATCAAAAAATATGGCAATCCAATATTTCCAAAGCCCAAGTAACACTTTATTGTCTATGTGAAGACAGCTTTTGCAGGGCTCTGGTAAGTAGCCTGCAATCCTACATGAATAATACAGAAAGCAAATAAATACCTTTCAAGAATAATTTTTAGATTTGAAATGGAAATTTGCTTAGATAGGAAAAGATATTAAAACATCACTGTAGAATTAGTTTTAATCTCTGTGGTAAAAGAAGAAATATCTTCAATGCCAAAATTTTTCCATATTTTCCACTAGAATATTCTTCCAAACATACACAAATTTCCCAGCCATGAATCTGAAAGAAGCCTCAGTAAATTTGGAATATGAGTTTAAAAATAACCAAACAAATGCAGCTAGATTACTGTTTGCATGAGTAAAATTAAAAAAAAAAGAAAACCAACCAAAAAACCAACGAACCAAATCAAGTCTTTTGGGCTTTTTTCTTGTTAAAGATACCAAAAATATTATTCATCTTTTCTTTGACCATTGCTGAACTTAATCTTTAACATCCCTCTATTTGAGGGAACTTACCTCCTTCTGCATGTTTCTCATCCTTGACACAAGTATCATTTAAGGACCCATTTGGATCGCAGGAACATGGCTGGCATGGATCTGGGTTATCTGGCAATATCTGCAAATATAAAGATGTTAGAAGAAAAAAACTTACTGTCAATAATTGGAAACTTTTATTCCTGTCTTAAATAAAAAGTAGGAGAGAACGACTTGTGTGTAGGTGGCTTACACTTTAACAAAAATGAGACAGCTGATAAACTTGAGTCCATGTAGACTACAACAAGAAGAAAAGGCCTCAAATTGCACCAGAGATTGGATATTACAAAAAATTTCTTCACAGAAAGAAGACATTTCTTCACATCCAAGGACATTGTTTAGTGGTGTATTGGGCAGTGTTAGATTAAGGGTTGGACTCGATTAGAGGTCCTTTGCAACATAAATGACTCTAGGTTCTATGATTTCATTAAAGTTACAGTTTAGATTTTTCTTTAGAAATACGTATTGACTTAGACACAAATATGTTTTCAACTAAAAAAATACCAGGTGTAGAGATTGTAACAGAACCTTATATAATTAAAATCAATAAATGCAATGAAATAGATTTTAAGCATTTACTACCTAAAGCAATATTGAAAAGATAAGTTGTTCTGGCCAACATGATTAAAAAAAGTAAAGTTAGTTAGACAGTAAGAGAGCAAAAAAGTAAGTGAAGAAAAGTGAACATTAAACAATGGAACTATTTCTTTTTATTCTTGAAAGGTTACCTCAACTGAACTTAAACCTCGATCTAATATCACACTAGGAATATAAATTACAAGTTCTGCTTGCACTAGATACATACACATCCTATAGACACACTATACAAACACACACATATATATCAAATCCCTTTTAGTTGGATGATAACTTGATTCAAGGGAAAAAAATCAAGTAAATGTCCTGCTGCTGAAGAAATAGGTTCTCAGTACTCCTTTTCTCAATTTGTAAAGCTAAATCTAGTCTATCAGGGAAAACGTAATTACTGCTATTTGCTGATGTTTTTATGTTTGAGGATTGAACACCAATCAGACTAAAGGCCGTTATTTACCCAACTGAAAATATACAGATGAAATATAAGCAATTCAAGCACACACTAATAGTGTAGCTGTCTACAGCACAGGAACGGCCCATATTGACAATACAACCTAATATAAGATTCATCTTTTGACAGCTTCCACTTAGATGAAAATACAGTCTTATATGATGAAATACAAAAAGCAATTTCCACTGCACTGAAATTTAAAGACATTCATGAAATACTATAGAATTTCAGTGGTTATTAATTCTACATTGCATTTAAAAAATAGAAATTACAGTCTCTCTTTCATCAATATCAAATATAGCAATATTTCTTTGAACTTTGATAACAAAACTTGAAATTCATTACTGAGGCAAAAGTTCTGTTTACAGAACCAAATCCTCCCTTAAATTAAATTGAAATACTAGCTGGAGGCCCTGACCTCAAGTGCATTCCCTCATCTCAACACAATTCACTTCCCTATTTCTCTGAGCGTTAACGTTACACATTTCCAGCTGCGCAAAGCAAGCGCTGCACTGTCAGATTTGGAAGTCAACCTTCTCAAAATGGCAGTCCCAACTCCTTTCAAGATCGTGAGTTGCTGCCCTGGTGTGAAGGGGCGGTCTGAGCCCCGGGGCTCGCGGCGAAGGGCCGCGGGAGCGCGCCTTTACCCCTTTCGGTCTGAAGTAGCCATCGAGGCAGGTCTCGCAGTTGATGCCACCGGTGTGGCCCGAGCAGTTCACACACACTCCTCCCCCAAGGTACTCCCCGTGGATATTCAAACTCTGATTCCTGTCTGCCACGCCCTGATCGTAGTAACACTCCTCCGTCTTCCCGTGACAGTTGCATGCTAAAAAGGAAGGAAAGTGTTAGCAAATACTTTCCCACCGGGGATGCCCTGCTGTTACTGAGGTATCAAAAAGAGCCATTCAATATTTAATCATTGGTCCTGTGTATACTGTAACCAAAAGCACAGCTAAACATTCACTTACTATTTCATTTGTGAAAGGCAATGTAGTCTCATTACAAACATCACCTAAAATTCTGTATGTTGTATTTTTTCTCCTCAATATTTTCTCTTGGGGAGTACAGAAGTTGACAGACAGCCTAATTATGATGTTCCTAGTTTGTTTTAGTTTGTTTGATTTTTTTTTTCTGTTTAAATTGATAGCTGAGAAACCTTTTGGTGGTTACATACACATGTGGTCATGAAAGGGTCATCTAAATTAAAATACAAAAGGAGTTGCAAGGAAAGCAGCAGAATGGTATGAGTAAATTAAAATAATTCAAATAAAAGCTGAAAGACATCCTAAAAACATCTGACTTGCATATATGCATATAAGAACTGGAGCAGAACAAAGGGATTCCAAATCTTAAATCTTCTCTGACACTTATATCTGAACTCTAGACTTCAGGTCCAAGTGCAGGAAAGATAATCCAGTAATTTGTTGCAGTGAAAACAAGGCAGCTCACTATCCCTTTCCCCATGATATTAAAACATTCATTTCATCATAAAGAGAAATTCAAAGCTTTTCAAAATTGTGAGGAAGAGTTTTCCTTTCATATGAAACAGATCCTAGTGAATCGTTTCCACCATGACAGTACAACAATTCACTCAAGGTTGAACAGAGTGTGTCTCTTAAAAACTAAACATGAAATTAAATGTACCCTCATTCCAGAATGCATTCCCAGTGCAGACAGAGTCCCAACTAAAACAAAGACTTCGGTGACCGAAGTTCACAGGACACAAATAAGCAATGGCTACTCTTATCATGGGCATATCTGTTCCTTTTTATTTATTTTTAATCACTCATGGTAAAATTATAGCTGAGATCCTACAAATGAATAAACACTTTGTGTAATGGAGCATTAGATTTTATTATGTTCAGAAATATAAGTGGTATGTGACCTTTGGAAATAAGATGTTAAAGTTCAATTATAACTACCCTTACTACAATAAATCTGAAAATTAAATTCCCACCCTGTGAGAAGTTGATATTTCAAGGTATGTTTTCATTCCATGCTGGAAAACTAGATAAATTGTATTTTCTGTTAAAAAAAAATCAGACACTCAACTTGCATTTTTGATCATACAAAAATATTTTCTTTTAACAAGGAGGAATAGTAGAACATATAAAAGTGCCATTTATACAAAAATCATGCTGGTAAAGTTTAATATGCTGAAAAACCTGTAAAAAGATTCTTTTACTTACTGGGATATAGCCCTGTTATTTTATCAAAACCAAACCATCATGATTATAAAAACTACACAAGACGATGTTTTTTGTATAGCATTCCCCAAACATCACCATGTTACAATAAAATACTCTGAGTTCAATACAACCACAATTCTACCTGTAATTTTTCTGCTAAGTCTTTTGAGTTTGTCTAATTAAGTGAATACATCACATCAAATGTTATTCATAAAGCAGTGTGGTTAGAAACCAAATTATCTGCAAAATCATGTAGGACCCAATTTCGGTTTTCAGTAGCAGTTGCAATACATTTTCTCTTCTGTCCTTCCTTCAACTTACGTTCACATTCATGCCTATGCAGGAGAGTGCCAGCATGCCAAGGCTTTTGATGGAAACCAGGACAGCACTGATCACATGTCTCTCCGCATGTGTTGTGCTCACACTGACAGACGGATTTCTAATTTAAAAGAAAAACAAATATTTACACAATGTGATGATTTGAAGAATCTGTCCATGTACATAAGATGCATTCCAGTTCAAATTATGAAAACATTAAGAATGGCTCTACTGTGTAATTCCTTTGTTTATTCATTTTTATTCATTTATGTATCCTGCATTCACCAAGCGTGTTTAAGTCCATAGCTCTATTTAAAGAAAAAAGCCAGGAAGCAAAGGAAGATAGTTGGTCAGATAATGTAAGGAGAATCTAAGAATACAGGAGAATTTAATTCCCACTGGATAAAGAAAGGAGAATGGGAAAGTTCACCAATAAAACAAATAAACTAATGTACAGGTAGCCCTCGGATACAGGAAAACTGATCTGACCCCTGAAGGAGCAAGCCATTCTCCCCCCTTCCCTCAGATGCAGCAATTCTGCTGCTGCAGAATGAAATCAATTTTGTTGGCTGGTCCAATACAAATTACTATTTTTTTATACTTTGGCATTAGTTTTTGACTGGATAAGTCAAGTTATCACATAACCTTCCAACTGTGTAACTAATTCTGTGAGAGGGATAGCAGGAATGTTTAAGTGAGCACAAGTTCAGCCTTTCAGTCACTTTACAGTTCCCCACAAGACTACCTGAGTCCCAGCATGAAAATATTACTGTAAGGAACACCCAAACTCCCTGAGCCACAGAAGCAGCTTGAAAAAGGTAAAAATCCCTGCACTTTGAAGAAATGAGCAGTAAAAGTTGCCTTCCCGATAGTTATTTAGTGAAGGGGATTCTCTGGGGTCCTTGTGAGGCCATACAAGGTCGAACCAGCAAGCCAGAGAAACTCCATGGCTCACAGGACAAAGCACAAATCTTGCAAAACAAGGCTAACTCAAGGACTGCTTCAGAAAAGCATGGCAGTAAATTCCAGCAAGTTTATTCCTTCTAATGCTAAGGGAAAGATTCTTTCTGCTAACAAGTACAGTCATAATGTTTATAAGCTTATTTTGTCATGGCTCATTCTAAAGAATATCCCTGGAGAGCTAAACCTCCAAATCTCTTCTGGCTTGAGCTGTTTCACTTATGCTATTTTTTATACTGGTCAGACAACAAATACATATTTGACATCCTGCAAAACAGGACATCACACTTGTCATAATGGCTTTATTTTATCTAGTAGCCAAATTATCTGAAGTATATAGTAATCTCATGATCTAGCAGCAGCGCTTATTTTCTGAGCACTTATTTTCTGAGGCAAGCCTGATTCTAACAGATGGCACAGAGACAATGCTGCAGTTTGATCACTAAGGGCATCTGAAACTATAGTACAACACTTACTGTACTTTCTGTATGATTACAGAAAATTCTCAAAGGGTTAAACCATGGAGTTTGCTCAATTTTTACAAGGATCCATAAAAATTGCTTAGAACTCCAAATGTATTCTCTATAAGATTTCATCATCTCTTTAAAAGATTTCCTACATAATGCTTAATGTCACAAACAAGCAAGATTTTTAGTTAAATCCTGTAAAGCTCCTACTTAAGTGAATAGTACATGAAGAGATCCCACACTGTGGTATATAATAGGAAATAGTAAATAGGAAATTCAGTATTAATGATAATGGGTGCATAGATGGACAATCAGTAACAAATTATATTTCTATATTAATTATATTAGTTATGTTTTGATTGTATTGGTTATGTGCAAAATAGTTGAAAGATATTATAAACAGCTCATGATTTTCTAGCTTAGCTCAACTGATCATTCAGTTAGTGCTTCCTACATAGCCAATGCACCATTCTAGAGCCATCATATATTTGCAAGTATCAATTAAATATTTGACAATCATTTAGGAAACATTTTGATTAATATCAAGAAAGAAAAGAAAGACTGACTGTTAGTACTCATTTCTACAGCTAGCTAGTGTAACCCAGATTTCTGTTTTCCCTAGGAAACTTCCAATATTAATTATCTGAAACCTATTCTTTCACTTCAGGAAAGCCTCTGCTGACACTGTATGAATGTTTATTATTCTGGTTGCTAGCACTGTTTCATCCTGGCACCGCTTCTGACTGTTCTTCTAGGTGAAGAACAGACATAAATTCACAGAACTCTGAAGAATATCAATATCAGGGGTTTTTTTCTCATGTTGCACAGTATAAATTAGGCACATTAAAAAAAAATACATACATTGGTCATTGGATCCAGTGGACAAGCTTTTGCATGGCCTGAACATATACACATGCCTCCAACGGAGATGTCTTTTATAGAATAGTAATACTGTAAGACAAAACAGAAATTGAATTGCTAAGTGGATTCTAAACTGCAGGTGCCAAACTGCAGAATTCATTTCTTGTGACAAAACTGTCAGGTCCTGTTTTATTTCTTTTTTGATCTATTACAAATATAGCAGACAGTGTAATCCAAGCCGTGTCATGATCAACAGATTCAGGCTGAGTGAAAGAAAGGGTGTAAATTGGCACAGTTCCATTTGTTTGAAGTCACAAAAGCCATGTCAATTTATACACAGCATACAAAAACATGAGAATAGGAAAAGGCTATATGCACGCTGGATAATGAAAAGCCAAATCCTAAAGAATTTATTCTCTTCAGAAAATATTGAAAGGAAAAGGCATGATGATGGAAAGAGGAGTAAAACTAGGAAAAAACCTATGAAACACCTTTGTTCACCTTAGCTGGGTCTAATTTGGGCATTCACTGAACTGTGGAAAGAAGAACTGGTTTTCACTATTGGCCTTTTGAATGATCATGAAACAGTCTTTATTACTGAGATTTAAGTACTTTTGACCAGTACTTTAAGTACTTTTTCTTGCCTTTTGACCATTTCTCTTTTTTCTTTGGTGAGGATTAAGAGTCCTAAGTAGAAAGAAGGATAGAAAGATATTCATAATCTTATATTACAATGCCTGTGAGAAGTGAACCTCATCCGTTTTCTTCTGTTTCAGCAAAGGTCCTGCAACACACTCACAGCTGATTAATCAAGCAAAACATATGCTATTTGCAAACTTTGCTATTACAATGTTCAACATCCTTATCAGATCATGAATAAATATATATGCAAAAAAAAGAAAACTCTTATCACTCCTAGTTAATGTTCCAACACAGAGAAAATGTGTAATTTTTGGCTACCCTTTGTTTCCTGAGAAGGGTGGCAAGTTTCAGTTGCTCCTTGATCCTTTTAGGGCAGCCTCATGGAGAGATGCCACACAGAAGCTACTGTTCTTTGCTGGTTTGAGAAATCAGTGTATCATCCTGCACTTGGTTTTCATGAGTTTACAGGGATTTTTCAAGTGCTAATTCAACTTTGTATTTCCATTCCCTTAGAATCAGATTATTAAATGTCCACTTTTACATAAACACACCATATTCATGATTAGTGAGGCTGCAATAACTGCACTCAATTGGAAGGGAATCTGGATGTGTAATTCAAAACAAAATAGCTTGTTCCAAACTTTCAGAAATAGCCAGCACTCTCTATTTAGACAAGGAAAGCAGAAATGGGGAACAGAAGAAGCAAATTTTCTTAGCACTTAACCATCACTGACAAATGATATTAACTAAAGTCAAGAATAACGATACTCCCCCCTTCATAACAGGACTTATTTTTGTTTTGGAAAGTTTATGTTACCACTATAATATGATGACCAACAGGAAGAGGAAGTGAGCAAAAATAAAAATAAAAACATGGAAAATTATATATCCCCCGAAACAGTTTTTTGAGAATGCTTAGTAGAAAAATCAGAGGAAAACAAGAATAACACACAACATTTGATCATCAGGACAACAGGAAGGTATGAACTAGAAAGGAAGTGAAGACTGCAGAAAGAAGGGACACGGGTGTGCAGACACAAGGCAAGACAGAGACCAGAGTATGGGTATGGTGTGAGTTTAAATGCTGTGTCCATTCTTTTAAGCTAAAGCAGAATGTTTACTGCTAGCCTCAATCATATGAAAATGCTAAAAGTGCTGCATTCAGGCTCTACTACTACTTACATCAGAATTAGAAATTCTACTCAAGGGAAGTGTTCAAGGCATGTTAAAGGTAGCAGAGGATTGAGAAGCAGAAAGAGGCAAGAGATACTAACACAGCAAACACTTGCCAAATACCTACATTCAAATGTTTGCAGCCAAAGGAGCTGTATTTATGTTAAAAACATCATTAAGCAGAGAAAGTAAAATTGTTAATTCTGCTCTAGAGAAGATAACAAAATAGAGTGAACAGGGAATTCTCCAACACCAGGATTTTGAAAGACAACAAGAGGTAATCATCATGTCCCAAAACTCCCTATGGCAAACAAAGGCACGTTCAGCACTCACAAGTGTAAGAGAACTTCTGCACAAGCCTTTCTTCTGCCTTGCCAGAACTTACCCTCCTTGTAACAATGGGGTCAATTTCAGCTGGATCTTTATGTGCAAACATCATTAAATCAGCATTTAGTGTCCGTATTCTCTGGAATCTCAGGCGAATAAAGCGAGCAGAGGTGAACTCCAGTAATTCACGTGATGGATCATCAGCACTAGGTCGTCCATTAATTAGAGACGTGTGAATCTGAAGAATTATTAAAGCAGTAAGGAATTACATTACATCAATGTGGTCATGATTAGGCCAACAAATATCATTATAGGCATTGTGTTAATCCATTTGTACATGCAAAATACCTTCCTTCCTTAGAAAGTAGATTCCCCCCAAAATATTCCATGTGTCCACACCTCAGCTATGAAGAGCCTTTATAATAAAAACATTTTGAGCAAAGGAAAGTCATCAGCTACAAAAAGACTACAGCACAAACTGCATGTGTACCCAGACCCTAAAACAATGTCCATGCTGCAGGCAACTCATTTCCCCTCCCCTAGTCTGAAAATAGGTAATCATACAACCAAATGGGCTCAGAAAGTTTGAGTGAAGGGAATGTGTACTTGGAATGAGATTCAGAATTCAACAGGGGTCTGTTTGCACCTCTTAGAGCGATCATCATCAAAAGGCTTTTGAACTTTTGAAATCCTGAAAACTACAACAGCTAGATGAGACAAAATCAGCATTCATAAGCACCTCTCCTTTCCCACTGTCTCTTTACACATCTCCTTTGAATCTTGCTCTCAGCAAGGTGAAGCAATTTCCTGGGTTGCAACTGTTTTCTCCTGGTCCCTGAGGAAAGTCTTTATCACTTCTGAGAACTTTGTTTAGCATTTGTTTTTCCAAAGACCCTACCTCTCTCTGCCTACCCTGTGGTTCCTGTAAAGACCTCCCCCTTTCTCTGCCTGCCTGATCCTTAAGTCTAGAAATCTTCTAGGTAAGCTCTGTGCCTCATTCATAAAGAGACTCTCCAATCCCAACTGCAGCAGCAAGGGCAAGGCAACAAAAATAAGAGATCTTCTTCCCCTCCTGTCTTTGTAGATGATCATGGCACACATTAGCTCTGAATCAACTAAATAAAGCAGATGGGCTGCTACAGAACTGTTCTCAAAAAAGGCCTACAAAAAGAAGCATGTCAAGTATAGCAAAATATTGTTAATGAGCACCTAGAGGGAGAGAGGAAAAAAACCATTAATTTTCCTGTATTCTCAAGTGTTAAATTTTAATTGGGGCATTTTTATTACAGGCTGGTACACTGAAGGAATGTTCAGATGCTAAGCCAAATGTGCAGAACATTGGAATGAATAAGAGAATTATTTATTCTTTGCAATGAACATGTGTTGCCTCGTACCTCAGTGCTCTGAGTGAGTGGTCAGGCCACACAGCCACTTTCTGTCACTGAACATGGTCATATCACTGCTGGTTTAGGCAAACAGCTGTCCTCCAAACACCAGCTGGCACTCACTCTGCACTGGCTGCCTCACACTGAGGAAAGAGATTGCAATCTGCTGCTCCCAGGAAACCAAGTAGCTCTTGTTTCCTGGAGTTTCTGGAGGTGCTGGATAGACTTACTGAACAACTGCTGTCTTGCATTGGCTATGTGATACTATCAACTCACTTATTCATCTCAAAGGCAGGCATCAAGAGGATGGTGCCAGACTCTTTCAGTGGTGATGTGGAAGCTGCACCTCAATATTGAGGAAGAACTTCTTTATGCTGAGGGTGGCAGAGCACTGGGACAGGCTGCTCAGGGAGGTCATGGAATCTCCCTCTCTGGAGACATTTAAACCCACTTGGACTCGCTCCTGGGTAACCTGCTTGAGATAACCCTGCCTTGGCAGAGGTCTTGGACTAGACACTCTTCAGAGGTCCCTTCCAACCCTAACAATTCTGTGATACTGTGATTTTTACTACCAAGAGGGAAACCCTAAACCTCATCATGTCCAGCACTCTGCTCCACTGTATCTACAGATATACCAAATCACTGGGAACCACTCTTCCAGGAGCAGCCATCAATTACATCTTGCCTGTGTATAAGCCAGCACCTCTGGGTTCCTGCCATGTTATCTCCAGGAACAGGTGATATCCCTACCTCTTCCTCAGATCCTAACAATACAGTCACTGAGCTCTGACTCAGTGCTGCTCCTGACTACAGGTATCTAAAGGACACAGTTAGCTGGAAACAAACAGAATAAAATGCTATGAAAAAGACACAGTGCAAACAAAAGATTATAATAAAGAACCCGCAGGAAGCAAGGAGCAGCTCCTGAATGAGGAATGCCTGACTACAAATAAGACAAAAGCACATGGCCAGAGAACTGCTCAAGTCCCTGGTGAAAAGAGAGAGAACATGTGTGGAGGATAAACTTCAAAAGAATCCTGAAAATGGTGGCAATAAGTCAAGTGGAAATTGACAGATCTTTCCAAAGAAAGGAGAATTTTAGTAAAAACACATGCCTAAAGACTTTTTAGCATAATATTTACTTGTGAGCAAGGAAACATATTTTTTCTGAGTATTTTTTTCACACCATCACTGCCTTCCTTTAAAACAGGATCCAAGAGATTTCATTTATACAGCCAGCAAACATAGATGGGTTAGGGTTTAAAGCAACAGAATGCTAAACACTAAACTTTGATATTCCAGAGATAAAGACAAAATAAATCTAAAGTAATGCTTTGCTCAGTCTGATAGAACAATAGCACGGTGGCGATAAGCAGCACGGCAATCTGACTATCTCTTCAAAAAGACAAAAATAAAGATTTCGGGGGTGGGGGGAGAAAGATACAGGTGAAATCCCAGGTGTCAGAAGAAGCAAGTGCCCACAGAGAATTAAAAGTATCAGTCACAGACACAGCTTGACCACAAATGACACAGCTGACAATCAGCAGTCATACCTTTTGATCATTTTAAAACTAACAAATTTAGTCTTCAGACACAGATAGGAGAAAAAAACACCTCCCTGGAATGGTAGTTTTACACAACTAAAATGTAAATTAAATTAACAAAATAAAACCAGAGGCATTCATTTTAGAATAGACCCTATTATTGACAGGATCTATCTGCCAGCAGTTCATTTATTTGGCAAAGCTGATCTAGTAAGATGATGAGCTCCATTTATATTATTTTTAAGCTTTGTCTTTAAACGTTTCACAGTTTCATCTTAAAACAACAAACAATTAAGTTCACATAATTACTGAAATGCAGCTATGTCCTGTGTGAAACATTGCACCTGCTCAAGTATTAACATCAAAATGACACTGAGACTAGAAAATTCAAAACTGTATAGTTTTATTAAAAATGAATCTGAAGTGAAAATTTTACACTGGCGAAATTAATTACTCTAAATTATTTCTCCTCCTATAAACATCTGTGATGAAATCATTCATTTCTTCCTAGAAACATTCAGAATCAACTTGAACACTGTCCAACCAAGTTGTTCCTACTCCTTGAAAACACAATAAGGAAGAAATAAAGAATACTTTAGGAACATCTGTCATTAATCAAGAAAAAACAGTAAGAATCTTAATTTAAAGACGTTTAAATAGGATCAGATTTACAGTATTTTCAATATGACTGTCCCAATGAGACATCACGGGGTTTTTCCAGAGCACACTCGCTCTTTTCATTTCCCTCCACTATCTTGCACCTGTTTGTAAGACCCTGTTCCCAGGACAGAGACTTTTCAGTCCATACACTAGCGTGGCCCCAACCCTCCAAATATTTTTGAATCAGATATTTTTGAGTATTTTTGAAACCTGTCCCACTGAACACAATGCTCACCCTGCACCTACCGCTATGCCATACAAGATCATCACAGCCCTTCATGTGCAGCTCCTGTGAAGATTATCCCCCCCTCCAGACATCAGCTACGGCGCTGATGGCCTGTGCTCAGCTGGGCACACACGGCATTATGAGCCACTCCACAGCTCTACAGCACAGCAAAGAGCCAAAGCTGACTCTTCCAGGAAAATGTTAATACTTTAATCCACCCACTGGGCTGCTAAAATTTGGATAATCCAAGTCCCCATGAGGGAACAATGTCAAATTTTGTTCAGGTTTTATGGACAGCTTTTATTTACCATTTCCAAGACTGAATTAATAACCATAATTTTGGATTCTAAAGGAAATATATTTAGATTTCAACTATAGAAAACTTTTCCTTAATAAGGCATTTGTCCAGGACTATAATCCAACAAATGGAATCTTTAGGAACCTCCAACAGAGACCAGAAGAAATTGGTTACGAAAGATTATAAGAAACAGAGAATTTAGGCACTGATCTTTCTCATACAATATGATCACTTCCTCTGACTAATCAGTCTAAAGGTTTCCTGAGCTACAGAATGAATCTGAGTCATAGTGTTTAATGTCTACCAATTGCCCTTTTTTGTAATATAGCTCTACTTCCTTTTTCAACTGTTACATTTTTCATCACTACATACATTTGTCCCAATGCGAGGAAATTTGCTTCTTAAAAAAACCCAACAAAAATAAATGGCTCTGGTGGGGTTGTTGTTTGTTTATTTGTTCTCTTTGTCCTTTTAAACCTGGAACTCATAACTGTTTAATTGAAAGTATTTTAATTTTTCATTTGAGAAAATTGTGAGCAGTCAACATCTTTGAATTTTTAAAATTCAATATCATGATAAATCAACTTTTTCTTATCTGAGAACTGTGGAAGATGTTACAAGCTCTCTACTCAGAAGAGAATTTATTCTAAGACTAGCCCATCAGCATTCATGCATAATTCTTTTTTCTTCTTACATGTATTACTTTGCTTTTAGCAACATTCATTTTCATACAGTATTTTTCATGTAGTATCATAAGCTGCTAATAGAACGAATTATCTTAAATTTTGCATTACCAACAAATGCTCCTATTACACAGTTTTCTGATTTTTTAGATTGCCTGCAAGAATGCTGAACAACAGGGACACTACCAAATATATTCAAAGGACATCTCAAGTACAGTAGAATCTCTGGACCATGTCAGAACCAAAAGACCTGTCCAGCTTGGCAGTCTGCCCCATACAGCATCCAAACCAGCACAGTAACAGTAAGATGAAGGCAAGAATACATAATCCATCCTCAGGGATTTCCTGAGCTAGAGGTAGTTTCTATACATCTGGTAAGCCTCAAAGGATTTCCATGAACTCAGTCTCACCTTAAACCCAAGTCACCCTTCAATATCTACACCACCACGTAAATCAGGATTTTTTCATCTCATTTACTTGTTGTAGGGAAAGAGATCCTTCCTTTGTTTATTTTACATCTGCCTCATACTCATAAACTCACTTAATACTTCCAGTTCTGAAATTGGAACAAAGAAATGTATCTTTCTACCAGCTCTATTCTTCATTTCTTTACTACTAATTAGCTTTGCATAGGTATCATGCTTCCATATCTGTAGTTTTAGTGGATGTCTAAGGAATGTTACTAAAAAAAGAGTGTTTCATTTGACACTCCACACTCCACAGTTACTGAGAATATCTGACAGTGAGGAGTTAAATAATAACTGTTATAATTCACCTATTTTAGCCTTGAGTTCCTTTTCACTATTCAATTCGTCATTTTTTCTGCACCTCTTCAGTTAACAACCTAGTTTGCAACTGTTTCTCCAACTCCTCTCTTGTAAATAATGTTTCCAGTGCAGAAACCTTCCTGACAGTCTCTATAGAAAAAACTGATTCAAATCATTAATTTAGTTTTTCAGCGATGACCTTATCTTTCTTGAACACTCTTTGATCATCTCTCAGCCCACCAATTCTCTGGCAGACATCCTGAATCTGATGTGTCTGAAAAAAAGGTTTATTTCAACTCAGTCACTCAGAATCTTTTTCACATCTTTATTGCAGTTTAACATTTCATTTGCTGGAGCTTATTTTCTTACCTCTTTGCCTCATTTGCAGGAAAAGATATATGATGCCCATTCACAAATAACACCAGCAAATTCTGATATCTATTATCTTTCCTTGGTTTATTTTTTAAACATGCTGTATAATTTCTGGGACCATTCTAAAATGTAGCATGCATGTGTGTGTAATTACATAATTATTTAACAGTTAATTATTCAGACCAGGATCTGTGCTTTGTTTTCAATTAAACCATGTGTTCCTTTACTAGCTGTACCAAGAACGTTCAGGTTTTCAAGAAATACTCTTTTGCACTACATTTTATTGTGACACCTAGAGAGTCTGCCAAAGGGTTGCAGAAGGTTGATATTATATTCTTAGCCTTCCTTCAGCAAGAACAGCTAAGTTACTCACCTCTGGGCAGTTGCTGATATGACATTAAAACAATGCTGTCCCGGTTTAGATGCTGAATTTTAGTTCAGAGATCTCATACACCATCTTATTTCTGCTGACTTTCTGATATTATTACATCTATGGTGCCTCTCCTCCATAAGCCACTCAGTCATTCCTAAACAGCTTCTTGTTTCTGTCATGCCAAAGTGTCATCTTTTTCCAATATCCTTTAAAATCTTGTATTAATTATTAAGGCAACCTTTCTCAGCTGCTGGGTGTGGATACTGGGCAATATTTGGATCCATTAATCCTAGTTTTTGTAAGAAAGACCTCTGAAAGGGCTTGCAATGTGCTCCAGCCAGGTGATGATCAGGCCTTTGACTAGAATTTCACAACACATTTCATCAGGTTTCTGCCACTGAGAAGTGACAGATACAGCCTAAGAAAATTTTCACCATTTTTGGCAGCAGACAAGTTTCATATAGTGATGAACAAGGACTTATTTAGACTTTACTTGTAACAGGTCTTCAGGACAGAGAAAAGTATTACCCTGCACCCCACCAAATATTTTTTAAATGTTAACAAAATCTCTCTGTGACTTCTCAAATCTAAGCAAACCCTGTCCTCTCAGCCTCTCCTTACAGGACTGACTCTCCAAGTCCTTACTTGTCTTCCCAAACATTTCCTGGACTTGTTCCCACATGTCCACATCTACCTAGTACTGAGGAGCCCAGAACAAGACTCAGCTCTTCAGGTGTGCCCTCATCACCTCCCTCAACCTGCTGTTGACTAATGCAGCCCAGGATGCTCTTGGCTTTCCTTGCCTGCAAGGGCACCTTGCTGGCTTATGCACCACTTAGTGTACACCCCTACTGTCATTCAGCTCCTGGGTTATGTGGGCACAGCTGGCTCACATCTCATTGAACAGAGCTCCCAGCCCTTTGCCTGCTACCAGGCACTGAACTGTCATGTCTGCAGGCAATGAAGAGACCCCTCTCCTGGTGTCAGAAGTCACCACTTTGCAGTACTCACCACCATGGGAGTCTCCATTTCTGAACCAACAGGCACAGACTCTGCCTGCCTCTCTTTTTTCGTACAGTTGTGGCTTCAGGCTGCAGCGTCCCAGATAAAACTTAGCTACTCACTTTGCTGTCACCTCTGATGCTCTGCAGTCTACTGGATGTCTACTGACGTCCTCCTGCAGTCCTTTCTTGGTGACACAAACACCCAAACACATCACACATTCTGCAGACATGGACACTCTCTGTTTTCTCCCTCACCCTTAGCAAGGTCCCAGACAGTTCTTCCAGTCTCAGAGGTTAAAATCTGCATCCTGGCTCTGGAACTCAGCCTGGGCTGAGGGCTCTGCTGTATGGGGGCAGTCGTGGCAGCCAGTGCTGAGGACTGTGCCCAGACTGTGCCTCATCACTATGGCTGAGCACCCAAAACCACTCTTTCCACCCCTCCTTCTGTGCATGTTTCTGGCATGAACTGATATGCAAACATGCATCATTTTAGCTGCCTCTGTTGTGAGTGCAATAGTAAAAATGCTGCCACTTGGCATTAATGGATATTATCAACTACTGAGTTACTTAAAATTAACACAGGTTAACAAAGTTTTAAGAATTTTAAGTATGTACCATGGTCTCATACAAATTTAAAATACCCATGGATGAATCCAAGTGGTGTACTTTTCTACTTAGAGCTCTGGTATTTGAAGTCTGTTACTTTGCCAAGCAATTTGAGTGCAATCAATCTCAAGCTGCTTGTAGGATATAAAAAACCCCAGCTGTGTGGCTGTGTGGCATGGAGTTTTTATGCTCACTTTCTTTTCAAGAAAAGAGCATCACTAACCAGTATGCTTTTCACTGATGATAAACTGGAAGACCTAATTCTTCCATAAAAAGAGAAAGCTAGTTAGTGTAATTTTCTACAAGGATGGATTGGAAACATCACTTTACAATAATTTTTTTGGCTAGTAGTGGTGAAGAAGTCCCTTTGTTCAAGTATTCAGTAGTTTATTTTGTACATCATATCAAGACTGTGGGCTTCAACATTGGCCCTCTGTGTAAGGCAGTGGTCTGACCCTAAACTATTGTCAAGAAAGGTCAGTGTCTCACTAAAATCCAATCTCTGACAGCAGCATATAGGAAAGAAAAGTTTCTGTCCTGAACAGAAGGTCTTGCAACTTGATAATCAGGACCAGAGAAGACAAAAATGTCAGCATTAAAATGATCTAATGGGAAAAGTACTCCATGATTTACATTCTGAAGTTATGCAAGCACATCAATATGAAGATGAACAATGCTGAAAATAAATTTTTCACCAGGTGATTTAGTAGCTCTCGTAATTCTCCTCTCCAATACCACCTTTAATTATCTGTTGCAAATAGCTCATTTGCAGTAGATGGGAAATTACTGCTGATTAATTAATCTCTTGGTATCTTATATTTAATCCCTAAAGACAAAATTTCTGTGAGTTTTCTTAGTGCAAGACCTAATCTATCATTAGAGTTGATTTCACAACTAGAAGAGTAGATGGAAGCATATGCCAGAATTTGGCATCCAATTTTTCTTCATAAATACGTATTTATAATAATTGTATATAAGAAATGGTGTATTTGGCAAATTTTGCTATATTTCTAATAAACATCTCACTATCTTAATAAATTAGTGGTTTAGTAAGTGAAAGCACAACTCCCTTCTGTGCCTCACTAATGAGTACAAGAGCTGCTTGAAATGCAATGCTTAAACTTGCATTAAAATGTCAAGGGCTATGCATGTCAAATTCTATCTAACTAATTCATTCCCCCTAAGAATACAGGCAAATGCCAGTTTAACAAACTGTTTAGCAAATACTATTGTGTCATTGACAACTATACCCTACAGCTTAAGTTAAATAGGGTTTCAGTTTTGATTAATTTGCTTTTGTCATTTTTCTCTTTCCAATTTCACTTGCCTATTCAAGCCACTGCTTTTTTATGGCTCCTGTAATTCTCATGCTTGTCATCTTTGGACAAGAAACAATTTGTCAAAGACATCATCTTGCATACTTGTAAACAGACTGCTCATTGTCAGAGCAATAGTTATTAACAAATCACAGAATAACAAGAAATTTGATTACCTTGAAAGTATATTTGTGTAATTTCAAGTTTTCATTTTCTTGTTGTAACTGTCTTACATAAGTGGAAACATTGCACCAAGCTGTAGTTTCAGCAACAGTTATGCACACCACAGTCTATGAGGGACTCAGACAAGATGCAAAGCCTGGAATACTGTACACAAACATGATGGTTTGTGCTCTAGTGGCACTTTTAAGTGTACTTAGAAGTGAGGCTCCATCTCTCAAGACAGCAAAAAGGTATTTTGTGCTGATGCCAATGGCAACTCCAGCTGCAAAGCAGTTATGAAAATTACGTTAGTCTGAGTTCTGATCAAGCAGAGGTGAAACACATAGGCACTACTGAGTTAAACATGATCACCTTCTGCTTAAAGGATGAAATGTAGTGGTCTATTAAACACTTTCTCCAAAATTACTCAGAAAGCACAACATTAAAATCCAAATTATGCTATTTTTTTAAGAAAGCACTGAAGCGAGATGACGTTAGCTGAAAAGCACTTTTTCTCTTTACTCCTTTTCAAAGTAGTACACCTCTTCTTGGACAATGATCATAAATGAGACAAGTAATTTTGAATAAATAACAAAAAAGGAAAGTTATTTTTTCTTGGACATTATAATACAAAGCATTCTGATCCTCAGATTTAACTAAAAGGCTTCTAAGTATGCCAAACCAAACAACATTAAAAAAACTCTCACCCAAACAACACCCATCCCCACTTTCCTACCAACTTTTTATGATTTCCCTTATTCATTGTATGATTATCCTAAAAACTCATGGCACTTTGCACTATATTCTTCTTCCTGAATGGGATACACTGTGGAATCAAAGACAAATTACTGCCAGTAGAGCATTGTGGCCAGCAGAAAGAAAATCCACAGGAACTTTTAACAGCTGTAAGCAGTTGCAAACGGCTGCCAAAAACAACTGCTGATGTAAAAGAGGGAGAATGTGAGGATTTAAGCTGTTCAAACAGTAAACAAGTACATCTGCTCCTGAATGTTATCATTAAATAAACTGTGGTAATATGCTTTACATTGATGAAACATTCTTATTTTGAACCACAACTCTGAAAAACTTTAGACTGGAGCACTTTTAACAAAACTTTTTTGGTTTTTTTTTGTGATGGAAATCCATATGTGGAAAAGTCCATTACAATTACTGTATAGAGTTGGAGTCTAAGTTCTAGCAAAACCTGTGTCATGTCATTTGGAACATAAACTGATGAATGCTTTTGAAAACCAGATGGGATCCCTGTGAATGGTAAGCATTCATTTCCTTTAAAACCATTTATAATGATTTTAAAAGAAAGAATAAATAGGATATTCAGTTTTAGAATACAACAAACTTTGGTACTTCTCCAACTGTGAACCTGACCTGTTCAGATTTTGGAGATAGTTTACAGCAGCTACTAGAAGAAAAGTCAGGGGAGGGGAAAAAATCCATTTCTAAGTAGCACAGAATGAACAGTCCAAGCCAGGAATGTCATCAGAAATCTTCTGTAAAACACAGTAGATTAAAGAATTATGTGCATGAAATGCGCTTTTTGTTCTTTGCTCCCATCATGATTAATTGCTGCAAAGTTACAAAAATAGTAGTGCTTACTTTAATTACAAAAAACTGCACTTGGCAGGGTTTTGTCAAACTCTCAACTGTTTGGATTTTTCAGATTTCAGTTTTGATACATGCTATAAAATGGCTTATATAGTGAACTAGTGTGCTGTTTTTGGCTGGGACAGAGTTAATTTTCTTCACAGTGTCTGGTGTGCGGCTGTGCTTTGAGTCTGTGATGAAAACAGTGTTGATAACAGAGCTCAGCTACTGCTGAGCAGCACTTGCACAGCACCAGGACCTTTTGAGCTCCTCACCCTGCCTCCCTCAGTGAGGAGCATGGGGGTGCTTTGAGGAGGGGACACAGCTGGGACAGCTGACCCCAACTGACCACAGCGATGTCCCCCACAACGTGATCAGCAATAAAAGCTGGGGAACAAATCTGCCAAGGCCTTTAAACTGTTCTTTTAGATCTGTTTTTCCTTCAGAAGATCCTCCAACTTCCAAAACAAAGAAAAGCTCTACTGTGGCTACTTTTTTATGTTCCTCTGTTGGAAGCTCAAGCAACAGAATCCACCTGCTATGGATTTGCTGTCCTTGGCACTCCTATTATGTCTCACTTGCCTATCAGCTTTATTATTCTGATGTGCTTGAAAACACTTCTCTTTGGATTTTTTAGGCCTCCAGCACAGTCGTTTTTTGGTAGGAAGGGGCATTAGTTTGGTTCTTGACACTTCTTTTGCCTTACTGCAATTTCACATTAATCTGCAAAACATCTTTGAGTTTCTAATGCCTATTAATACTCAGGTATTTTAGGCTGCTACCTTTTTGGATACTCTAGGATCTATTCCTTTTTTGCAAACTCCTACATATTTAAAAAGAAAACATATAAAAATATATTTCCACTTTCAGAGATTGGTATATCATTTTTATTCTCTTTCAAAATTTTCTTAACATTAAATAGTGAGAATATTATTGCCATTTTACAAAACAGTCTTTAAATAACAGTATTTTGAGCCATGCTGCCTTGCACTCTTCTCACAACATTTTAAGTTGCATCCCATATTCTTAGTTGTACCATTAGACTACATTTAAGGGGATTTAAAAATCATCCTTTGTGACAGTTACTCAGCCTATGGGAAGCTAGCAGTAGTTTACTTTTCTGCTGTAGTGGGTTTTTTGCCTTCATTTTTTGCTTCGGAGCCACCTTATATAGTCTCACCACCTTGATTAAGTAGTACTGCAGTCCTAACTTTGCCTAGTCTTCCTCAGGCATGAAATATCAATTTTCTCTGACAGAGAGTTGTTTGCTGAGACAGTCAGTCTGTCTACTTATCCAGCTTGTCTCTGTGCTTTCTTCAAGCATTCTGACTCCAGACCTCAATCAAATAATTTGGCTTTGGAATAATTTGAATTTTGACTAATTTGTCCATTTGTTCACAGTGTTTAATTGACTAACTTTCCTTCTATCAAATTTCTGTGACCTTTACAATTTAAACTGAAAATTCCAGGTAAACTATTCCAGGTTTGGTTTTTCTTTTCTTTTATATACCATTCCTTTGCATTGACATGAAAGTATACCTACATTTGGCCTCAGGCTGACATATTCATATCTCCCTGCTTCAATGAGATTTTAATGATTAAAGTTACTCCTTTACGTAGTCCATCCGGATTTAACAAATTCCTCCTTAAAAAAGAAAACAAACCACATGTTTTTTGACAATTAGGCTCTTCTTTCACGCAGTAACTTTCCATGGTAACAACTGATCAAGAAAAGGAAAAAAAAATAGAAAAAAAGGTCAAAACCCACCCACAACGGATCTTCAAACAGAAGGTAAAAAAACCTCTCCAAATATCCACTACTCTTGTTTTGCTGTCAGAATGAAATCTATTACAGTCCAAAAATCTGCTACCAAACCCAACAGGAGAAATTTGGGTCATTCAAGCAAATACCAACACTTAAGCATACCAGTTTCCCTTTGAAATGCTGAAAGAGCGTGTTGAGCTATAAACTACATTTAAAGTTTAGAAAATATGTCACAGATCTACACAAAGACGTGTAACACATCTCTTTTCAGTAAGCATTGTGCTCAATAAACAATGGACACTAAAGAAAAAAGGTAATTTATCCAATCAATTTGACTTCAAACTGGAAGACTCCTCTGTATGGTATGTTTTTTGCATATGTCAACTTCATTACCTTTTAAGTATTATGATTCATATGATTAATCAGTTTTATC